>JAHHUM010000638.1:374648-489314 GCA_036173005.1 Crenichthys baileyi
GGAAAAGAGGAGAAGGACAGAGAGAGAGAGACAGAGAGAGAGAGCAGAGATGGAGAAGAGAGAGAGAGAGAAGAGGACAGAGAGAGAGGACCAGAGAGAGAGAAGAAGAGAGAGGACAGAGAGAGGGGAGAGGAGGACAGGAGGAGAGGAGAGAGACAGAGGAAAAGAGACAGAGAGACGAGAGAGAAGAGAGAGAGACAGAGAGAAGAGAGGGGAGAGAGGGGACAGAGAGAGAGACAGAGAGAGAGAGACAGAGAGGAGAGACAGAGAGGAGAAAAGAAACAGAGAGAGAGACAGAGAGAGGACAGAGAGAGAGACGACAGAGAGACAGGGACAGAGGAGACAGAGAGAGAGACAGAGGAGAGAGAAGAGAGAGAGAGAAAAGAGAAGAGAGAGAGGACAGAGAGAGACAGAGAGAGAGGAGACAGAGAGAGAGAGAGACAGAGAGAGAGACAGGAGAGAGAGAGACAGAGAGAGAGACAGAGAGAGAGACGAGGACAGAGAGAGAGACAGAGAGAGAGACAGAGAGAGAGAGACAGAGAGAGAGAGACAGAGAGAGAGGAGAGAGGGAGACAGAGAGAGAGAGAGAGACAGAGAGAGAGAGACAGAGAGAGAGACAGAGGAGACAGAGAGAGAGAGAGAGAGACAGAGGAGAGAGACAGAGAGAGAGAGCTCCACGTCTGTCATATTTTGGGCCATCAAAAACCATCGCATGAACCTAAGGGCCACTTGCAAGCCAGTGAACTGGCAGCACATGAATAAAGAGGGGGACACATCAAAAAGTGCTGGGGCCCCATTTTTCCAAAACCAAGCTCGGCTGTTCCAGGCAATGTGCAACCCCTCAATTTCCTCGCCGAGAGCCACGTGATACGGCCGAGCACATGTGCACATGCGAAGCGCCGCAGGAAGACCAAATAACCTGTTCCAAACAGCGGAGATGATAAGCAATAAGCAAACACTTGCGAGCTCTTTTACAGCAAGCCACAGCATCCAACAACATGCAACTCCGAACGACTTGCAGCAAAGAGAAGACAAACAAAATCCTCTAAAACCTGCAGCGGGGCCGGTCCGACCTCCGCTCGATGCATCGCACGGCGAGGGGCAGAGAAAGCACGTTTTAGACTCTAAGACGGAGGATGATGTGAATTACTGCCTCTTGGGCTTTTTCCTCCAAAAACAAACTGTGAGAACGAAGCTCAGTTTAACACAGGCTTATTAAAACAAAGTCTCGGTGGACTGGAGATCAGGCCGATAATCAATGGCAGCGGAGCAACTATGATGTAATACAACGGGGAGCAACAGATAGAGGCTGGCTGATGGGGGAAGAACCGCTACGACGATCCAACCCGGAGATTCACAGCAGTCCTCACCAATGTGACAGCAGAACATTAGTGCCACGCAAAAGTATTAACACCCCTTGAACTCTCAAACATTTCGCCATGGTACGACTACAGATTTCAACACATTTTATCGGAATTTCTTCAGATGGAAAAACACAAAGTTGTGCATAATTGTGAAGCAGACAGAAAATATGATTTTTACAACCAAAAATCTTTAAAGTGTGGCATGCATTTAAATCCAGCCATCTTAGTTCTTTTGGGAGTATGCATGTACCAGCGTTTAAATTTCTGCTCATTGTCGTTAGCAAAAAGGTTCAAGATTGAATGCAGAGCATCAGTGGACATCAAACGTTTTGCCACAGATTCTCTACAGGATTTAGGCCTGGACTTTGACTGGGCCTTTTTAACACATGAACACGCTTTGATCGAAAGCATCCGGAGTTCAGACTCCACCTCGAGTCTGTTGCAGCCTCCAACAGAGTCCCCACAGCATGATGTGTTTCACCATGGGGACGGGGTGTTCAGGTTGATGTGTAGAGTTGAGTTTTGGTCTCATCTAACTAGAAGATCATCTTCCATGTATTTGCATTAGCAGCTACATGGCCTGTGGTAAACTACAAACAACTTCTTACAGCTTTTCTCTTCAATAACTTCATTTAGTCTGAGAATTAATTACATACAGGCGACCTGCGTTGTATTGGTCTATCACATAGACCTCCGGCTGAATACACTGAAGTTTGTGGTTGTAACATGTCACAATGTGGAAGTTCAAGGGGTGGAATATTTATCATTTTTCTGTCGTTAGAAATGCAACTTCACTTCTGACCACCAAAGGCTTCAGTTTCCCAGTGTATGAACAGGAATATGAAAACACGAGAATTAATGCAGGTTATGTGTTGTAAGGGGGGCACTCCATTACAACTGCACTCACCTTGTCAGGCGCTGTGGCTGAGGGCGCTCCCCAAACTTCCTGCAGAGACACAAAGTGAGGAGAAAACAAAAGCAGGTCAGTTATTAACCACAAACAAACGGCAAACACAGCGTTACAAAGCGCTGCATCTACGCATGCACGCAAAATCCACCCACTCTGACCTTGAATGAACTGAGAAGTGTTTCTTGTTTTTCCATAGCAGCGAGCAGGTCAAAGCAGGTGGAGAGGGTTTGAACAGAAAAGGGACATTACAATGCCTATATACCAACATGTGCATGAAGCTCAGCCCCAAGCTGAATATGGTTTAAGATTAGAGTAACTTCTGAGTGTGCTCAGAGGACACATCCACATCCTCAGCTTTGTTATCTGCACATCTGAACGACCTATAGCCCGGCTGTTTGACTGCACCAAGCTGAGTCAATTCCGGGACAAAACACTCCGACACTCATGAATAAGTATCTCAAAGGCTTTTGCGTTTTGAAAAAGCCAGAATTATCTCACTTGATAAAATTCTGATTGCGATTGTGGTTTAAGGGTGCATGAATCCCACAAACGCTGAGTCAACATGAAGCATTTGGTAAAGTAGACGGCACAGGACGCGAAGAGGCCCACAAACACAAGAGGAACTGGATGCATTTCAACATTTCGGACCATTAAAAATGTGCCAAACAGGCGTAAATCTCACCTAACAGGAAAATGGATTCATTCTTATAAATGAAATAATTTTAATTTTTTTTTTAATCAATTAAATACCGACAAGTTAAAATAAATGTTTTGCAATGAAAACCAGTGATTTACATGCATTATAAATACACTGATGGACAAAATAAATCGAAAGGATTCGTGTTTAACTTGCGTATCTAACATGAATACATCTGAAGTGTGTCTCTATAGAGCTTCTCCACTTTCAGAAAATTGTAAAACCTTCCTCTGAGCTTTTATTCTCTGCAGGGCTGATCTGAGGCCCTTCCGTGCTAAACAAGAAAGGTGGTGTGAGGTTTTGGCTGAGTTCTGTATCTCCATTGGGCATCCCAAAAACGTTGTCATATCTATGCTCCACCAGCAGGTGGCAATAACGTAGGCATCAACTACACTAAGATTTAAAAGAAGATGACTAAAGCAGTGCTTGAAAAAAAGATTTTCCCAGCAATTATTGCTTGTGGTTTCTCTGACACGGTTTCGCCTTTCCTCACATCAGTCAGCTTCGCCAGTTTATATTTGAAGTTTAATGGACAGCGAATCAGGACAAAGGAAGACATACAAAGGCATACAATTAAAGGCGTTTTCTGCAGTGTAAAAACACGTCCAAGTTATGGAAAAACCAGACTGTCATGTTACAGAAACAAAAAGAGTGATCCCTCTCTATAAAGAGCAGCATGACAAAAATCTAAATAAATTAAAAAGGTAAAAGGACTGAACTTATATAGAGCTTTTCCAGTCATACCGACCAGTCAAAGTGATTTACACTAGAGCCACATTCACCCAGTCGCCCTCACTAGCGCACACACATCCATACACCCACACATCGGTAGGCAACTTAGGGTTAAGTGCCTTGCCCTGGGGCACAACGACACCACATATGAGGAAGCTGGAATCGAATCCGCAACTTTTAGACTGCTAGACAACCACTCCTCCCACTGAGCCACAGTCGCCCCCAGATGAATGAGATCACAGTATTAGAACCACAATAATCGGTTTTATTATTTTATTAATTAGTAGGAATAATTGTTTGGATTTCAAATATGAAATTGTACGTGTTTTAAATATCTGTAAATATTGTGAAACTATGAAAACTGTTTTTCCCTCCAGATTCTCAGAGCACCAGAATGACATCCAAGTCCAGGCCTGTTTGGACATATGCTAGTTTTGCCTTCAACGATTCATTTTATCACCAGAGTTAAACCTACGTCATGTATGTTCAATCAGTGTTAACATGGACATAAATATTCGGAATAAAAATGGCTCATGTTCTGATCTGATTCAACTCAATCGGAATGAAACTGTATTTTGAACCAGAGGGATGGTTTATGCCGATCCACAATCCGAACCGCGTCCATGAAAGCACTTGTTCCGATCGTCTCGTTCTGATTGGGTCAAACTGACTCGACTACGCAACGTGACGCATTTTCGCATTCAGTGGCAAAACCTGGAGGGATGTAGATTTCCTTCCGCTCCTTCATCCTGTAACGCAGGAACATCGTGTGTTGCTGAGCCTGTAGCTTAATTATCGAAAGCAATATCAGCTCAGCTGCTCTCAGAACCTGGCATGGGTCCATTCTGGGTGCTCAGAACCAACACACTTCCACGTTTGTTTCCAGCACAGGCGGAAGTACAACCTCTTCTTCTGTGATTGTTTTAGGGAACAATGACAGCTCTGCGCATGTCACGTAAACGCACATCGAGATCACGTTATTTGATATGGGGCCCAAACGCTGAATTCAGATTTATTTATTTTTGTTCAATCTGAACACATTTAAATCCAATCAAGAAATCGTGAGCATTCAAACGTAGCTAGTGACGAGCTGAAGCACTGTTGGAAGTTTCAGGAATCACACAACGTTGATCAAGTCCAAATCTGCAGGCTGCACTGAAACCTCTACACCAAATTTATCTCAGCTCTGCGTTGGACCTTGTTCTTTGTTTGTTAGTGATGTCATAACCAACACCATCTGGATGGAGCCGTCTGACCATTTTCCTCAAGATGGGCAACGTTGCAAAGGTGAAATAGAAACTAGACAGAGCCAGAGGAGCCTGCACTGAAACCTGCAGGGTTTTTCCTGTGGCGGGGCTCTACCTCTCAGCTAACTACTCAAGTACTGCTGCCAGGTAGTTATTTCCGGAATCAAGCTGACAAACACATAAACAAAGACCTCAGCGCTGCTTCTGGGGCCTGCAACAGGAAACGGAAAGAAAGGCCAAACCACTGATGGAGTTGCATCAAACGAACTGCTGATCATTTTTTAATCTATTTGAACTTCAGAGCAGAATAGTGGTTTCTGCAGCCTAATAAAACTAAACCAAATCTCTGACGTTCAATAAAGGCAAATCTAGACTTTATTAATAAAAAAAAATCATGTTTCTTTAAAGAAACACCACCTAGAACATTTATTGATGTCAGAAACTAAACACGGAGACGTCTATGGTAGCCTTTTGCATTTTCCCTTTCTATAGGCAGTCTATCATCTCTACGCTCTAAGAGCACACGTGTTTAGCATGGATCAGTCAGCGATGACCTCATGCAGAACAATGACAAAGTTACTTGACTCATCTAGGTATTTTACAGCTTGTATTACGGCGGATAAAGAGGTTCCAACTGAAGAGCTTGAGGCTTCGACGAACATCATAAAAATAAGACCGTAAATCTGGATTCGATTCTGAGCAGCGGAGTTTATTTCTTACTGAAGGGTCGGATGAAGACTCAGAAATATCAAAAGCCAGTTGCAGGTCATTATGAACAGAAAAAAGTCAAGGCAAAAATAAAAATAAAAAGGTTAAATTGCTTTGTCAACAACAATTTTTTTTTTTTAACCAACTAAAAGCCAGTTTTATCTCCAAACTGTTTTGCTTATTTTAAATATAAAACAGTTAAAAGACAGAAAACACGCTGTTTCTGCTCTGTTAAATCTTTGTAACAAGTTATCTTCCCTCTCAGTCACGTAACATGTTATATTTCATTGGGTTGCAAGTTTAGTCCAACAGTCCTCTGAACTATCAGAGGAAGAAAACGAGAGTTCATTTTCCATTTACAGCAGCCAAGCTTCCTCTTTACTGCATGTTAGACACAATCACAATCTGCAGACTACCAGTAATATTACCCACAGATCAGTGCCATTTATTTTATAGTTTATTCTTTGTTTCCACGTGCTAAACGAAACAAACAAAGCATGATCCGCAAAAAAAGAAAAGAAAAAAGAAAGAAAATCAGGTTTTAACTGCAAATGAGAAACAAAAACATGAAAATCGTGCCCCTATGCCAGGAAAAGAAGTGAAATACTTACTGACACTATAAATCAAACTAAGATAAACCAACATTGTATGATTTTAGATATTCAAATCAATTGATCTGCTCTGTCATGGAGATGCCTCCAACACTCTGGGGCTTTCAGCATCTCAAACACCATCACCTGTTTTCAGGTGTAAACTCAGACGGACTGAATGCATTACTGCCAAGCAATAGCGTGGATCCATAACAGCCAACAAATATTGTACTCCAAACAGTCTGTTGAGACATAAACATTGAGAACCAAACAGAAAGATGTCCGCCTTCATTTCCAGACTCGTGTCCACAATTTTTGACTGCGTTCCCCCGTCTCTCGTGTTTTTCTCGATTCATCTGCTCGCTTCAATCTAAAAACATCCCAGAAGCTGAAGCACAGCTGATACCAAGTATTTACACACACTCCAAAAAGACACATTTATTATTTCTAACTGTCACACATTAAATAAGACCAAATGTTTCTCGCTTCCAGTCAGTTAGGATTACCAAACTCATCTCAATTTGCTAAATGCCACAATAGGCTTTCTGTGAAGTAATAAAGTTTACAAACACAAAGATTTTCACTCTTTTTAACAATCTGAGAAAGACCAGGTGATGCCATGGCGCTGTAAGGTTCGGATTGATTCATAACGTTTAAATTAAATAGAGGCACCCTTCTCTATTGTTCTTTGACCAGGAATGTGTATTTCTAGTGGTAAAAGCAGGTAAATATTTCACCTTACTTTGGAAATACCTCAGTGGTTAATAACAATTTATTAAAAAAGAGCAGCAATGCACTTGTATAGGCAGACTAGAGGGCATGCATCCTGAGTGAGAATAGTATTTCCAGTAATTACAGGCTGGTCTTGGGACAAAAGAGTTTCAACTTGACTTGGACTTGTCAATTAAAGCATTGAGAAATGATTTGGGGGGGGGAATGCTTCCCAACACAACAGGTTAGCACCCACAGCAGAAAAGCTACAGGTAATAAGATACAGAGCTGCTGTGAGATTTATATTAAAATAAAAATGAAGGGGCCAAATAGCAAATCAGAGACAGCAGGAAAAAGGAACAGAGGAAAATGGAAAGAGGGAGAAACAGAGTTTGACCTGCGCCAGAGACAGATGATGGGAAAGGAGGTAGAATAATTATAAAGGAGGACAATCAATAAGGTTCCCACAGTGCAACACTGATGTTTCCACTGGCTAATAGATTCCAGACGGCTCTCTTATCTTCTTTCAGCTCACTTCAGAACATCGCAGCACCAACTGCGCACGTCGAATGATGGAAAAAGGGAATTACTGCAGGGGAAAGGCAGGGTGGTGTATGATGTTTTTAGAGTAGGATACAATTTTTATTCTTTTAAATACTTTAGGTAAGGTTTTGAGCATTTGTCAAGTTGATTGATTTAATTACAAGTCTTTATCTCCACCATATTTAGGTGGTTTTATTGGGTAATATGAGAAAACTGAGCATTAAGTTAGTCGTGGTAGAATATACAGAGAGATCAAGGCTTGTGTTTGGTTAGCCAGTTCTGTGAAAAACCACAGTCCACACTTCTTTTCGCCTCCGCAAACTGACTTTAGCACACCAAGTCGAAACACAAACACCAAAAAAAACAGAAGAAGTCCAAACACAGGAAACCACAAAAAGGTAGCGCTGCAAATGTCAGGGCAAGGCGTTCTCGCTGTTGCATCAGCGGTTCTCCAGATAGGCTCACCTCAAGCAACATGCAACAGCAGCTCACTGCAAACTTCGTCAAATCACGTGTCCCCAAGTCTCGGCCATTGTCTCACTGTGTGAGATGTCAGCATTGAGACAAAAAAAAAAAACAGACGCTGTTAGACATTCATTTTTAACTTTACTCAAAGCAGAAGATGTTGAACTTTTCGCTGCTTCTCCTCCTTACATGTCACCGATTTCACAAACCAAAAGAAGAAAACTGAGATTGTACAACAGCTTTACATGATGTTTACTCATCATATTCTAAGAAATATTTACACATACCGTTAGAAACTGTATAAAAAGACATTTTTCTCCTAACAGATTAGATCAGACTGAACCTTTCCTGTTTTAGGAGGGGTTAGTATTACCAAACCTATTTCCATCTGCTGAATACCAGAATAAGCAGATTTTCAGAGACCTTTTCTCCTCACAGAGCTGGTGTACCCGGGTCAGGTTTGTAGGGTGCCTTGCTCTCTCTCTCTCACACACACACACACACACCTTTCGACTCAGCCCAAGATTTTCTATGGGACGGAGATCAGGGTTTTATGATGGCCAGTCCGAAACATTGTTCTTTAGCCACTAATGTGGCGGCAAGTTTAGAGTCATTGACCATTCATAAGAACTTTTTATGGCCAACCTTTAAGTTCCTGGCTGAGGTCTTGAGATGTTGCTTCAATATTCCTGAATAAGGTTGTTTTCTTATGATGCCATCTATTTGGTGTAGTGCACCAGTTCCTCCTGCTGCAAATCATCCCACAACATGACGCCTCTACTCCCATACTGTACAGTCGGGCCTCGAGTGCTTCCTATTTCTTCTTTTTATAGTTTCATTAGAGACACAGCACACGCCTCCACAGGTTAAGTGACGTATCTCTGCGCATTCGCAAACTGTAATCTAGCAGTATTCACTGTCTTTTACTTATTGATTTTTTTAACCACAGTTTTTGTGGTTGATTCAGGGAGAGTTAGTCACTGTGCTTTAGCAGGTAGCGTGAGCTATTGGCAGCAGTGAACGGTTTCCTCACAATAATGTCACCATGCGAGACGCAGTGGGGGACCGACTGTGAGATTATGCTGGGATGTATTTTGGCAGCCGTGACCAACAACCGACGTTAAAAAGCTCGCAAGACACAAGGAAACACACCAAATGTGTTCTGTTGCAGCGCCTGAATGAGAAAGATTTAAAAATTCATGGCAAAATAAGCGTGGTGTAGCTCTGGCAAGTCTGATATAGCTTTAAATTATTAAACAAGAAATAATTTCATGTGTTCCAAATGTTTTCATTTAACGCAAACTTTTACAACAAGGAAGCAGTGGGATGGCACATTTACACCCTGAGCAACCTACAATGATCTGCAGAAAGCATCCAGAAGGCGTACAGCGTTAATTACAACACAGTGCCATTAGATGCTCTACTTTTTGCAGGCGCATCTCAGTACATTAGAACACTAAATTCTTTATTAATCCTAGTTTCCCAGAAGATTAGAATATTACATAAGGCCAATAAAAACGGATTTTTAATCCAGATGTCATGTTAGGGCCTACATCGATCATGGGAAAGACATCTGATTTGCTAGTAGTCCAGCAGGCGTTCGCTGACAATCTTAACACGAGGAGGGTAGGCAACTGCTAAGGAAGCAAGTCCTTCAGAGTACTGTTTGACAAGCATTTTAATGGAAAGTTGAGTGGAAGGAAAAGTGTGGCACAAAAAGGTGCAAAAGCAACAGGGATAACCACAGACTTGAAAGAATTGTGAAGCAAAGCTCATTCAAGAGTTTGCGGGAGCTTTACAAGACATGGCTCAGTGCTTCAATACCATCAGAAGTGTCCTAACTTTTCCTACAGAAATAAACGAGCTGTTCCTGAACACTGAAGAGGTACACTGTCCTAAAACGGTAATAAATAGGAACGCCATCTTCTCAACTGACCGACCGGCTGAACACTTTAAAGATCAGATTTCTTTCCTTTCCACATCGTAGCTAAGCAGTCAATTCACACAATCAAGCTAACAAGTGAAAATGTAAGCTGAGAAAAAACGACTCAAAGTTAGTCCATTTTATTGTTTATTGTGGAAGTTGCTTTAAATAATAATAACTGTAAAATCCACCTCTCTCTCCTCTTTCTTCCACATGCAAACAGGTGCAATATCCCTTCTGCTCCTTTACATGAATAATTACTGACAGGTTCACTAGTATACTTATGATAAACTGAATGATTTAAGCATCCAATACGTCTAACAGGAAATATGAGCTTTTTCCTTCACAAGATTCATTTAATTTTTTTATTTGAAATACATGTTTTATTTGGGTCCATTTTCCTTGTTATGAGGTGTTACAAAATAATTAAAATAAATCAGTCAATGCTTCCAAATTCCTTTATGATGTTTATTTTTTCTTTGATGGTGGTTTTGTTTGAGAATGCAACTGTGTGTAGGAAGTAAATCAGGCACCATGTAAGGAAGGTGTAATACACAGATCGTACTGCTTAAATCTTTTAGATAATCTCTATTTTACACTTTACTAAACACTACAAAGGCCTTGCACTTAGTAAGCATTGGACACAGTGGTAAAAACCCTTTTCCCCATTTGAGTCTAGCTGCACTTGACAGTTACGTCTATCTCGGTAGCTGCGGGTGTCAGGAGATCGTACGGCGAGGTGAAATGACTCAAGGTGAGAGTATGACCTCAAGAACCTGCACTACAAATGATATCTCAGTAAAGGGTTTCTCTGAAGCCTATACTCTTAAAATAATGTTCGGTAACCTGGATTTTCTGTGTGACTAATATAATAAACCTACATGCAGAAAGTAAACACAGCCCTGTGCTCTTTGACTAATTGAGTGAGAGCTGAAAGTAAAGTCTGGTCTGAGTTAGAGGAGTCTCAATAACCATCTACAGTAATACTGCAACAGTTGGGAGCTCACCGAACGCTGAAATGTGTATGATACTTTTTTCAGCACAAAGTCTTTGCTGAATGACTCAATCTTGCTTTAATGGGCACCTTTTAAATTTTGTAACAATTATGGAAAGAAAACAATGTAGAGACAGGTTTTGAACAGCCTCAGTCTTCTGCTGGGCAACAATCACAACTCAGACGCCACAGTCCATCATTCACTCACTTTTTCACGTAACAACCAACAACTTCAATGCATCTCATAAGGATTTTTTGCACAACAGACCAGAACAAAGTGGTGCAAAATTAGAAAATTAGGTTTATTTATAAGTTCCAGTGAGAAATGGTCGCCTTAAAAGGCTTTGAGCGTATCACAGAACGCTGTTCAATTCATCATCCGAATACAGAAAGTGAATGGCAGAACCACATACCCACCAAGACATGGCCGAGCACCAAAACAGGTTCACCGATGAGCATTAATCAGAGAAGCAGCCAAGAGGCCCATGGTAACTCTAGAGGAGCTGCAGAGATCCACAGCTCAGGTGGGAGAACCTGGTGCCAGGATAACTAGTGTTCCACTAGTTCCACAAACCTGACCTTCAGGGAGGAGTGGCAAGAAGAAAGCCACTGCTGAGGGAAGTCATAGGGAGCCCTATTTAAACTTTACTACAAGCCATGTAACACAGCAAACATGCAGAAGAAGAAACTGCTCTGGTCAGATGACACCAACGGTGTCCAGCTTTTTGGCACACATGGAAAAAAAAAAAAACATTGCCCAAAACACAACCCACTCCCACGTATAAAACCATGTTTAATGTTTTTCCACTTCACAATTATTCAATACTTTGTGTTGATTCATCACATATAATACAATCAAACTCCAGTGCAGCTTGTGGGTGCAACATGAAAAAACACCTGGATTTATTCTCGTGCTGAGCTCGAGGGTAGCTCGAGGAGCGACAGCGGTGTGTGGAGGAGGAAAATGAAGAATGGGAAGTTAGATTAGGGCCACAAAAAAGGGTGTCTGATTTCTGTGCCTGAAGGGTGATAGCAGATATCAAAGCTCGGCTGAGCGGCAGTACATCTCATTACCAACACCAATCAGTATCACAGTCACAAATATATGAAATCACCTCTGAACGAGTCCTGCTTCCCACCGTGATCAAAGTTAGCCGTTCAGTTTGAAGCGGATATCTCTGTCCTGCTTAGACACATCAAGTTTAGCAGACTAGGGGCGCATTCACACTGCTGGGTCCAGTCCAGGGAACCGTAAAAGTGAGAAAATTCACAACTTTGGCTGCTTTCACACAGATTTTTAGACCGGACCAAACAAAGTCATGCAGTTAGAACAGATTGTTTGAGGGGCAGTATTTCCCTGATCGAGAAGGAAAAAAAGCACAAAGATGTAAGTCCGTCTTTTCGGGGTTTCTGTTGCTTCTTTGGTTTTCAAATGTAGTCGTGCGACTGCACCTCCTCACTACTTCATGTAGCAGCACAAGACATTCTCAAACCTTTTTTTTTTTTCGGATCTGCGATCTTACTATACATTTTTTCTTCTTCTACTAAAATGCGCCGCTCTTACGTCACATTCTATGGTACGCTGTGAACGGCACACATTCACACTGTAAGTGAACCGCTCCAGGGTCCAGATAAACAATGCCAAGACCGGCAGCTGTAACCATGCCAGGATACGGTTCTCCCGTCCGTTTCAGGGTCGGGGATGGGTTCGCACCGGCGTGATCCACCCCAGAAACTGGATTCTGGCATGGTGAAAAGCTCCCCAATAAATAGCCAATTAAAGAGTTTCTTTAATTGGCTATCAGTTGATGGCTATAAAGTAATATTACATGTTACAAAGTAAGAACAAGTGATCTTCTGATACATAATCTGTAGAGGTGGGCCGATTGGGCTCTTCCTGGCCAACACAGATCTAGAGATTTTGTTTTTTAGGTCTTACAAGCCAAGTCTGATCTTTAACTGCAGGTCCTTTAATGGAAGCAGTAGTTCAGAATCAAACAGAAGATTATTCCCATTTGTTCTAAGAACATCCTACTAAACTTTATCTGATTTTTAGAAAAAACAAAGAAGAGTAAAGTACGTGTTGGTGATGTGTTTATTGACTTAAAATGGTTCGAGAACCAAGTTTTGATTTCTGCTGATCTGGTCAACTGATGGGTGCACGGCCAATAATAAAGGCTTCTGATGATGTTCCTGGCATTACAGAAAGATAGGGATGGGTACCTTTCACAACTGAACCGATACGGCACCGATGCCCGGATACCTGGGAATCGATATCGGTACTCAATGGTACCAATTTTCTGTACTTTTTGTGTGTGTTTATGTGGTAAAGATGTTATTTAATAATAAAATCTAAAATTTTTAAAATGTAACATTTATTTTTTAATATATAATCAATATATAAAAACAAAATCCAGCTGTTGGTATTGTAACATCTCAGTTGTTTCAAACATTTCTTCTCCCATGTTGGCGGCAACATCGCTAGCGGTGCCGAATGCAGGAGTTGTAGCCATAGATCTGAGGCTGACAAAAAGTGTGCACTCTTCAGCCTTGAGAAAAATCTTGTAGTCAATTACCACCGTTGGCCTTGCACTTCGCGACATAAATATTACAGCGAGCGTAATCTGCATCGCATTTTGAAAGTGGAGCCATACGTTCTTGTGCGTGCAATGCTGTGTTCATGTCAGGCATGGAAAAATCGCCCACCCTTCATCTCCCTCAGTGTCACAATGATGCATTTACGTTCTGAAACATGGTACCTTTACATTAACGTGAATAGGTACACGGTAGTACCGACAGAATTTGGTCGGTACCTATAAAAGTACCAAATTCAGTACATATCGCTACAGAAGGATACAAAGAATCTGACTGCACTGTTCAGTGATTTGGATTAATTGTAATGCATATACCTGACTTTTGTGAAGTGCCTTGAGACGACATGTGTTGTGAATTGGCGCTATATAAATAAACTGAATTGAATTGAATTGAATTGAAAGTAAATAAACAATAATTAATCATAAATCAGCAACTGTACAGATTAGTTTTCATAAACACGGACTACTAGCAGGGAGGGTTAACAAGCCATCATCTTCCAGTGAAAGGACAAGAAACCTACAGCTAGTTACTGACACCTGGCAACAAAAAGACGCTGATTTGAAGGCAGAATCAGAAAACCACTATCAAGAACCGGGGTCCCTAAGCTTGTGAATGATATAAAAAGTGTCTTCTGAGGATTTAAACCTTGCCTCAATTACTCAGTGCGGCCGGGGCAAAAATCTGTGGCATCTGAAAGGCAAGAACAGGCTGAGGTTCAAACGCTTCCCAGACTCGACAGAGGAAAGAAAACGTGGAAACAACAAGTCTCACCAAGTAACTGAATGTGCGTGTCAGTGAAAGAAAGTTGGAAACTCAAGCCTACTGGCTGCATTAGTCCTGGCAGTCTATTGAGAAATACCTGCATACTGATGTCACAGCTCCAAACACACACTCTGCTGCACGGCTCTAACACACTACAAGCATAAACAACAGGCTTTTCCTTTAATACACACTCACTTCCTCTGCGGCACTAAAGATTTTTTCTATATAGCCTACAGCAAGAGTATTACAAACACACACACACATTTCTTTCAGGCCCATGTTTGATCATTAAGAACAAACATGGTCACATAGAAAACATGTCATGTGTGAGCGCTATCTGGATGCATGTTTTAAAGCCTGAGTGCAGATAAGGAGAAAAAAAAAGGCATAAATAAGGGAGGAGGAGTAGACCGACACTCTCCCCAGACAGCAACAGGGAGATTGCAGGAGTTAGAGGCTCGCTCAGTGCTTGGCACTGCTGGCCTGACGTGTGCCAACAGTTTGTAGCAACCTGCAAGGAGTGAGGAGGGCAGAGCTGCTACAAATCATCCCTCTTAGCAAAAGTCATGGCTGAAGATTGGCAAGTGTCAGAGAAGAGACAAGAAGTAGCAAACTTAATATGCTGGAACTGGTGAACTAAAGTTGAACCCTAATCCTACAAACACTAACGTCCGCTAGGCTGTGATCTGTGCACTGCTGCAGGTGTTACTGACTGACCTGGGGATTGTAAGCCATTGAGTTGGGAGCCATCACTTTTTCACGTCTCTATTAGACCAATGAAGAAGGCAGAATGCTCCTAGATGGAGAGGGGCAATATGTGGACGCTCTGCAGAGTAGTGGTGAGAAGTTGGTGAACTGGGTGTGTTTTTGTTAAATTTGAGGAAATTTTTACATGTCCAAACTTTTCCTCCCGTCTCTACCTGTTTCGACACGTAACAAGTATGTTGGAACAATTTGCAAAAGGGCCTTTAATGGGGATCTGAAATTATGGCGAAATAACAAGTAGGTCCCTATGAAGTTAATTTAATCTTTCCCCCAAATCCATTTTATTTTCTTCCTGCAGTTTTTATTTTTCCAGCTTCAATTTTTTCTGAAGTGTAAGTTTTAAAATTTCAAAACATTTAACCGGGAAGTGTCCAATCACACGGGTAACAGATCAAACATCAACGGTTTAGCTGAATTTATGAACCGTTTGAAAACAGAAAATCATGCCTGCACCGATCAGGCTTTTACCGGTACCGATTTTAAGGTTTTCTTTTAAGTCTGATTTCTTTCCAAGGACTAAAACGCATACAAACCTATTTGTGTAAACTTTAGTACTGAATAGAAAAAAGGTCCAGCAGGTTCCATGACAGAGGTTTTGAACATAAATGAAGATTATTGCAACTTATGCATCAACCACACGTCCTCTACCTTTACCTGATTTTTACGAAACTCAGAAGGGGGGAGGGAGGGTCAACTGTGGATGCATTTAATAAACCTGGACCACTCAATCATTAGGTCAGAGCCAATCAAGAGAAATTGGTTTTATTTTCCATGCTTGGCCAACTGATATATGCTTCAGAATTAGAAACTAACAATTTCTCCCGATGTCAAGCGTAGCTCTTGGAGAAAAAGCAAGGGGGCAAAATTATAATGGAAAGAGCAGAGTTTTAGAAAAAATATTCAACTGGAACAGGCCTAGCAATCATTGCATGCCTAAGGTTCCAGAAGAAGTGTATATTGTTCAACTATTTTTCAAGACAGTCAAAAGTGATTAAGTATGTGATCAGAATCCCCATTTTAAATTGAGTGTGCAAATACAGTAAGTTGCTGCTGCTGCTGATGAACCGGCTCAAGGTTGAGTTGCTGCAGATGGTGGAGGTCTTCTAGGTGCCCAGAGACGTCCCACCAGGGGGAGAATAAAAAGGCAGCGATCAATGGTGGGGGTGTGTGTGTGCAGACGTGGGTGGGTCACATCAGCCGGCACTCAAAAAGCATACACATACACACAAGCTGCTCCATCTGTCTTTGACATGGGAGAGCTTAATGACAGAGGCAGAAAAGCCCAGAAGAGAAAAAAAGAAAAAAGGAAAGGTCTCCTCGTCCTTCTTTCCTCCCTTCATTTTCCTTCCCTCCACCTCTCCCCCATCTTGACCACACTCTCCAACATCAACCCCTCCATATGGAGCACTCAGGACAGACTTTTTGAAATACTCATCTTGGCCTGGCACACAATCAATAAGACCTCTAGACGCGCTCCTACTTGCGCACCAGCTCTACACTTTAATGAGTGTAATCTGGCTCAGAGGCTGGAACACACTGAGCAAGTAGAAACTCTACAGCTTCTACATGCTCTGAAAATAAAGTAATGACATTTCCAGCGTGTGCCGTTTATCCAACCGGCACTTCAATATAAACAGCACGATTCTTCAATGATTCTTTTATTATTTTAGACTCTTTATGAACCCCACACTTATGACTGCTTATTTCCTTTATGTACAAGGGTAGCACCATAAGGTGTATGGCAGCAACAACAACATGCTTAAAATGTATATTCTAAAGAAACACTATAAACAATACATTCATACGGTGCCTCGGAAAAGTGCGGATTTGATACCAAT
Source organism: Crenichthys baileyi (assembly GCA_036173005.1). Classification (NCBI taxonomy): domain Eukaryota; kingdom Metazoa; phylum Chordata; class Actinopteri; order Cyprinodontiformes; family Goodeidae; genus Crenichthys; species Crenichthys baileyi. The sequence continues at coordinate 391,494 of JAHHUM010000638.1, forward strand.
GTATTATATTGGGATTTTGTGTGATAGACCAACACAAAGCAGTGGATAACAATGAGGTGAAACATAAAGGATGCATGGTTTTAAAATGCTCTGACATGTTTTGGGTTGACGTTCTGCTGGAACGTGAAACTACGCCATAGTTTCAAGTCTTCTGCAGCCTTTAACATGTTTTCTTCTATGTTGCCCTGTATTCAGCTTCATTCATCTTCCCATCAACTCTCACCGGCATCACTGTTCCTGCTGAAGACACGCATGTATGATCCTACCATCACTGGTGTGTTCAGGACGATGGGCAATGTTCGTTTTCCACTACAACCAAAAAGTTCCAGTTTTGGTGTCATCAGATCAGAGCACGTTCTTTTATTTTCGAGCATAAAGGTACAGGAGGCTAAAAACATACGCACATCACACTTTAGAGATTTTCTTTTGTGAAAAAACATAGATCCTTTTTCCTTCAACTTCACAGTTATGCACCGTGTTTGTTTCTGGGTCTATCAAAGAAAATACATTGCAGTTCATGGTTGCAAAGTGACAAAAAGTGACAAAAAGTTCAAGTGCTGCATTTCCAACAGTAGGAGTTCATGATGCCACCACTTGTGCAGTCGGGTGTGATTCAAATAGCCAACGCTGGTCCGCAGGTGTAACAGGATACAATACAGTCTTGCATGTATGCCCTTAGGCTCCAGTCCGTCCTTAGAAAACATGCGACCAATTCAGTTGTAGGGTTACTGACCCAAACTGATTTGCCTTAGCCAAAACAGAAAAACAAATCAACAGTACAATCCTCTACGCACACGGAGTTTCTCTTGAGCAAAGTGTTGCAGACAAACCCGAAGGAACCTTGTAGGTACGTTTTGTCTGCAGGGTCAAAAAGGTAGTACAGGAAAAAAAACACACAGACCACAAAAAAGGTTCTGGTTAATGTGTGGCCAGCACTCATCACCTACATTCAACTATCTCTGCCTGCATCTGTAACAGGAAACATACCTCTTCACACCTTTTCTAATTTTGCAACATGACAAAAAAATGGTCCTTCCTTACAACTTTCTTGCACAATAAGTGAGATTTCAACGTAACTTGTACATCCAGTCCTGAGGGGTTGGTGCTTATGTAAGCATCTGTTCACACACCAAGTATAATTAGCAAAAATATCCAGTTAACTCAAACAACTGTTCAGCCTCTAAATGACGCCCTAGATCCAAACAGTCTTCTCTGACGTCATACACAATAAAAAAAGCTGGCAATCATAAAGAAAATATGGTACACACTCTCGGAAAAGGACCAATCAGGATCAGGGCAGAGACAAAAATACTCTAAACAGGAAGTGTAAAAATTAGCAAATGAAGCACATTTTTAAAAGCAGATGTTTGGGGAGTTTTCTATTTCGGAGCCCTCTAAGATGTTCAAAAGTCAACTGCAATGATTTTGGGAAGCAGCTTTTGCTGGTCGTTGGCTGAAGAGTCAAAAAGGCACTTTCCAAACATTGTTGCGCAGCAAATTAGGTGAGATATTTAAAAGCAATAATCTCCTCAGCACCATATGTTTACCCAGAGTTTAGATCATGCAATGCTCAGAGAAAACAAAACAAAGAAAAGAAAAAAAACTAGAGGCTGCTTCTCTGACCCTGCAGTTCATGATCTGCATCAAAAGATGCTGAAGCTCGACTGATCAAATCCAGCTCGTCCTCTCTCTAAACATGGCAGCATGCCTTACACTTCTAACGTTACATCTGAAAAATCCCACAAACATTTCTGAATCAATGTCCTTCTGACACACAAGACCAAAGCGGAGATGTTTGCAGAGATGAAGCACTTTCTTTAGAGAAAACCAAACACAGCACATTAGCACAAATACTTCATACCAACCGTGATTCCTTGGACATGTTGTGCTGCCCCAGAACCTTGGCACCAAGTTCAACAGGAACTATTCTCTATACTGAAATAATCTATAATCAAATGAGTCCATCTACATGAGGGTGGTTGAAAATAACAATCATAAGTTAAGTTGCCGCCATAGCCCAAATAAATACAAGGTGTAAACTTAAGGAATTGAAACAAAACAGTAAAGACTGGTCCAAAATTCCCCTAGAAATATGTTACAGACTTACAGAGGTTTAACATTTCAAGTTACGGCTTTTAAACAAGGCTCTACAGGATGCTACACTAGAGGGTGTCATCATTTTCATATGCTGCTTTTTCATTTCTTTTAAATAAAAATAAGATTGCATTTTCTCAGTCAGTTATAGTCATTTTTAAAACATTAAAATACTTAAGATTGTTTTTACGAGCAAGACTATAAGAACAGACAAGGAAGGAAGGAAGGAAAGATCTTCTTTCCTTGGTCCATAGAAGTATGGAAAAAAAGGAAGAAAGGAATGAAAGAGGAACATGAGGGAGGGAAAGGGGATGAATAACCTGACAAAGCTAGAATGGAAGGAGAGAAGAAAGGGGATAAGGGAGGAAGGAAGAACCCAGGAAAGATAAAAAGTAGGAAGGAAGGAAGCCAAGAGGGCAACATAGGGTAGGGAAAAAGAAAGGGAGGACAAAAAGAAGGAGGGAAAAAGATGTATACTAGGAAAGGATGTGACAAGGAAGGACAGAAGAAAGGAAGGATTACAGAACACATGGAAGGAATGATGGAGGGGAGGGTGCAACATTTAGACACTGTGGTATAGCGGTATAAGGAATAACCTCTGGAAATATTTTTTCCCGCATACACATGTTCTTCCGTACCTATCCACAACTGGAAAAATAGGGAAATCTGATGTTTTCCAGACTGATTGGGAGCCAGCGGAAAAACGCATGTCATAACACGCACAATGTGATCTCCTAGAATCAGACACTGTTGATCAAAAGACAGTCGAGTGCGACTATAAATGACATGAAAAGAGACGAGGGAGATCTGAACCTTGAATGAACCCCCCCCCCCCCCCCTCTCTTTCCACCCCCTCTCGCTCTCTCTGCAGAGCTGATGACTCACTTCTAAACAAGAAACAACCCAGGGAGAAATGAGGACGCGCCATCGACCACAACAGTACTATGGTGGCTCCTGTCAGGCTGTGAAATGCTCTTTAGTGCGGCAGGCACGTAGTGGATCTGCTGACGGTGATATTAACCACACCGGCTGCTTTGAGGGTCTACGCAGAGATACCGATACATGTGCAGATGTATGAAGCACTGAGTCGACAACTGCCGTCACTCGCCTCCAGCAGGAGAAGAAGATATAGTGTTTAGAAAAGGTTCAACATTTTACTCAAACAAAAAGATGCTCATGTCAATTTATATTAAAGAGCCATTTTTTAAGGGCTATATTCATGATAAATGTGGTGGACAGGACTGTATTGTATCTGGCAACATGTTTCAAAGTTAAAAACAAAGACATGCCACAGATACATGATGAATGTTAGGAACGGTTATTATTAAAAAACAGTAATAATAAAAAATAATAATAACAATAATGGTTTAAGTAAATTGTGGCTAAACTTCTAGCAAAAGATCAGAATGATTTGACATTAACAATCATGGCGGCAAAACCCTTACTGTGGGAAACTGCTAAAAAGGTCAAGAGGTTATACTTGATTTAAATACATTTTGAACTTGTTCTAATTTCTAATTTTCTTCTTTAAATAGTTGAGTCATGTTTTCCTTGTTTAATGTGGCCAACATCCTATAGCTGGCAGCATCTTGTTGAACTCCTATTTTCAGAAAAGCAAAATGATGTTTCTTGCATTTCTTTCAAACACCTTTATTTTATCGACCTCATATTTGTGGAACAATAACATTAGCAAGCCAGTGTATTAGGTCAATAATTAATTCCGAATATTTTATTATTATTATTTAACCATTTTAAAGAAACTAAGAGACTAATATTTTTCCACACGCAGCTTGAGAAGCACCTGAGAATAATTCGGCAGGATCCATTTCTGCTTTCGCCTTCATGACCGGATAAACGAGGATCAAACCACTCAGATTTTACAACAGTTTGTCAACATAGAAAACTTAAAAACGTAAATGTCAAAACATGAGAATGCGCTGAGGTGGCTGGAGTTTTCACAAAGTAACAGCATATAGTATAACAAAGCAGACTGCCCCTCCCCGACCTGTTGCTGCACATTGCCAGCCAGCTTGCTTGGAAAAAGCTCGACTAATTAACCAGCTAATTTTAGCATGTTGTATTTTCCTTAAAAGGTAGAATATTCAGTGTAATAAGCATGTTTATACAAAATTATGACATGTAATGGGTTTAATTTAATGTTTTTGATTAAAGCTATGTAATAAAAATCGAAATATAAATGTTATAAATAACATGATTAGAACTATAATAATCGAGATGTTCGATCATTATGGCTTTAGATGTCCACACGCAGTCATGGTGTTATCATAGAGCTGATGTTTAAACTTTAGGCTCTCTGTTGCTTGTTTAGATTAAAAGGAAACAATTTCCTACACTATTGATTATTCTGCCAACTACCTGGAATGATTTAACACTGCTGCAGCTCTACGAGACAGCGAGAGCCTAAATTTAGGCGCAGTTTCTGGGCATTTATCAAAGTGACCACCGTCTTGCCCTGCCCTTGCCACAAAGGCACTGGCTGTACTGCAGTCAGAGAGAGGAGGCAAAAAAAAAAAAAAAAGTATAGAAAACCAAATTCCTGGCAGAACCAGAGAGAGGGAGAGTGACCTTTAGCCCACATGCTGAGAGACGATCCTCAGCAAACCAAATGTTCAGACCACGCTGTGTTTTTGTGTATAAGTGCAGTTTAGCAATGAGTATGATGGCTCAAGGCGACTGTCTGGTTTCATGATGGGGAAGGAGGATGTTGTTCCTGCTGCTTGTTCCTCTTCAAACCACGCTATCTTTGTGAAGAAAAAAAAAACAAAACAAAAAAAAAAAAACAAGATGTTACGGGAGCAGTTTCTGAAATTTTCCCCACATCGACAGAGATTTGATATAAACACATTTCGATGTATAAATCGACAAACATGGGGCGTGTGATGGCAATATCTTGTTCTCCCCTTTGAAGGAGAAGCTGTGCTGGGGACTACTTTGGGTAAACCAGAGAATTCAAAACCAGGTCAATGTCGTTCCATGAGCTCATCTGAAAACCCCACATGCATTCCCCAGCAGCGCTTCGAAAATCTTTCAAACAGCGGACAGCAACATCATGCTGCAGCCACAAGTGCAAGACGATCAACCACAACCTAAACAGCCCTCTCATTAAGTTAAAAAAAGGCATTGTTTGCACGACCACAATCAGACATTTCTACAAAACAGCACACACGTCCACTGCTTCATTGTGATTCTAAGCAAAGGCCAAAACCTCCTGACGTCAACAGCCACAGGAATGCCACCAGGCGGATTCTTCAGTGAAAAGTCTCCACCAGCCTCGGTTAAACAAGCAGACAATGCGAAGAAAACATTTTGCAGATAACAGCTTTCCCTTCCTGGAATCTCAGCCTCCTTTCCTTCTGTTCTTTTTTTCCCCCCGGCTGCATTTTCATGACACTTGATAACTCCACTGGTTGCTCTTACTTTTGCAGAGGAGAACAGAGAATGCAGACTTTCTAATCTCCCCTCAGGGCTGCCATCACTTGGCCGGGGCTGATGCCAGCAGCGGTCTCGCTGGAGGCTGGCTTGCAGATATGTCGCAGGCTGAAATATGATTTTAGAGCTAAAAAAAACGAACAAATGTGCACTGCTACTTTACAGCATATCATTATAGGAAAATAAGCAGCAGTGCACAGCAAAGTAAGATTTGACTGAATTAGCACAAAATCTCATAGCTACATAATTCACAAAGCGCAATGTGTTTCACTGGGATTTTGTGCGATAGTTCAACAAGTAAAGCTTCATCAGGAAGGAAAACACATGGTTTGTCTTTTTGGATTTTTGTATTTACAAATAAAATGATAAACACTGTGAATAAAAGTGTGGCGTGCATTTCGCTGCAACTGCAGCTGCGAGTCTTTTGGAGTACGCATCCAGTACTTTGCACATCGGGAGCCTGAAACTTTGACCCGTTCTTTGCTGAACAGTTCATGGTCAGATTGGATGGAGAGTGTTGCCGCAGATTCACTCAGATTTAGATTTTTATACAAACAAGTCCGCCGTAGCTCTTGGTGTACATTTAAAGTAGTGAAGTCGTTCTCCTCCAAGGTGAACATCTGCCCCAGTCACCCCAGTTTTCTTCCCCTGCGCTGTCCTGTTTTTAATTCCATCCATCTTCCCATCAACGCAAAGCAGCTTCTCTGTCCGCGCTGAAGAAAATCTCTCCCACAGCATAATACTGCCACCAATATGTAATACCATTGGGTCAGTGGTTCAGGGTGATGGGCAGTGTTACTTTTCTTCCACATGTAGCACTTTTGCTTGAAGACCAGAAAGCTTGATTTTGGTCTCACACGACCAGAGAACCATTTTCCACATATTTGCTGTGTTTATGATGAACGTCTAACAGAACTTCTTCTGGTCTTCTTCATGCCGCTCTCCACAAAGCCCAGATTGTTGGAGTGCACACTAATAGTCAATTAATTCTACCACCCAAGCTGGATTCCTCTGCTGCTCCTCCAGAGTTGCCACCTTTTGGCTGATTAATACTGTCTTTGCCCAGAATATACCTAGAAATGCTGAAAGCCACAGATACGTTTTCTTCCACCACACAATTGTGTTTTACTTTGTTTGGGTCTATCACATAAAATCCCAATAAAATACATTCAATTTTGTGGTTGTAACGTAACAAAATGTGGAAAACTTCAAGGTGTATGAATACGTTTGCAAGGAAGTATATTTTGCTAGCTGAGCATTACTAAGATCTACATGATAGACTGTAATATAAAAGAGCAAAAACACCCTTAAAAAGTATATTTAATCAGTCTTTTGGCGCAGAGGAGGTAGGTTAGTGTCGAGGTTATCAACAGACATTATACGAGGCCACTAACAGCCCCAGGGGCTATAAGCTTTGTTTGTGTAAGGTTTAGCATGTGGTGGCTTACTGCTCTACCCCTCCCCACTTATCTTCTGCAGTAATAGTGGCAGTTGCTCACAACTCGGAGGTGGTGTCATTAGGGGTTTTCCCAGCATGGGAGATCCTGTATATATAGAGCCGTTCTCCAAATGTTTGAACAGGGCCTGTGTTATTGTCTGTCGACATTAAGACGAGAACAAAAGCGTCAGCTCAGTTACAACCCTGACTGAGGATTTAATTGAACTGATGTTATATTCAACAGACGGCGAGCTTTCTCGTGCACGTCCTTCTTTTTCAGCTCAAAACTGCGGTCAATGTTTTTCCTCTTCGTGTCAGAGGAAAAACTGACATGGGGGAGCACCGGCTCGTGTTTTGTGAATGAAACATCCTGAATGCGGAGGGATGACGGGGGCAAAAACTGCTGACAGAGTAGAAAGTGCCATCCCCTTGGTGAAACTGTAAAATCACCGTAAAACTGCAAAGGAATGGAGGACGGGCAAGTTCTCTGCGATTATGAGGAAAGTCTGCTGCAAGCTGAATGTAGGAAAGTCAAAGAAGTATTCTAAAACAACTGTCGACGCAGAGCTGAATACTTCTGCTGTGCTGACTTGTTCGTTTTCTGTCTAAACCAAGCAGTGAAACAGATGCCAACAGCAACACAGAGAGGACTTGAGGCTCTAGAAAACATGATGCCAGGTCAGCTTTTAAAAACCACAAAGTATTTAAATTTTGCCTTAAATTTGTTCCACAACATCCTTACCAAACCCCAACAAAACGTTTTTAACACAGATGCATAAATGCCCTTGTTCCTGTATTTTTGAGCTACTATGCTTCCCCTAACATGAAATGATTAAATTTGGGGTGCGGCACGTGGCGGTAGCGCTCGCACCCCATGTACGGAGGCCTCAGTTCTCAAAGCAGCCGTCCCGGGTTCAAGTCTCGACCCCGGAGACCTATGCTGCACATCTTCTCCCTATCTCTACCCAAAACAGTAAGAAAAAGAAACAACAGAATACATCTTTAACCAGAACTGCAAGCAGATTTGAAAGGTGTGTTTAAGCCCTCCTTCCCAAATGCGGCTATGCACACATCAGTAAGCGTTTAGGGGAGTTAGCTTCTTTTTTTTAGCGCCCCATAATGTTCAGTTGTCAACGATCTTTCTAATTGTCCTTTGATTTACCTCCTAAAGAAATATATATACACACAAGCTGATAGAACTAATGAGAAGCAATTATAACTATGTAATGACCAAGTCCGTGAGCAAAACTTTGTGTTTTTATAGACAATGTGTGTTAAAAATCTGGACAAAACAGTAACTATTTTGTGATTATTACAAAGTACATTACATCAAATTTGGATCAGCCTGTAGTGTGTTTTTCCACTTTAATTTTGTGTGTGACTCCAAATCCAGGCCTCCATTGGTTAATAAATCTGATTTCCATTGATGATTTTTGTGTTATCAGCACATTCAACTTTGTACAGAACAAAGTATTCAATGAGAATATTTCATTCATTCAGATCTAGGATGAGTTATTTGAGTGTTCCCTTTATTTTTTTGAGCTGTGTACAATCTTCTGCAGTTTATAACACCCTCTACAGTTGGATGTTTGGAAAACTGACAGCACTACATCACTATCATGTTTCCACTCGGGGATATAGAGCTCATTCAGTTATCTGTGAGGATGACCGGAGATGTGCCCATTCAAACTTTAAGCAAGCTACTAATGAGACTTTTCCCATGCATAACTCTCCTACGTTCTCAAATTTCTAAAAATTTCTATTTTACTTGTTTTCATCTGTAGAGTAGAAACACACATTTCTAGGCTCTTCAAGCCGTAAGGAGAACATTTCATCAGAAGACGGTTTTACAGGTTTTTGGGGCAGGGACTGAGCCCAGGTTGCAAGAGAAATTCCCTTTTTTCAGTTTAGGCTGCAATATGAGATTAATCGGAGAAGAAAAATAATGAAAAACAGAGCAGCTATAGCAGGCACCCCTGGATGCATAGAAATGCAGTTGCTTGAACATTAATAAACAGAGCAGTTTCCTACCCACAGTACGAAAGTAAAAGTCCAGGTACAAGCTGTACTATGTCAGAATATCTAACTGGGTGCACGCTTAAGCAGATGGCTAAGGAGCAAGAATGAGGAGTGCCAAGTCGGCAACTAACCAACATGCGAATTACGCAAAAATGTGCATTTCTATCCCCCAGGGGCGTCTCCTGTAGCCGTTCCCCCTGAGACAAACAGCTGTAATAGGTAAACCAGAAAATAAAGACACTGAGTCAACTTGGGTGTGTGTGTGTGGTGCTTTAATGGGCCCTTCCTCACTTGACCAAACAAGTTGAATCTGAAACCTGAACGAAACTACACGCCTCGGGGAGGAGGGGGGATTTCAGTCATGTGAAGTAACAGATATGTATGAACTCCCAAAACAATGGGCCACTGTATGAACTAAATAAATCCCCCTAAAGTTGTCATGGTAAATTTGCTTTGCCTGTGGTTTCTGCTTGTGATTTTTGCACTCGCTCACAACTCCAAACCCCTACCCACCTACCGCATGCCACACACTTTGAAGATTTTCACAGCTCTGGTTGGACTGAGCGACCACGAAAGCTGCAGGATGCTGAGGTGATGCACAGATCATGTAGCTTCCATCAAGACAGATGTTTACCTGTCCTTCAGTGCTGTGGGTAAGGTTGCTGACTGTGTGTTCACATGAGAGGACGTGAGGCGGTTGCTTTGAGTGGTGGAGTTCTAGGGATTGACTGGGCATGCGTTTTAACTCTCATCTGGGCCTTTGCCACCATAAAGGTCAGCGCTTCGACATCTGCTGCTCTCTCTGAATCTTTCCTTTTATAAAAGGACGCAGGGAAGAGGAGATGACCCCAGGGAATGGATGCACACACATCAACTTTAATGAGGAGCCACTCACACTCACCAGATCAGATCAAAACAACCCCAGTAGCCCCTAATCCACACGCTCACGGTAATAAATACACTTACACGAGTGTCGCAGAGACACACTATCGTTACACCAGAACAGACTCTTGGCTTTTGTCCTGAAAGGCCATTTTTTTGAGGCGGGGGGTTGAGCTAAATGGAATCCCATCCCCGAGGGGCACGGTGAAGGCAGCGCGGTGTTGAAATAAGTGATTCATGCTTTTATCATCTCAGGTGAACAGTGCTGCTCTTTCAACTACACAATCAGTTGCACCAGAAAACAATGTGGGGAAAGGAAAAACAACATAGTCAATGATGTTCAATTTAATTTTTGTCCCTTGCTTGTTATGCACACAGAGGACAGGAGTCCAACGAGTTTAAACGTTGGGTACGAGCACAATTTGCTCAGACCACCAAAGTATTAAGCCATAAGAAAGATGCTGTTCTGTGCCTCGGCTAGAGATAGATGATACAGCGCAAAAGAAAACCAATATATGCCAATTAACCCCCCAAAAAATTGTCTTATTTATAGACCAATATTGTAAGAAAGGTAACTTGGATACATTATTTTTAAATTTTGAGTTTTGCGTTCAGAAAATAGAGTTTTCGGGCTTCCTATGCCTTTTGTTTTTATAATGGACTTGACACACAGCTACAGACTTCTTACAGTCTTCTTTCACTAAAATCTTGCGGTCTGCACAAGTACTAGGCTAATTCTAGCTTGTTAACTCTCCGTTTTGGCGAGAATTGTTGATAATTCAGCTCGTAACAAGTTTCAATGCGGTTCCAGTAAACTGAGCGCAAAAAGCTGTTCTCCTGCTCCATAGTCTTAGCACTTTGCTTTGATCATTATAACATTTAGTGAGCAGAATTTTAGCTGCTCTCTGCACAGCTCTCCTCGACATGGGCTGCTGTCTGAGCATGGAGCAGATACCATCACACAGACAAGCAGCCAAATACAGCCTGTCTGACTCTGCAAACATATATAAAAATGGACGTCGGGGAAACCCCAGATTTGCTAGACTGACAGAATAATGTGCACTGCAGATATAGTTGCACGCCGTGCACTTAAAACGGGTTGTGATTGTGATGTTAAAAAACTGACTGCAGAACACAGGTTGCTGGCCAACGCCAGCAGTCCAAATCCAACAACGGGGTAGGGGGTTGAGTTTAGTCAGGGACAACGACACAGATCATTTAAGATCGCCTTCTTTAGGGACTGTGAGCAGATAGGTGTCTCCAGCTCGTGCTGAAGAGGAGTCCCTATGGTGAACACTATATAGAGGACCTTCTAGTGGCAAACCAAACATCATTAAAAGGGAATTGTTTTAGAAAGTCTGCATTGGTAGTAAACAAAGTAACGGTGAGATAAAACATCAGCGCTGAGTCACAGTTCAGACTCCAACATAACAGACTGACACTTTAAAAATGTATCTGCATAAAAAAATACAGTAAAAAAAAAAGAAAAATCACCTGCAGCTTTTCTATAACATGTACAAGAAGTTGTAATCCCATTATCAGCCCAGTACTGCTGGAGCCCCTCCCCATGTCAGACCAATAACATTCAGTATGAGGGGGCAACAGAGTACTTCTAGGCTGTTTGATGCCTCCAACCGTTGCTGTGAGCTAAGTCTGCTATGAGTTTAGGAGGACCCTTATGGCGTTTTAATTTTCTGTTACACCCCTCTCAGCCAAGCACACAACCACAACATTTTGTTCTTCCACGCTGACCCCAAGCGCCCCCCACCCCCAACTTCATTCACAGGAAAACACAGCCAAACACACATGAATCTGCTGATATCATCTGGACAGGTGGTCAGCCACCCAGACCTGACCCCCCTGCCCTCTTACCAGCCCCCTCCTCCCTCTAAAACCCACCGAACGAAATCAGATCAGCTCTGCTGGAAAGCCCCAAATGAACATGCATAGCAAACTACCCCCTTCCCATCCATCCACATAGTCACACACACACACACCTCTAAGCAGCCCTGCAAATGTCTGTCACCCACCAAGCTGTCTATGGAGATTAGTGCATCAACAGAGCCAAAAAAAAAAATTGGAAGCTATATGGCTAATGTGAGGGGGAAGTAAAAATTTTGGTGGGCTTTTTTTTGTTGCCAAAAGTAGCCAATTAGCTCATTTGAACTTGGCACTGGTTTAAAGTTACGATCTAAAATATAGATTACCTATGATTACAAAATAGGTTCTGCCATCTCTATAAACCAGAGCTCAAATTAAAAACACATACTTTTGCTGGTGTATTGAGTATATAATAATAAAACCATTATGAGGTATCTAAGATTTCTGTGATGTGGAAAACAGTGGAACAGTCAATGTGTGAATTTTATTTAAATAAAAAGGAAAATCCTTTCCGACCTTGGTGTTTTTACGCTCCACAGAGTCATTTTCATTAATAAGAAAAGCAAGATCAAAGACTATAGCCTACTTTGTTTTGACTGCAGTCACCATACATCTCATCTCCCAAACAGGGACAGCCACTGCAAAGAAGCCAGCTGAAGTAAGTTCAAGTGCATTTTCATCACGTTGTTTCATATTTGTTGGTCTCATTTTGTTTTGCAAATTCTCTTCGATGATCCCAATGACTAATACTAAAACGAACATTAAAAGTATATAAAAAAAACAATCTGTCCACAAAGGTTGAACGTAACTTTAGTGTTTCTGTTACTCAAAAACTCCATGTTTAAAGATGACTTGTATCAGTTTCCTGCCACCCAAATAAATAGTTGTTTCAGCAGCAGGATTTAAGGGGAGTCGGATCAGTTGCCACAACTAACCATTGTTAGTTTCAGCAAAGTAAGAAGCAGAGTAGAGATTTTTTTGTATGAGTAAAGGGTAAATTAATATTTAAATTAATATTAGTTTTTTCTTGAAATGCACATCCTTAAGATGTGTTCAGCAAAGACTTATTTGAGCAATCAAAGCTAACTTATGGAGACTGAATATTTTCTGTGGTAAAACAGTCAGGTGATTGCCAAACTAATATAGAAAAGGCCAGAGCTTTAAATTATTTACTCTCATGTGAAATACATGAAGTACTTGTTCCAGAAAAACAGTTCAATGTTTTTAATACGTGAAACGGTGGTGGGAAAATTTGGGAAAACACTTAACCTTTCTAAAGTACGAAGGTCTTTGCTTAGATTTCTTTATATAGAATTAACTTGGGATGTTACAAACATGTTAAAATTTTATTCATGAATCATATTTAAGACATTGGAGATATTCACCTCTTTTTCCCCAGTCTCACTTGTTAAGAAGCAATAGAGTGCATTCGCAGGAACTATCCACAAAAGTAAAATTTTCACTTAGTCATGGAATTGCCTGGTTTTCTTTTAAGCTGTAAGGTTTACAAACTGCCTCCCTTCAAAACATTTACTTTCTATTGATCATATCACTTAAATTAAAGCAGCTCCAAACAATTTAATATATATATCTGACACGACTACCTGGGTTATTCAAAGGCGTGTAGGTTTAAAATCTAGTCTCAAATCAACATCGTCAAAGTTATTTATTGTATTCTGATGTCCCAAACTCCTCTTATATTGTTATTCACACTATAGATGTCTCTAATTACATGCGTTTCAAAAAAAAAAAAAAAAGGTGAAAACAGGTGTGTTATGAATCGTACAATTTTCCCAAAACTGGCCACACATGAGTAATGACTAAAGAAAATTTCTAAAGCATACCCCTTAATGGTTTATATGCTCTTATTTTTTGTATCTTCTAGATGAGGCAGGTCTTACCGGACAGATTTTAGTAACGCCAGCAATTTCAACAGTCCTACTGTAAATTGTGTTGCTACATTTAGGTCTTAGCTAAGTCTTCAATCACTCCCTGGTGTTTATGTTACTGGCAGAGCCGTTCCCTCAAAACCAGCTTTTTTATTTGCTACGGCGGGTTAATGTTTCGAGAGTCCCTGTTGAAAGTAAACATACCCTGAATATCATTCATTATTTTATTTTTTATTCCTGATCTGGTCGAGGCTTATTATTAAAGCCATGTTTGTAGAATTTATTTATTATTAGTTTATTAAATAAGGTTTTCAAGTAGCTTTAACCAAAGTCAACTGTTTTGGGGAGTGATCACATTCTCAGATTTTTCAGTGCAAGGTCCAATCAGAAATTGGAAATACTTTATAGCTTATTTTTAGGATATAAGTACAATGCTTCATTTGATAAAGAAAGCAAGCTGAACATAATCGGCTTTCGAAATGCAGTAGCAGTCTAAATTTTCAATTTACATAAATGTCCTTAGTATCTTTTTTTTCATGATCCTTCCAGTAATTGATCTTTTCAGCATATCACCTACACACTGGACGGGATACGATGCGGAGTGAGATGAGTATAGTAGTAGAACGAGGAGCACCCCACCAAGGCCACTAGACATAATAGTCCCCATTGTCACTGAATTGAGCCAGGTGTGCGATAATAGATGCTTCAACAGGAAGATATGATAGGAAGTTTGGTTACAAAAGCAGAAAAAAACAACAACTGCATTGACACACGTGAAAGCATGGCTGGCATGAATATAGTTATTAAACCAGCATTTTACGTGAGAAACTTAACAAGGCATGTTAGCCATATTTACCCTTAAACGATGTCTACTTGGGATATGCAGAGACATACACCTAGATGTAGTTTTCATTACATCTAGATCGCCAGGTTCGTTAAATGCTATTTAGTTAGCGGAGTTGAGTGATGCACAGTGATTTAAAGTAAGGCGTAAAAATATGTCGCACCAAATACATTTTTGATAAGCGTATTGAGCAGAAATATACACAGCTAGCACGCTATGCAAAGCTAACATTATATTAGGGCATAAAAACAAACAAAAATGGGTTTTAGAAACACTGCCAAGAGGATACACAGATCACAAAGCAGCAACGTGTTTCGGCTAGCGTCCATTATCGGACAGCTAGCCAATTCGTAACCGTGCTGCCCGGCTAGCTGCTGAGCACGTTTCGAAATAAAATACAAGCGCTGAATATTTTTGTTTCCCCGTTAAACTGTTACAGAAGGAATGTGGGTAGTTGTTGGTTTAATCGTTTTAAAACACACGCTTTTACCGGCTGTGTTTAGCCCCACGGTATTAGCGAGCCTGATCGCAAGCTTGCCTAACCAGCTCTACCGTTGTTTGGCAGAAAGAGAATGAAAAGACAACGCGGCAGTTGAAAGTGACGCTACTAAGCGGGGGGGCTAGCTCACCAAACACCGCCGCACTCACAAGCGAAGAGTAGGACTCGTCATTAACACCAACAGCCTTCAGCTCAGGTCCAGTAAGTATACCGGATAAACTGCATGTTCGAAGCCCATGAACACCACTAACAACATGGAGTTAGAGACTTTGTCCTAAACACAAGCAAAAAAGCCATACTCAATAACAGAAAAAACACTTTATGAACATACCAAACAAACCGAAAACGGCATCTTCTAGAAGCGGGACATAAAACTGAGGTATGTCATCCCTGCAAAACTGTTTGTTCCTGACTTAGTACACACCTCAGCAACGGCGAATCGACCCACCGCATAAGCCAGCCCGATCCCTCACAGACTCACTCTGTCACGAAAGCAAGAGCGCCATCCTTTGGAAGCCAAGAAGCTGACTCACCAGAATAAACTCCAATAAACAACTCGCGGACTTGTTAAACCTTCTTCTCCGGACAGCCCAACAATGCCAACGATCACAGTAGACAACAGGAAAGCAGACATGGAGGTTGTCAGGTGCGTATGCACCGACAGGTGAGACTGAGGAGAGAACAAAGGGGCTCATAGTGGGTGAGTAGAAGACTGAAGAAAGTGGGGGAGGGTGAGACGAGGGGAGGAATGGGATCCGGCAGACGGATAACAGCAACACACTGAAGAGAGAGAGAGCGAAAAGGGCAGAGACGCCACAACAACAGGCGTGGGAAACTTCAGAGGTAACGCGAGATTTGGAAAACTCTCACAATAGGGGAGCACTGAGAGAGCGCTGTCTTCACGCGAGACATGCATTGAAGTGGAGTAGTTGTTTATCTTGTGGCGCTGTAATACTATTCCCACGTGTGTACTGGGTAATAAATTACAGCACCGATCGGTTGAAGGAAGAGAACCGCTCCCACGCACATTGTCTTATATGAATCTGGTCCTCTCATGACAGATTGCTATCGTGTTGTTAAAGCCATTGTGATATTATTAGCCCTGAAACGGCAAATTCTAAAAAGAAAAACATTGCGATGTTTAATATATTTATTTTTATTATATTAAAATTTCGTATAAATAAAATTCAAATGATTCTATCCATTAATAGGACGGGAAATGGTAGATAAAAAAATGTCTGTCAAAACCTGTCTACCTATCACCCTTGGCGGTAATGGCTGCCATCAAGCATTACTGGCAATTGTCAGTCATCCAGGCCTTGACAATCCTCAGAGCTGCAGTAGAAAGCAACTGAACTTTCTTGTTTCTTGATGATGTTTCACCCCTCATCCAAAAGGCTTTAACAGATTGGTAGAGGACAAAAATGAATTAAAATATTTTACTTTTCTTATTTTACTAAATGTTAACTTTTTTTAGCAATATTTATTTTCTAGCACTTTTTTATAATTTTTTTCTTTTTTAGTCATCTGCTTTAAAACATAAGTTTTCCCACTTTGTTTTGCCAAAAACCTTTCATGAGCTGAACAAAATCCTTCCAACTTGATTTATTTTCTTTCTTTCTTTTTAACGTGTCCTGTCAAGCAGAGTAGCACTCTGAATTGTTGTCTGAGTGCCAAGAAGAAGCCCAACAGATTTACTTTCCCACTAGAAACTGCTTTGGGATTATTTCAGTGGCAATGGACACCTGCAGAAACATATATAACAACAGTATTGTTACCAAAAAGTGCACAGTACTAGTAAATACAGGATGTACTTCATGGTAACTGTGGCTCAATATAGAGCATCTGTTTATCTGTTAACACCTGAATCTAAACACCTGTGGGTATAAGTGTGAGAGCGCTTGTGTATACAAGGTTTCTCAATAAAAATATGGAATAGCGAGTGTGAGGAGCCACAGACCTGCACCCCTGGACCCGAGACAGACACAGAGGAGATCTGAGTCACAGAAATCTAAAAGCCCCCCAGAGCACGGGAACCCCAGGAGGACCACCGCTGGGACTACCGCAACCCCCCCAGAGAAGAGCAAAGGAGAGCTCCAGGGGAACCACCCAGCAGCCACAGCGCAGAAGCCCCAGGGAGCAGCAGTGATGAGCCCACCACAGGCTCCGCTGGCAGCCGTCTATGCCAGAGCAGATCCAGCCATGGGCCCATAGAACCGAGACCCCGGGGCACATCACTCCCCAAGCAGAGGCCTGACAGAGCCAGGGGGCCCAAGCCCCAGCAAGCAGCCGCCGGGAGTGAGCCGGCACAAACCAAAACACCCAGCCCCGGATACCGAGAACCGCAAGTACACAAGCAGGCAGAGACATCAGCCACCGGCAGGTAGTGTGGCGGGGAGGGAATAGGCCCCACATTTGATGGGGGACCTAAACTGATACCGGAGAGGGAGCAGCACAAGACCCAACCTGACCCAACTAGAGCCGTCCCAGGGTGAAACAGTCCCAACCCCCCAATGAATTCTGATCTCAACCCCATGAGCCCAACCCCTCTTCACCGGCCTTTGCCAGCAGCCCCAGCCTGCCCTGCCACCAATTCTAGACACACTGCAGCACTTCGCTAACTTAGAAAATAAAAACCTTAAAATAACTGCACACCTACTGAGTTGAGAGACATAGAAAACAATGACCATCTGTATATGCAAGTATTTGCACTGCAAAAAACATGCGTCTTTAGCACAGACAGTAGGTAGAGTCAGATTTTAGGTGAAATTGAAACTAAACTGCTTGTTTTTTATGTAAACATATGAAATTCTAATGGTATTTCCGGGGCTTAATGCAGGTTTTTACATGTTTTCCTTCTTGAGATTATGTAGAAAACATCTGAGAGCTTCAGCCTCAAATGTTTCAGTAGAATGACACAAATGCGTCAAACTATAGTATCATATCCCAAAAATGAAACACACACAAATATAAAATAAAATAAAGAACATTGTGTTTTATAAAAGGTTTCTATAATATCTCAAATGGTGCATTTTCTCTTGTTTGATCGCGCATTGTTTTTATATTTGTTTTACAGATGTTCTATAAATTTTCAACTCTTTCCTCTCATATTTTTTGACAGGTACATATTTTTTTCTGTATTTTGTCTTGCACTAAAAATTAAAAGAGGAAATTAAACTTAAACGAAAACTTGCTTCAGACTGATGTCTCTAAATAAGACTGGAAATTAATTGTGGGATTTCTACACAGCCCATTTACAATTCCCCTGGGTAACATTGCGCTCCCTGTTTAGACTGTGGAAACAATGGTGTGAACACATGTGAAGGAGGCCATACAAGGCAGATTAGTGCATTGCCATCACATTGGGGAGTCCCATGACCACCCTCTACACCAAATCTCCGCTAAAAGTACAAGGGAGCCTATTATTGAGAATAATCATGCTTGCAAATGTGGCATAGATGTTATAAGCCTTCCTCTGAGTGTGTCTGCCTACATTCCCAAAAGTTAGTGCGTTAAATCATCCCCACAACAAACAGGTCAGGCCATTCTTGTTTATCTGGGAGGGGCCGGGAAGCTGTAAACCTTCATGTAGGTCCGTGGCCTTCATTTAAATTTGTTTGCTATCTTTGTTCACCTAACATGTGACTTCTGGTTGGAGATTTTTTAGACTTCAAAGAAGAAATAAAGGCCTGTGGGACCACACTGATGGCAAGACGGGGCGTTCATTTGTTAGTTGTGTGAACTGCTTGTTGGTTCAGATGAAAAAGACAAATGAAACAGCTGATATAAACGCTACCTTGTGAAAATGCACTAAACATTTTAAACTTAAGCACAGGAGTTTTTGTTTAAATATGTGGGTCAGAGAATCAGAACATATTTAAAAATGTTTAGTCATATGCTGAGGCAAAGTTAGGTTTAGGAAAACATATTAGTAAACGGTTTCAATGTGCTATAAGTTAAAAAGTGAACTGTAATTTTCCACATGCTGTGAAATAAACTAAACTGCAAAGTGAAGGCTTCACTGTACGGAAGGCAAAAATGGGGGCACAATCCTATAAATAAACTAATAAAACAATGATACATCGTTTCATTAAATAAAGAATTCAATATGAAAATATTCATCAAAATTTAAGTCTATTACTTCATTAATTGGATGCATACACAGGTTAATCTGCATACCAAGTTAACTTAAGGACAATCACCTTTAATAAAGGATGTTCCCAATCCAATCCCAAGTATTGGATCAGGGTCCCAACAAGCCATTTTTCAATGGATTTTTGACTAAACAGAGCTTTAGATACTTGTTGTTGCTCTACTGTCTTTGATTTTAGTGCACAACTCCTCACAAAGTCATGTAGCTGTCTTTCATGTGGCCAATTGTTAAAAATCACAGCCTGTTTTCACGTAAAACTGCACTGTAGAATGTGCACAAGTCTACAGTGCAACAAATTGAAAAGGTAGTATAAGGATCTTCTTAAAGGTATGTTTTTATGGACTAGCAGCCTTAATTTTTCAAATTTTTCGAAAATAAGTTGACAGGAAATAGGGTGGAGAGATCAAGGGAAGGGTATGTAGTAAACTTCGATCCCATGACAGCATACTTCGAGGACTAAGGCCTCCGTACATGGGTCGCGCGCTTCTTAACAATCTAAGGAGTTTTTCTCCTTTAAAAATATTTTCACAGTAAAAGAGAGACTGTATTGGCTGTTTCAGTTTTCTTGCTGTCTGGGTCTTGTGACCTGTTTATGCATGCTGCACACAGATATTCTCAGAGAACTGTTCAGAGAGCTGCACAAAAAGCATGACGTTCAGGTTTATGGAGTTTATGAAGCCATTCCCTGGTGGAAGCAAAGGCTGGGAACTCTGGGTTAGAATCTTTCATCACCCAGGCTGAAGTCACAGAGATGGTTAAAAAGCTCCGCGGTGGCAGGGCTTTGGGGGTGGATGAGATCTGCACTGAGTACCTCGAGTCTCTGGATGTTGTGGGGCTGTCATGGTTGACACGCCTCTTCAACATTGTGTGGCGGTCGAGGACAGTGCCTCTGGACTGGCAGACTGGGGTGGTGGTCCCCCTTCATAAGAAGGGGGACCGGAGGGTGTGTGCCAACTACAGGGGGATCACACTCCTCAGCATCCCTGGTAAGGCCTGCGCTAGGGTATTGGAGAGGAGAGTCCGGCCGATAGTGGACCTCCCGGCCGTGGAACACTGGACCAGCTCTATACCCTCTGCAGGGTACTTGAGAGTTCATGGGAGTTTGCCCAACCGGTCCACAGGTGTTTTGTGGACTTGGGAAAGGCATTCGACTGTGTCCCTTGTGGCGCCCTGTGGGGGGTATCCAGGAGTATGGAATTGGGGGCCCTTTATTAGGGGCCATACGGTCTCTGTACAAGCGGAGCAGGAGTTTGGTCCGCATTGCCGGCACTCAGTCGGACCTGTTCCCTGTGCATGTTGGACTCCGGCAGGGCTGCCCTTTATCACCGGTCCTGTTCATAACTTTTATGGACAGGATTTCTAGGCGCAGCCAAGGGCCGGAGGGGGTCTGGTTTGGGGACCAGTGGATTTCGTCTCTTCTTTTTGCAGATAATGTGGTCCTGCTGGAGGAGTTCAAGTATCTCGGGGTCTTGTTAAAGAGTGAGGGAAGAATGGGGCAAGAGATAGACAGACGGATTGGTGCGGCTGCCGCAGTAATGGGGGCACTGTGCCGGTCCGTTGTGGTGAAGAGAGAGCTGAGCCAAAATGCGAAGCTCTCGATTTTTCGGTCGGTCTACGTTCCTACCCTCACCTATTGCCATGAACTTTGGGTCATGACCGAAAGAACGAGATCCTGGATACAAGCGGCTGAAATGAGCTTCCTCCGTAGGGTGGCTGGGCACTCCCTTAGAGAGGAGGAGTTCGGAGTAGAGCCGCTGCTCCTCCACATAGAGAGGAGCCAGTTGAAGCCTCCTGGACGTCTTCCTCGGGAGGTGTTCCAGGCACGTCCCACCCGGATGAGGCCCAGGGGACGGCCCAGGACACGCTAGAGGGACTATGTCTCTCGCCTGGCCTGGGAATGCCTTGGGCTGTGAGGAGTTTGCTGGAGGAGGTACTGGTGGACTTTACAAAAAATATGGTGAGGAAAAAACCATATATGAGAAAATATTAATTTTGCATCTCAATACGTCACCTGGGAAGTTACATTTTTGGTGCAAATTGGTTTCAAAGTGGCTTAGAGGCAACAATATTTTGGAGCAACCATCATAAAACCCTGATGTCATAGAACATTTCTGGACAGAGTTGACAAGGTGTATGAAAAATGCAGCCTTCATGCCTGTCTCAGTTACCCTGGTTATTTGAGGAGGAAAGGGCCAAAATGCCACTATTGTGAGAGGAAATTCTCTAAAGAAATTATCTCATAATTTTGGGATTTACCAAATAAAATACATTTGGTAGTTTTAGCTACCAAATTTTTTCTCCTCACTGTCTGATATTAAAATAGGGTTATGTCTTTTAATACAGTGTATGTAGATATCTGGCCATAACTGTACGTGCAATTATTCCCTAGAATGTGATGACTAAATGTTCTGTTTAGTAGTTGTATGATTTCAGTTTTTTTTGTCCCCTTTTTTATTTTTTTTTAAATCAGTGACCTGATATGAGAAGCAGGGACCAGTTCAAGATTTCTGCTTTGATTCAAGTTAAAACTGAATGATGAATAATTTAGGTAATCATAACTAATGTAAAACTGATTTAATCTCAGGCTTGAAATTGACTTCATTTTATGGTGCACTGCAGCCTAGCAACAATAAAATAAGTAATTTCTGAAACAATAGGATTTTACCATATAATGAAAACCATTCACATGTTTTACTTTAATCATATAGTTCATACATCATTGAGTCTGGTGCTTCTGGTCGTCAGCATCTGTTAGTTTACATTTATTGCATTTAAGTGTGTCATCCTTTTAACTGTATTTTGGTTAGAAGAGAAAAATATGAATCAAGAGCAAAACTAAAAATGAAAGCGCCACAGTTTCAGATTGGAATCACATTGTTAGTAGGTTTACGGAGTATAAATCTGCACATTTTAAGCCTTTTTTAGATGCAAAACTCATTTTTGCAGCACAATTCTGTCCTGCCAAGAGGGGAGGGAAACAAGAAAAAAAGGACAGAAAGGAGCTGCAGAGAGCAAGCCTGGAAAGCAGCCCGGGGCGGTGAAAACGCAGAGACGAGGACCTCATCCTGCCCTCAACCACTTTTCCTTTCCACCTCTTTTTTATAGTCGGCAGAGAGCCTCCAGATACACTTAGAGCCGAACAGGGAAGCATAAAGTTTCCCCAAATGTTTTACAGCTAAACACAGTTTTTTTTTTTCTTAAAAAAAAGGAGCGGCAACACAAGTGCAACTGCTTTTCGATTAAACTGGGAGCAAAATACAAAAGCAGAAGGAGCTGGTCCTGTTTTTATTTTTAGAGAAGATATGCTGGTCATTTCAAAACTGCAACATGCAAACTCTGACCTTTTGTGGTTCTCATAGAGCATGACCCAATTAGAAGTCATGCAATTAATCTTTTAAGCTTTTTTCCCCTCTTTATTCTCAGTGCCTTGGTTTTGCTTTTGTTATCATCTTAGTCTAACGCTGTCTCTCGTTAGAAGTAGAAACTGTTTTGTTTTTTTTCAGGGGCAGAGCCAACGCAAGCAATCATCTCTAAGCCATAAGCCTCAGGTCTATAAATCCACTCACTTGACTGCTTAAGCTCATGGCTCAGAATGAAGGAAAGATTGAGACAAAAGAAAGAAAAATCCTCTTCCCCACGTGGAAGCGCCTTTCACTGACTGGTACATCACCCCATCTGGGTTGTCTTTGAATAGATTTCAGCCAGTTTGGTTAAACAATGACGTTCCATAGATCTAGTTTATCTCATTAAGTTTTATTTTGGAATGCAGGAAGAAATTGGTTTTATCAGATGATTTGATTGGTGCAGAATTTAAACAAAGGAGATACCAAACCAATTAAAAGAAGTGCAGTTTGAGTTTCACTGTTAGCAGCTCTTTTGACTCAAAGTCATTTGATACTTCCAGAGGGAGGGTGAAACTTCCTGAAATGAGCAGAGGGCGAGTCCAGGCGAGACACCATGACAGGCAGTGGGGTTTGGAGACACTAGGTCAAGTGTAAGCCTGGTGAGCCAACAGGCGAGATGACGAATGTGGACGTGAAGGATGGGCAGAGTCCCCCTGGACGGAGACGGGAAGTCAAAGTTTGCCCCGGCATCCATTTACGGACAGAAAACTTCTCCTTTCAAGTTAGGCAACAATGAAAGTTTTTTTTTTTAAAGCAGTGTTGCGTCAGAGGGGACTCAAAGTGCAATTATTTAATGTGTGAACCTGCGTTCATAGCAGAGAGGGGCGTCCCTGTCTGTCCCTCTGTCCTTCCATCCGGCATCTGTCTCCCTTCCCTGGCCACAAGGGAAAACCCAGGGGTGAACGAGAGCAGACGGTCTGACAAATGAAGAGGAGTCTGAGAGGGACACGCCTTTGCTTTTCAAAGCATCTCGCTCTGATCACATGACTGTCATTTCAATTAGGTCTCAAAGAGATCCCAAAACCAAAAAAACGACTGGGTGATAAGTTTGCAGGCTGTCGGGGGAGCTAAAGCTGCCTGTTTTGCAACCTTGCTCTTTTCAAAGGGAGATGAACAGAGGCACGAGGAAAGAGACGTTTCCCCTTTCCTGGACTTCAACGGTTCATGATAAGTTCGAGCTGCCAAAATGCATGGGGAGTAAGAACTGCTCATGCATGCTGTTTGATATAGCCTGAACATGACAGTCTGGTCCCGCAGTGCATCTAAAGCATCTGCATTTAGAAACAGAGTCCTCGGCTCAAGGCTTCAATAAAAGCCTTGATGATCTACAGTTTGTCGGAGACAGTGCCTTGCAAAAGTACTCATAGGCCCCTGAACCTTTCACATTTGTCACATTACAACCACAAACCTGTGTGTTTTATTGGGATGTTATAGCAGAATTACACAAAGCGGTGACTTAATTGTGAAATCAAAAATAAAAACAATTTCAAAGTGTGGTCTCCATTTGTATTCAGCCCTCATTACGCTGATGCCCCTAAATGAAGATTCCCCTGCAACCAGTTGCCTACATAAGTCACTTCATTTGTTAAATACAGTCCATCTGTATAATGTGTATAATTTAACCTCAGTAGGGAACATCTGCAATCCTACCAATACGTGACTGTCCACCTAAAGTAAGAGGCCAGTCAAAGAGAGCATTAATCAGAGAAACAGGTAAGAGATCCACATCTCATGTGGGAGGATTTGTCAACAGAACAACTATTAGTAATTCCCTCCATATATCTGACCTTTATTAGACAGTGGCAAGATGGAAAAGCCATAAGACATACTGCTTTTTACTTTTCCACAAGCAATGTACACGGCAATTATGTGGAAGGTGTTCTTGTCATATGAGACCAAAACTGAACTGTTTGGCATAAATGCAAAACACAGAAAAAAACTGCACGTCACCCCTAATATAGCAGCCTCACTGTGAAAACACGGAGGTGGCAGCATCATGCTCATCAGACTTTATGGAAAGACGAATGGAGCTACCCCTCCTTGAACCGCCACCTTAACGTGGTGGAGGGGTTTGAGTGTTCAAATGATCCTAGAGGCTATGTTGTCTGGGGCTTAAATGCCCCTGGTAGAGTCTCCTATGGCAAACAGGCTCTAGGTGATGGGTCAGGCAAGGAGCGGTTCAAGAATCCTTCATGAGGACCATTAAATCGAGGTACGGGATGTCGCCCGGTACGGTGGAGCCGGGGTCCCACCCTGGAGCCAGGCCTGGGGCCGGGACTCGCCAGAGAGCGCCTGGTGGCCGGGTTGCTCCTCACGGGACCCGGCCGGGCCAAGCCCGAATGAGAGACGCGAGGCCATCCCCCAGTGGGCCCACCACCTGCAGGGGGAACCGTGAGGGACCGGTGCAAAGAGGATTGGGTGGCGGACGAAGGTGGAGACCTCAGCGGCCCGATCCCCGGATGCTTAGGCTGGCTCTAGGGACGTGGAATGTTACCTCGCTGGGGGGGAAGGAGCCTGAGCTTGTGCGGGAGGTCGAGAGATATCGACTAGAAATAGTCGGGCTCACCTCCACGCACAGCGTGGGCTCTGGAACCCATCTCCTTGAGAGGGGCTGGACTCTCTTCTACTCTGGAGTGGCCCACGGGGAGAGGCGTCGGGCTGGGCTGGGTTTGCTTGTTGCCCCCCAGCTCAGCCGTCTTGTGTTGGGGTTTACCCCGGTGGATGAGAGGGTCGCATCCCTGCGCCTTCGGGTCGGGGATAGGTCTCTGACTGTCGTTTCGGCCTATGGGCCGAACGGTAGTGCAGAGTATCCGGCCTTCTTGGTGTCCCTGTCGGGGGTGCTGGATAGTTCCCCTCCCGGAGACTCCATTATTCTGCTGGGGGACTTCAACGCCCACGTGGGAAACGACAGTGACACCTGGAGAGGCGTGATCGGGAGGAATGGCCTCCCCGATCTGAATCCAAGTGGTGTTTTGTTATTGGACTTCTGTGCTCGTCACGGATTGTCCATAATGAACACCATGTTCAAGCATAAGGGTGTCCATCAGTGCACTTGGCACCAGGACACCCTAGGCAGGAGGTCAATGATCGACTTTGTTGTCGTATCATCAGACCTTCGGCCGCATGTTTTGGAAACTCGGGTGAAGAGAGGGGCTGAGCTGTCCACTGATCACCACCTGGTGGTGAGTTGGATCCGCTGGAGGACGAGAAAGCCGGACAGACTTGGCAGGCCCAAGCGCATAGTGAGGGTCTGCTGGGAACGCCTGGCGGAGCCCTCGGCCAGGGATGTCTTCAACTCCCACCTCCGGGAGAGCTTTGACCAGATTCCGGGGGATGTTGGAGACATAGAGTCCGAGTGGACCATGTTCTCCGCATCTATTGTCGATGCTGCTGCCCGTAGCTGCGGCCGTAAGGTCTGCGGTGCCTGTCGCGGCTGCAATCCCAGAACCCGGTGGTGGACACCGGCAGTAAGGAATGCTGTCAAGCTGAAGAAGGAGTCCTATCAGCTGTGGTTGGCTTGTGAGACTCCTGAGTCAGCTGACGGGTACCGTGAGGCCAAGCATGCTGCGGCCCAGGCTGTGGCAGAGGCAAAAAGTCGGGCCTGAGAGGAGTTCGGTGAGGCCATGGAGAAGGACTACCGGTCGGCCTCGAAGCAATTCTGGCAAACCGTCCGGCGCCTCAGGAGGGGGAAGCAGTGCTTCACCAACACTGTTTATAGTGGGGGTGAGAGGCTGCTGACCTCGACTGGGGACATTATTGGGTGGTGGAAGGAGTACTTCGAGGATCTCCTCAATCCTGCCATCACGCATTCCCTGGTGGAAACAGAGTCTGAGGACTCGGGGTTGGACTCTTTCATCAGCTGAAGTCACCGAGGTGGTTAAAAAGCTCCGCGGTGGCAAGGCTTCGGGGGTGGATGAGATCTGCCCTGAGTACCTCAAATCTCTGGATGTTGTGGGGCTGTCATGGTTGACACACCTCTTCAACATTGCATGGCGGTCGGGGACAGTGCCTCTGGACCGGAGGGTGTGTTCCAACTACAGGGGGATCACACTCCTCAGCCTCCCTGGTAAGGCCTACGCCAGGGTATTGGAGAGGAGAGTCCGGCCGATAGTCGAACCTCGGCTTCAGGAGGAGCAGTGTGGTTTTCATCCCGGCCGTGGAACACTGGGCCAGCTCTATACCCTCTACAGGGTACTCGAGGGCTCATGGGAGTTTGCCCAACCGGTTCACATGTGTTTTGTGGACCTGGAGTAGGCAGTCGACTGTGTCCCTCGTGATGCCTTGTGGGGGGTGCTCCAGGAGTATGGAATCGGGGGCCCTTTATTAGGGGCCATCCGGTCCCTGTACGAGCGTTTGGTCCGCAGTTTGGTCCGCATTGCCGGCACTAAGTCGGACCTGTTCCCGGTGCATGTTGGAGTCCGGCAGGGCTGCCCTTTGTCCCCGGTCCTGTTCATAACTTTTATGGACAGGATTTCTAGATGCAGCCAAGGGCCGGAGGGGGTCTGGTTTGGGGACCAGTGGATTTCGTCTCTTCTTTTTGCAGATGACGTGGTCCTGCTGGCCCCCTCTAGCCAAGACCTACAGCATGCGCTGGGGCGGTTCGCGGCCGAGTGTGAAGCGGCTGGGATGAAGATCAGCTCCTCCAAGTCAGAGGCCATGGTACTCAACCGGAAAAGGGTGGCTTGTCCTCTTCAGGTTGGAGGGGAGTTCCTGCCTCAAGTGGAGGAGTTCAAGTATCTCGGGGTGTTGTTCACGAGCGAGGGAAGAATGGAGCGGGAGATCGACGGATCGGTGCGGCTGCTGCAGTAATGGGGGCGCTGTGCCGGTCCGTTGTGGTGAAGAGAGAGCTGAGCGGAAAAGCGAAGCTCTCGATTTATCGGTCGGTCTACGTTCCTACCCTCACCTATGGCCATGAACTTTGGGTCATGACCGAAAGAATGAGATCCCGGATACAAGCGGGTGAAATGAGCTTCCTCCGTAGGGTGGCCAGGCACTCCCTTAGAGATAGGGTGAGGAGCTCGGCCATTTGGGAGGGTCTCGGAATAGAGCCGCTGCTCCTCCACATCGAGGGGAGCCAGTTGAGGTGGCTCGGGCATCTATACCGGATGCCTCCTGGACGCCTTCCTTAGGAGGTGTTCCAGGCACGTCCTACCGGAAGGAGGCCCAGGGGACGGCCCAGGACACGCTGGAGGGACTATGTCTCTCGGCTGGCCTGGGAACGCCTTGGGCTCCCCCCGGAGGAGCTGGAGGAGGTGTCTGGGGAGAGGGACGTCTGGGTGTCTCTGCTGAGTCAGCTGCCCGGTTCCGGATAAGCGGAAGACGACGAGTACGAGTACGAGTACGACTAATGGAGCTAGATGGGAGACAATCCTGGAGGAGCCCCTTTCAGCTGGAGAACAACCCTAAGCATACAGGCAATGCTTCAATGGACTGATTAAAAGCAAATTTAAGTACTAGAATGGCTCAGTCAAAGTCCAAACCTAAATCTGATTGAAAATCTCCAGCAAAATGTGAAAATTCATGTTCACAGTTGTCTATAACCAACCCAAACTGAGCTTGAGCTGTTTTGCAAAGAAGAATGAGAAAAATGTCACTCTTTAGCTGTGCAAAGCTGCTAGAGACACACTTTAAAAGATTTGCACCTGGAATTGCAACGTATGCTTTATTTAGGGTGGCTGAATACCAATGCACAATATGCTTTTTACACACAGTCAGGCACTTATTTGTGTTGGTTTATAACATAAGATCCCCAATAATTAACATTGACGCTGGCGATTGTAAAACATGACAAAATCAAAATGTGAAAATGTTTAAGGGAATACTTTAGTGAGACACTGCAAATGGCCATAGCAGCCTCTCATTTAGTACTGAAGAGCAATTAATCCACAGACTGTATTTCACTGTCTTAATTGTACCGTAACATAGTTACATTATAACTTTCAAGTGTGGCACAATTACAAGGAGTCTTAAATCCACTAGTGTGATAGTTATCTGCAAAAACAACTAGCACAGATAAATACAAAAATAAAAAGCCAGACCGTGTTCTCTGCAACCCAGGCACTTTTCGACCAGTCCTGGTGGGGACTGAGTGCTGCACATTTCATTCCTGTTTTCACTAGAGAGAAGCGCTTCCATAAAAAGTTATACGAGCCCCAGCCTGGGCTGATTTGGCTTTGTTTCTGCTCGCCAAGCTTTTTAAATTAGCATTTGCCCAGGGGTATTGTGCTCTGATTCAAAAAGCAGGGCCCTGAAAATATGTCGGATGTATTATTTTATGGAAAGTTAAAAAAGAAAAGAGAGAAAGAAAGACAGAAAACTGACGCCTTCATCGTCATAAGAATTGGGCCCTGGAAAAAACATGTGACATCTAAAATGAAGATGAGAAATCCTAAAGCTGTGGTCTTCAACCAAAAATCCAGCTTTTATGTAATTGAAACACATTATATAACAAAATTTTGCAATCACTTAAAATTCTGTTAATGGCCTTTATGGCAGCCTGGGAAGTAATGATGGCTGATAAGGACTTAGGATATTTTGTGGCTTTTACTGAGCTAATAATAAAAGTGATTATAAGAAGTATTTAAATATCCTTTGCTGTCTGTTTTTGCAATGGATTGTATGGCTGAGAGTGCATATCAGTCCAGTCAAAGCTCAACAAACACAGATATGGTTCTTAAAAAAACACAAGGCAAAAAAAAAATAACAATGAACAACTTAACGAGTATTGGATATGCTTTTTCAAAAGCCAAGTTATAGAAAGTAGTGCAGTTTCATCGCTAAACAGCACACAAACCTGCATTTAATCATATTTTTTAAAATATTTATATCTAATTCTGGCTGCAAGGTGGCACAGCTGGTAGCACTGTTGCCTTGCAGCAAGAAGGTCCTGGGTTTGAATTCTGACCTGGGGTCTTTATGCATGTTTTCCCCAGGACGCATGGATTATTTCTGGGTTCTCCTCTCACAAAAACATTACTGTTAGGTAATTAGGTCTCTCTAAATTGCACTTAGGTATGAGAGTGAGCGCATGCATGGTGTTTGACTCTGTGATGGACTAGAGACCTGTCCAGAGTGTACCAGCCCCTCCAACGACCCTGCAAGGGCAAGTAAAAATGGATATTAATTTCTGCTCTCAGGGAACCAACAGTGGAAAATGGAGTGAAAGTATGTAAGATGTGTAAACATTATCATGAAGAATTTATCGATATAATAAATCAAAACTCTTGACGATTAAAGAAATTCACAAAAGCATTGAATGTTACTATCATTGCCCATCCATACTGGAAGGAGTTTTCCTGTTTGGTTGCTGTCTCATTATGGTAATCTGGTTTATTGATTACCCCAGTGATATACCCTTAATTCTTTGCATTTGCAGTCAGTTTAAATGCATATGACATGTGATCTTGGTAAAAAGAAGAGTTTCCTTTTTTTCATAGATATGTCATAGATATGCAATTTGCATATATTTTGAGTACCCGGCCTTCTTGGTGTCTCTGTCGGGGGTGCTGGATAGTACCCCTCTCGGGTCTCCGTCATTCTGCTGGGGGACTTCAACGCCCACGTGGGAAACGACAGAAACACCTGGAGGGGTGTAATTGGGAAGAATGGCCTCCTTGATCTGAACCCTAGTGGTGTTTCATTATTGGTCTTGTGTGCCAGTCACCGATTGTCCATAATGAACACCATGTTCAAGCATAACAGGGTTCATCAGTGCACTTGGCACCAGGACATCCTAGGCAGGAGGTCGATGAATGACTTTGTAGTCGTGTCTTAGGACCTTCGGCCGCATGTCTTGGACACTCAGGTGAAGAGAGGGGCTCAGCTGTCCACCAATCACCACCTTGTGGTGAGTTTGATCTGCTGGAAGAGAAGGAAGCTGGACAAACTTAGCAGGCCCAAGCGTATAGTGAGGGTCTGCTGGGAACATCTGGCGGAGCCCTCGGCCAGGGATGTATTAAACACCCACCTCTGGGAGAGCTTTGATCAGATTCCAGGGGAAGTTGGAGACAGACAGTCCGAGTGGACTACGCTCTCCGCCTCTATCATCAATGCTGCCGACTGTAGCTGTGGTCATAAGTTCTGCGGTGCCTGTCGCAGCAGCAATCCCCAAAACTGGTGGTGGACACTGGCAGTAAGAGATGCTGTCAAGCTGAAGGAGTCTTATTGGCTGTGGTTGGCTTGTGGGACTCCTGAGGTCGTCTGACAGGTACCATGACAAGTACCGCGGGCAAAAACTCAGGCCTGGGAGGAGTTCGGTGAGCCCATGGAGAAGGCCTCGAAGCGATTCTGGCAAACTGTGCAGCGCCACAGGAGAGGGAAGCACTGCTTTGCCGATACTGTTTAAAGTTGGGGTGGGGAGCTGCTAACCTCGACTAGAGACATTATTGGGTGGTGGAAGGAGTACTTCGAGGATCATCTCAACCCTACCGTCACGCATTCCCCGGAGGAAGCAGAGATTGGGGACTTGGAGTTGGAACCTCTTCATCAATGTGTGGTGGTTGGCGACATTTCCCCTGGACTGGCAGACAGAGGTGGTTGGTCTCCC
Source organism: Crenichthys baileyi (assembly GCA_036173005.1). Taxonomy (NCBI): domain Eukaryota; kingdom Metazoa; phylum Chordata; class Actinopteri; order Cyprinodontiformes; family Goodeidae; genus Crenichthys; species Crenichthys baileyi. The sequence continues at coordinate 422,592 of JAHHUM010000638.1, forward strand.
TTCACAAGAAGGGGGACCGGAGGGTGTGTTCCAACTACAGGGGGATCACACTCCTCAGCCTCCCTGGTAAGGCCTATCCCAGGGTATTGGAGAGGAGAGTCCGGCCGATAGTCGAACCTCGGCTTCAGGAGGAGCAGTGTGTCTTAGTATAGGCCATTTGGTCTCTTTACAAGCGGAGCAGGAGTTTGGTCCGCATTGCCAGCACTAAGTCGGACCTGTTCCCGGTGCATGTTGGCTGAGTGTGAAGCAGCAGGGATAAGGATCAGCTCTTTCAAGTTTGAGGCCATGGTTCTCAACCGGAAAAGGGTGGCTTGCCCTCTTCAGGTTGGAGGGGAATTCCTGCCTCAAGTGGAGGAGTTCAAGTCTCTTGGGGTCTTGTTGACAAGAGGAGGAGGAGCTGGGAGGAGCTTGGAGTAGAGCCCTGCTCCTCCATATCAAGAGGAGTAAGTTGAGGTAACTCGGGCATCTGTATCCTATGACTCCTGACGCCTCCCTCGGGAGGTGTTCCAGGCACATCCCACCGGGAGGAGGCCCAGAGTATGGCCCAGGACACGCTGGAGGGACTATGTCTCTTGGCCGGCCTGGGAACACCATGGGCTCCCCCCAGAGGACCTCAAGGAGGTGTCTGGCAAGAGGAAAGTCTGGGTGCCTCTATTGAGTCTGCTGCCCCCCGTGACCCGGTCCCAGATGAAGCAGAGGATGACGATGACAAAGATGATGACAAATGACAAATAGGATCCAGGACTATGTTTGCTCTGTTGTGGCAGTCATTGTGCTTAGTTAATTAGATGGAGACAATGTCAACGTCAAAACATTTAAAGCTTACTAGTTAAACAAATTTAGATCTCAGTTATTCCGTTCACACTAAAACTAATAAAAGCTTTTCTGAAAATATAGTGCTGTGAAAAAGTCCCCTCACAGATTTCTTATTTAGTTTTTCATCTTCTGAGCCTTTTTTCCCCACACGTTTCAAATACACTTTAGAGGTTCTATTTAAGTATTTTTACTGATCCTACAGGTCTGGCATTTGTCAGGTCTGGGTGTAAAACTGATAAGTTAATAAGTGGTTATTTTCACATCAAAAATACAGAAAAGGGTTCATATACTGCATCTTATTTTTCTGCCTTTTATATCCATCAAATCAGCTTGTATTATAGTATTTGTTAGCGTGGTCGGTGGGCACAGTAATTAAGAAATCACCCTGATTTTTCGACTTCAAGCTGCAAAGCTGCTTAGTTGGATGTGATCTCATTCTGAGATCTGAGTTCAAACCTTTAAAACTAAATTCAAAGCAGCTTTATTCCCCTGGTCTGAAATATTTAAGTCCTGTAAATGCACCTCTCCACCATGACCAGGAGGGCAAAGTGTTTTTTCATTAGTTCACTAAAGACGTTTCTATCTCCTTCCTTTAAAACATTGCCTGAGATTCTTTCTTCCTGTCTTTCTGATACTTAAAGAAGACCCGAGTGGAAAAAGGGGGATGTGGAGTAGAAAATACTTGCAACCCTTTAATATACACCTTGGAGCTATTTAGCATTCAAAGAGGTGAGTTGTTGATTAGGTCATTTATAAAAGATAATGGCAAATAATCGACGGCTTGTTGTTGTCTGGGATATCATCAGAGATCTTCTTCTAACTTAAATTACGATCATAGGAAATGTTTACTTATGGTCACTTATGTAAAAAATCCATCCACTCATCCATCGCGTTGGACAGTTAAGGCCTGAATATCTGAGTTTGAGAAAAAGATATTTTTAACCAGGAAAAGGTGGAGGAATCATGTTTGGCCATCAGAAAAAAATTATTAGCTTTAACTCTGCAGCATTATCTACTTTTTCTCCAGCATGCTTATAAATTGCAGGGAGAAATATTGTTCTAATCACTTTACTGAATTAGTTTGAAAGCCCACTTGTAACATTTCATTATGCATTCAGCCATCTTACTTCTGTGGAGCTAACTGTACTTGGATGTTTGTTGCTAAAGGATATGGTGCTGTGAATGACATCCACATGTCCCACCTTAGGTAATCTGAGCCACTGTGTAATTTTGGCTTTTTGCTTTTACATGAATCCAACTCATGATTTACAGTGGCTAAAAATGAGATGTATGTAAAGAATCTTTGAACCTCAACAGAATTTGTATAGTTTTTTTTTGTCAGACTGTGGCTGAAACATCATCTTCTGAGCCTGAAAGCTGGAGTGTGGTGGTCGATCAGGTCTGAAGCCAGCATGCGTTGTAAAAAGAAGCACAGCCAAAACATTTTCAAAAACATATCCTTTAGAGACTAATCAGGCATGAGGTCAAAAGATGTCATAACAACTGCTCCTTCCAACTAAAGTAAACCTTTCCACCTTGTGTAAATTCTGTTGGGATATTCACGTTCAATAAACTAAGAGCGTAACTCGTTTAGCTTGGCCTGCCTGTCTTTGTCAGATGAGATGTTTGAAGCCAAAGTGTGGTGAAGCTTGATAGTGGAGGCTACCTCATGAGATTACAACGCACAATGTCAGTGTTTTGTCTTCATTTTTCTTTAACAAGAGCGAGTGACAGGCTGGATTATATCATGACAAAAAGATTGATGGGTAGTTATTTGTGGGCAGAAAGTGCTTTGGTCCACTTATCCCTAAACCACAAAAGGAATGCATATTTGTTTCTCCAAGAAATTGCTTCGGTAAAATGAAAAATAAAAATCCCTCTAGTGATTAAACCAATATTTAGGCTTTGCTCTCAGTTTTCCTACTTCTTCTGCACCCATGAACTTGTGAAACATGTTATAATTGTATATTTACGTAACTTTTTATTTTTATTTTTACAAACTTTTATGCAATGGCATTTGCTATAGCAGATAGTGTTCAAACGGACAGCCTTACTTTGGTAACCACAGCATATTTGGCTGCTGGGGGTTTAGAGGGAAAAAGCCTCAGCCAAGTGAACCTCTCAAACCTTGACCTTTGCCTCTTTCACGCCCACACACACTCTTTCTCTTATTCACCCTCTGTCTGTCTCAGGCAGGAACACACACGTGCAACTGTGTCCTCGCACAACACGGAGAATTTTGCAACGCTTGCCCCATCAGAAAAAATAAAGATGTAAAACACTTTGACAAGCTAGTGAATCTAAAACAAGCTGATAAGCTGATATAGCTTTAGAAACACACACAGACGCCCACACATGGAGCTCGCAAACACTCACACAAACAATCTCCGGCAAAGTGGCTGCGCCTCTGAGGCCGTGACCCCCTGCGCCCCCCATCCCCACTTCTCCTTATGGGCTATCTGTCTGTGGGCCGATAGAGACCAGGGAGGCTGGGGTCTGCCAGAGGCAGGAAGAGGACTGATGATTAGGATTTGGGAGGTGAGGAGGAGGTGGGGGGGACGACAGGAGGGTTGAGCATATCCCTGACCCTCTGTCCCATTCCTGGCAGCCAGACCGCCGCTCCAGGAGGGAACAGAGGGAGGCCCTGCATGTGTTTGTGATGTATCCACACCCACAGAGCAGATAGTGGACATCCGCCCTCACTCACACGCACGGCACAGATTGATGGGATATTTAACCCAGGCTTGGCTGCATGGACGGTGGTAGTCTGTAATTAAAGCTGTGTAGCGTAGCTTTGAACTAAATTAAGTTAAACGAACAGCTACTGGACAGAATAACGTTTACTTTACACTTCACAGTACAGTGCCTTGAGAGAAATGCTCCTTGAACTTTTGTTCTATTGGAGACACAAACTTCAGTGTAATTTATTGGATATCATACCTGCTTGTGTTTTGAGTTTTTGAGCTTGTGTTTTTGTTATATTACCTGGTCTAGTCTTTTGTTTTCTGTCTCCCTGCACCCAAGCCCACACCTGTTCTGTGTTTTCCCCTGTATGTCTTGTCACGTTTGTCATTGGTTCCCCCTGCAGTTCAGTTTTGTATTTAAGCCCGTTTGTTTCCGTTGTTCCCCGCTGGTTCCTTATGTTATGTGTATGTGCGATCTCGTATGTTTGCTACCCTGTCTGTGTCCTGCCATGGATAATAAAGACTCATCTTACCTGAAACCTTGAGCTTCAGGAGTTCTTCCCTGCATTTTGGTCCATCAAAAACCCATATTATGACAGAAGGAACCAGCCAACGGGACCAAGCGGGAGGAATGGTGAGGGAATTCAAGAGGGGTGAGATTCTGGTCAAATTATTTTCTCACCTGGTGACCTCTCCCAGCTCCCCATGGAGAAGGCTGGAAAAAAGTTGGCAGCCTTCAAGACTGGCTCGAGGCGAGGAAGGATTTTTTTCTTGATCCTTGGATCCACCACACCATCGAGACCGAGTGACAAAGGGCCCTGGGAGAAATCGCCGCTTTAATGAGGAGGCCTCCTGTCCCCTCCTTCGCTCGCCTCTCCACTGAAGCTGGAGGCGGCTTTCCGGCTCATGGTTTAGCTCCTGATCAGCCATCGCCGCTGCTTCCGACTCCTAATCCTGTTCCCGGTCCAGTTCTGGAGGCGTTCATGGATGGACCGCCTCCACACCCCGATCCTGTTTCTGGTCCTGTTCCGGAGGGGTTCGTGGATGAACCGCCTCCACACCCCGATCCTGTTCCTAATTCTGTTCCGGAGGGGTCCCAAGCCGAGCCGCCCTCACTCTCTGTTCCTGTCCGTGAGGGGCTCGTGGATGGACTGCCTCCACGTCCTGCTCCTGTTCCTGGTCCTGTCCTGGAGGGCTCCGAGGACGAACTGCCTCCATCCCTGGTTCCCGTTCCGGAGGAGTTCGTGGAGGACATGTCTCCACTTCCTGTTCCTGTCCCTGAAGAGTGCGAGGACGCACCCTCTCTGCATGCTGTGCCTCGCCGGCTCCGCCGCAGACCTCCACAGCCTCGCCGAAGGTCCCAGTGGTTTCTGCACCGATTGCCTGGGTTCCAGTGGTTTCCGCACCGCACCTCTGAGCTCCACCGTGGGTTCTCCTGGTCCCGCCACCGGTCCGTCCACCTGAACTCTGGGTCTGCCGGGGATGGCCACCAGGCCGGCTGCCTGAACTCTGAGTCTGCTGGGGATGGCCTCCAGGCCGGCCACCTGAACTCTTGCCCTCCTTCCGAGGCCCCCTCCGTCCACCCTGGTCGGGTTGTTCTGTTTTTGGTTCTTGTGTTTTTGTTATAATACCTGGTCTAGTCTTTTGGTTTCGGTCTCCCTGCACCCAAGCCCAAACCTGTTCTGTGTTTTCCCCTGTATGTCTTGTCACGTTTGTCAGTGGTTCCCCCTGCAGTTCAGTTTTGTATTTAAGCCCGTTTGTTTCCATTGTTCCCCACTGGTTCCTTATGTTATGTGTATGTGCGATCTCGTATGTTTGCTACCCTGTCTGTGTCCTGCCATGGATAATAAAGACTCATCTTACCTGAAACCTTGAGCTTCAGTAGTTCTTCCCTGCATTTTGGTCCATCAAATACCCAAATTATGACATTGGAATTTTATTAGACCAAGACAAAGTAATAGATAATTCTGAAGAGTAAATTAAACAAGGGTTTTACATTTTTCTGATTATTTGGAAAATTGTGACATTCATTTGTTCTTAGCCCCCTTTTTTGCTACCCCTAAACAAAATTCTGTGCAAACATTGCTTTTAGAAGTCAATATAGTACTCAATATAGTAATATAATCCAGTTTCTTCTCAGTGTTATCTGAGTAACCAGAGTGAGTATCATCTGTATGTAACTAGCTTGTAAGCCACAAACACATTCTGTCTTACTGGTAAACAACAGTTTTTGACAAGCTAACCCAATTTCATGATTGGTCCCAGATTAGAAAAAGCTTAGAAAAAAAACAAAACTATAGTTTTAATACTTATTTGCCAAGGAAAATGCATGTTATGATGGATGGATGGATGGATGATATATGGATGGATGGATGGATGGATGGATGGATGGTTATAACACTGGCATTAAATGTAAAACCCAAGGAAAAGGGTTTCTGTGTTTGTGCTTTAGCAGCCAGACACTAATCAATGTTACTGCCTCAGGTCTGAACATGTATTTTCGCCAAAGACCTGAGGGCAGAAATGCTGAATATTTCATAAATTTAAAACAATGCACATAAAGCCTGAGCCGCTTGGATCATTTTTAAAATATGGACAAATGATGTATAATGTCAGATACATTTTACTGGTTGTAATTTAGTAGTTTAGTAGTTTGTCGGACTTGTATGTAGCAGCTGGAAGTATAGAATGAGCACAATGGATTTTGGAAAACCTTGAGGATGGTAGTTTAAATCGGTAAACTTCCACTCTCAGCCCTGCCTCATTAACATCAAGAAGGCTGCTGTCACCCTCTCCTCCTGGCAATGCCATGTCCTGTGATGTGGCCTCAGGGCAGGGGGCGTTGGGATCTGTACGTGTGTGGTTGTAGACAGGAGGCAGGAGGGGGATCCTGTTTGTTTGTTTTGCCCTCTAGACGTGTCAGAGGGCAGATTAAAGGATTTAGCTATCGGAGTGGTGGTGGCTCAGGAATGACTTGAACTCCTTGGCCATCCGCATGAATCCATAATGAGGAAGTCAAAGAAACGAAGATTTCTTTCTAAGCTGGAAAGAAGCAGAGGGAAGAGATGTAGTCAACACTGAAACTAATAATACACCAAAATCTTTCTTTGTTGTTGTACACATTGAATACATGTTTTATTTATAGATATTAATGTTTTTGAATGAGCTAAAGTATAGGAACAGACAGACTTAAAATAACATCGACTCAAACAAGTATAACAAAGGTAACCTTTGTACAAAAAGCAGTTTTTAATGATGATTTTACAGATTAAGGAGGAAAAAAAGCTGTCCAAACCACCCTGAACCGCTGTGAAAAAGTTATCGTTTCCCGGGGCTAATAACTGGTTGTGCCACACATCCCTGTCGAGGAACATTGGCCAACATTCCTTTATAGATTTTTGTTAATGCAGCCAAATTAGAGGGTTTTTGAGCATGAAGACCTAAAGACTTGTTTTAAGTTACGCCACTGAAATCAAGATTTTGATCAGGCCACTCCAAAACCCTTATTTAGATTTTTTTAAACCATTTAGAGCTGGATTTGCTATTGTTGTTTGGATCATTGTCCTGCTGCATAACCCAAGTATGCATGAGCTTAAGGTCATCAACTGAAGCGTGCACATTTTGCTTCAAGACGTACTAGTAGTATCATGGTTAATTCAATTACAAGTTCAGTAGGTTCTGAAGAAGCACAGCAGCCCCAGACCATCACAATATCAGTCCACAGAATATTTCCCCAAACCTCCAGGGGATCTTAAGATTGTTTTGGTAAATGTGAGATTTGTGTTATTTTTGGTCAGCAGGTGTTGACCTTGAAACTCTTAGAGGGAGGCCATTTCTGCTCAGTCTCTTCTTGAATCATTAACACTGACCCTAACTGAGGCAAGTGAGATCTGCAGTGCTTTAGATGTTCTGAGTTGTGACCTCCTGGGTAATTTGTTGATGCCCTCTTGAAGTAATTTGGGTAGGCTGGCCTCTCCTGTTCCATGTTTTCTTCATTTGAACCCTTTTGAAAGAATACATGAAAAACTGACTTTAATTGTATGAACTGAAGATGGTGCTTATGCATCATTTTAACTCTGATATTTTGTGTAATGGTAAAAACCCAGTGTTTTAACGTTTTGCCATATTTTGGTTTAACAGCTATGGTGATTTACTTTAATATTAACTAGGATTCATTTCTAGAAAGAAAACAGTAATATAAACTAATACAATTGATTACTATAAAAATATAACTGTTATCGATCTCTTTAAGGACAGTGTCTAAATTTGGCCATTTCTTTATAATTGACACTAAATAGAAAAAAGCTAAAACTAATCCTACTTTTGGTTTTCAGACTGTATATCAGCTTTACCCTTAGTATTCGTGCTTTACTAAATTAAGCTCACAACAGAGACAGAATAGTAAAACCATCACAAAGCAAATAGAAAAAAAGTGATCAAAGAGTGGTCAAATTAAACAATGTGTCAGTCAAATGATCCATTACAGCTTATTTATTAAACTAAAATTTTCTTTGATTTAATATTGTCAGACGAGATTCATTAATATTCTGATTCTATGCTAAGTGCACAATTTGCTGGTGTTTTGTATTGTCAGACTGCGTTTGATCAATGAACTACCACTAAACACCATCAGCAGCTGCCACGCACACATGTGAGTGTGGATGTAAATTTAAGGGGGTTAAGAGGAAAAGAGGTGGAATTGGTCGAGGCACGAGGAGGTGGAGGGGTTGGTGGGTGCATGGGGGCAGGGAATATGCACAAACAACAAAAAATATAAAAAAATAATAGAATGCCAAGCGTCAAATTTAACCGCAGGCTGACGAGACTGAGCCCAGGGACTACTGTGGTGTTGTCTCTTTTGTAATGTATATCAAGTTCACCAAGGGCCTTTTTCATCTGACGGGACCATTGTTAAGTAAAGCTCGATGGCGTTCCACTCCCCTCTTGACCCCACCCACCCGACACGGGAGCAGGTTGGCCTGCAATTGTTTTATGGAAATGCGCGCGGGCCTGGCCGGGTGTCTGTCAGGCGAGAATAGAAAAATCTTGGGGCTGAGGAGGGGAGAGGGGTTTCTGTGTGTGTGTGTGTGTGTGGGTGGGTTGGCGGGGGTGAATGTGACGCCGACCCCAGCGAACTCCCCTGACCCTGAGCAGATGGCGAGGCAGGGTCTCTCCACTGAGCCAGAATTAATAGCGTGTGCCATGTCACATTGTCTGAGACTGGCCTGACTAAACCCTCCCCCACAGCCCCCCAACTCAGACCCCTCATGGCCCCACTTCTTTCCTGATTTTTGGACATCCAGGACTTTCTTATTCCTTCATCTATTTCCATCCTTCCCAATATCTTTTTTCCTTCATTTCTTTATCGTTTTTCAAGCTTCTCCTTTAAATCATTGCCCCCTTGCTCCCCTCCCAAAATGTCTATACCTTGTTATTTCCACAGCCCAGCCTCCCCACAGAGTGCTTGCATTTCCATGCACTCGTTTGCTCATTCATTCACTCATTCATTTATTCACGTGCATCTCATTCATCCTCCCTTTTTACAGCAACTCATTCACAGGTTTCCCCACTCGCCGAGGCTTTCTTGGAGGACAATTAAGGCACCTGCATTTCTAAAGCTCCCCCGCTGAATGCCTGCCATCCTGTTTCCTCACCCGTCTGTTCATGCGGTCCTTTACTGCACACCCGCTCGCTTGTCCGAGCATCCGGCCTCCTTAGCTTGCTCATGTACAGTTCTGGTAGCTCGGCCCAATCGCTTGCTACCATCCAGTCATGCCACATAAATGTGGACGGAAGATCAGTTTTTGTTTGGCTTTTCCAAAGATGCTCTTCCAAAAGCGTGATGGGATGTTGCGTTCTTTGGAGTCTTGCTGGTTTTATCAAAGCAGCTTTAGAGTTTTGAATTACTGGTTATTGTAAAAGGATTTAAAAAATATATTTAAAGAAGAATAACTTAGTGGAGTGCAAACGCTGCAGATGCTGGCCCAGGTGGTCGAAATAAGGTCAAAAATAGAATCAACACTTTAGGAAACTTAGCACTGGTCATTAGTTTTCCAGTGAAACCAAATCATCCATCTGGCAAGACAGATGATCAAATACCTTGTTCTCAACACACACATTAACCGCTAGTTTAGGTCCAATGGAGGGTTTTCACATGACTTTGCGATGTTTTAGCGTGACCAGTGAAGCATAACTCCTTTACCATTCAATTGTACTATGGTGAAAACATGTTTAGTTGTGGGTTGTGCTGCGCATTTGGTGGTCGAGACCAACGTTCAGTCTATCATCTGCCAGCCATGACAGAAAATCAGTGTGGGAAAACAAAAAACACTGAGTACACAACAGGTACATGACAGGTAAATAAATAATGTTTGTCTACATTTATTGTAATAATATTCTGGAAAGTGGTCTGCCAAGACCATGAGCTGATCAGTAGATCCGAAGCTGGCAGCACTCCGCACTGCCACCCAGCACTCAGCACTGTGACCTACTTCAGTAAGCTGCGCTCTCACACCTTGACCAGCTAGATGTAGGCTGCAATTTACGTTTACTGTTATGCTGTAAATGTATTATCTAGCAATATAACTATTATGTAATTATCCTATAAAAGTCAATATTGAGCTTACCATGGATTTTTGGCTATGTTGTGGCTATGAAAAAATAGTTGCATACTTGTCTAAAAATTATGTGCGGCCAATCGTACGGATTTGCGCTAAAAAAACTAACATATGGATCCACCTTGTTGATGACCCCAGTTTTCTTGAGGTACATGACCTTATCAGGAGGCTGTAACGACTCTAGATACTTTCCAATGGTCGAAAACGTATGCAGTGTTGCAATATTGTGAAAAGCGTGAAGCGATACGGAGACACCCAAGATGGCGGACTCGAAGTGAGGCTGCGACTTGGACAAAAAACCAATCCAATAGATCACTTTTGTGATGTGGTGGATTAGGAGATTCATCATGGTTAGGCAGACGACAAATCTGCTGCTACTACATGATGCTATTGAGTCGATATGGACCATATTGTCTGGGAATGTTTCTGACACTGTGAAACCAGTAACACAAAGAATTAAAGCAGTTCTGAAATCAAAAGAAGGTCCCGCCTGGTACTGGCAAAGCATATCTAATGAAATGGCTGTTGAATGTTTATTACAATGTTGTCTGTTTTCCTAATAAATACTTTATTAAGCTCTTCTTGATAAACGGACATACATACACTGCTCTTTTTCTTGATGGTCACACACTGAAAAGAAAGACAAGAACCTCTGGGTTCAGCATGTTTTTCACTCGTTTTAACACACTGAAAGGCTGAGGATTGACCATTGCTTTCAGAATTGGAAAAGATGCCCACCGCACCACCGATCCATGGTTTACACCAAATTAAACAATAAATCAAGGGAGAAGAAAATCATAATTACTTAGAAAACCATAAAAATAGGGGTTCTGTTGGTTGTTTATTTGTTGTTTTTAACTATTTAAACTAATAAAGGATTAAATAGTCTTTACTTTCTTCTTCTTAAATGACAAATGAACAATGGAGTCCGCCATATACAAGGCAATTTCTTGTTTTAATATTGTGCTGCATGTGTTTACGTCCCTTTGACTGTGTGTCAGGTGGCGTAGATGAGGTTTAGGAGTGTTAAACTGAACGTGAGCGTGAGGAGGAGGAGGTGCTTCCATGAAGGTCAATGTTAAAAGGGTCAAAAGGTCGAAATCGGCCTGTGGCATGAACAACAGCTGCTACGTCAGCTGACAGCCTCGAAAGGAAAATCAAAAGAGGAGCCAGCCTCGCTAGTCTAGACACAAAACCAGAAAAACTGGAAATTGTTTTTAAGGCCAGAAAAAAGTCTATTTTAATCAGGCGTCCTTCCGCCTATAAACCAACATTATTACCTTGAAATAAAAACTATTTTTCCCCCTTCTTTCCGTTCATTTTAAGCCTCTCGATTTGTGCTCTGTGGGCTACCTCCCACTCCTCTATTGGGTGGGAATCACCGTCAGGCCAAAAACGGTGAGGTCACCAATGGTGAGCTCACTGGCTGGAACCACACAGGAGCTGGCATCCAAGTGTCAGAGTGAAGTCTGATGCTGGCCTTTTACTGCATCAAGCCCAGGGAAAGGATATGGGACCAGTTGTATGTCAGGTCATTTATCCATCTCTCTATAGATTAACTTATACATACGTAAAAGGAGGTAATAGTGTGCTTTGTAAAAGTATTCATACCTCTTGAACTTTTTCACATTTTGCTTTTGAAGTTTTATCTTATAGGGAGAGGAAATAGAGCATACAGAAACATCTAAAAAATTGGCTACTGTGAAAAAAGTTCAATATTTTTTGTCACTCATTTCAGAAATGGAAACTTGAAGTATTATACAGATTAATTACACAACGTGAAATATTTTTATTATTAAGTCTACATGTCTTGTAATTTTGATGATTATGGCTTACAGATAATGAAAACACAAAATTCAGTGTTTCTGAAAATCAGAATATTACATAAGATCAAATTAAAAAAAGGATTTGAATTGTATAAATGTTATATAATGGCCATATTATGCTGGCTTGACAGATGCCCAGAAGAGTCATTGACATCCTCCACAAGAAGCATAAGCCACAAAAGGTCATTGCTAAAGAAGCTGGTTGTTCTGAATCCAAGCATATTAATGCTTAGATATAGACTATAGCATGTAATGAATCTATATAGAAGTTTCACTTTCTGAAATGAGTGACATAAAAGATTAAACTTTTCATCATTTTTTAGATGTACCTGTAGTTGTGGAGTGGAGGGAAAATGATCCATGATTTACAATATTTTCTACAAATTAAAATCTGAAAAGTATTACAGACATCTGTAGTCAGACACTCTACACACTGTGTGAAACCACCTTTTGTTGCAAGTACAGCGGCAGGTCTTTTATGGTATGTTGAAACATCTAAAGACTGACGTTTTTGCCCTGTTTCTTGCCTCCGATTCTCATTTGGGTTTAGGTTTGGATGTTGACTGTGCCATTGTAACACAGGAACATGCTTTGATCCAAACCATTCCATTGTAGCTCTGGCTTTATGTTTAGGGCTGATCACCTGCTACAAGTTGAACCTCCACCCCAGTCTCAAGTCCTTGCAGAATCTAGCAGGTTTTCTTTCAGGGATGTCCTGTATTTAGCTTGTTCCATCCCCACACCATGATGCTGCCACCACCATTTTTTACCATGGTGATGCTGTGTACAGGGTGTTGTGCAGTTTTAGGTTTCTATCAAACATTTTACACGTAGGCCTAAAACTTACATTTAGATCTGATCAGAGCTTCTTCTACATTTTTCAATTTCAATTCAGTTCAGTGTATTTATATAGCGCCAATTCACAACGCATGTTGTCTCAAGGCACTTTACAAAGTCAGTTCAATCGAACCCTACAGATTTCAAGTTGGGTACATACAGGGGTTGGACAATGAAACTGAAACACCTGGTTTTAGACCACAATAATTTATTAGTATGGTGTAGGGCCTCCTTTTGCAGCCAATACAGCGTCAATTCGTCGTGGGAATGACATATACAAGTCCTGCACAGTGGTCAGAGGGATTTTAAGCCATTCTTCTTGCAGGATAGTGGCCAGGTCACTACGTGATACTGGTGGAGGAAAACGTTTCCTGACTCGCTCCTCCAAAACACCCCTAAGTGGCTCAATAATATTTAGATCTGGTGACTGTGCAGGCCATGGGAGATGTTCAACTTCACTTTCATGTTCATCAAACCAATCTTTCACCAGTCTTGCTGTGTGTATTGGTGCATTGTCATCCTGATACACGGCACTGCCTTCAGGATACAATGTTTGAACCATTGGATGCACGTGGTCTTCAAGAATGGTTCGGTAGTCCTTGGCAGTGACGCGCCCATCTAGCACAAGTATTGGGCCAAGGGAATGCCATGATATGGCAGCCCAAACCATCACTGATCCACCCCCATGCTTCACTCTGGGCATGCAACAGTCTGGGTGGTACGCTTCTTTGGGGCTTCTCCACACCGTAACTCTCCTGGATGTGGGGAAAACAGTAAAGGTGGACTCATCAGAGAACAATACATGTTTCACAGTGTCCACAGCCCAAGATTTGCGCTCCTTGCACCATTGAAACCGACGTTTGGCATTGGCATGAGTGACCAAAGGTTTGGCTATAGCAGCCCGGCCGTGTATATTGACCCTGTGGAGTTCCCGACGGACAGTTCTGGTGAAAACAGGAGAGTTGAGGTGCACATTTAATTCTGCCGTGATTTGGGCAGCCGTGGTTTTATGTTTTTTGGATACAATCCGGGTTAGCACCCAAACATCCCTTTCAGACAGCTTCCTCTTGCGTCCACAGTTAATCCTGTTGGATGTGGTTCGTCCTTCTTGGTGGTATGCTGACATTACCCTGGATACCGTGGCTCTTGATACATCACAAAGACTTGCTGTCTTGGTCACAGATGCGCCAGCAAGACGTGCACCAACAATTTGTCCTCTTTTGAACTCTGGTATGTCACCCATAATGTTGTGTGCATTTCAATATTTTGAGCAAAACTGTGCTCTTACCCTGCTAATTGAACCTTCACACTCTGCTCTTACTGGTGCAATGTGCAATCAATGAAGACTGGCTACCAGGGTGGTCAGATTTAGCCATGAAACCTCCCACACTAAAATGACAGGTGTTTCAGTTTCATTGTCTAACCCCTGTACATTCCAATTGATCCTAATTATCAATTAACAGTGCAGTCAGATTACGTTTTTTATTCAAATTGCTTAAACGTTTTCTAAGGAAACCCAGCAGATTGCATCACATCGAGTCAGTGGCTTGCAGCATTTACTCCTCCTGGATGAGCATGTAACGACAGTGGACACTCACTGGTGTTGACTTTGCAGCAATCCCTCATACTGAGCATGCATGTAGCGACAGTGGAGAGGAAAATTCCCTTTTAACAGGAAGAAACCTCCAGCAGAGCCAGACTCAGTGTGAGCGGCCATCTGCCACGACCAACTGGGGATTTGCAGCGCCCCCTACATGGCTTGTGGAAAACGGCAATCGACACTTATAGCTTTCTTTCAACAATGTTTTCTTCTTGTTACTATTTGAAGAAGGCCAGATTTGTGGGGTGCACAACTAACAGGTATCCTGTCAACAGATTCTCTCACCTTAGCTGTGGATTTCTGCAGCTCCTCCACAGTTGCCATGAACTTAATGGCTACCTCTCTGGTTAATGTTCTGTCACTTTGGGACGATGACCACATTTTGAAAAGCTTGTAGTTCTGCCAAACTTTTTCCATGTTCGGATGTCCAGAGCTTAGAATATTGTTTTTTAGTCTATTCATGCCTTAAGCTTCTCCACAACTTTCTCCATGACCCGTGTGCTGTATTCACTAATCAACCTCTGAGGCCTTCATGGAACAGCTTGACTTATGCTGAAATCACTCTCTTTACTAATTAGGTGACTTCTGAAGGCAATTAGTTGCACTAGATTTTATTTTGAGGTATCAGAGTAAAGGGAGCTGAATACAAGTACACACCACACTTCATATTTTTCTTCGAAAACGCAAATAACAGCTTGTGTTTGTAACGTAACAAAATGTGAAAACGTTTAACTGGTGCGAATACTTTGCAAAGCGCTGTAAGAGAGACTGAAAGTCAGACACATGTGGAAAAGGTCACATTTCACTCTTTGCATTTTAAGATTTGTCTCGAAGGACTCAGAAAGCAGAGATGACCATGTGGACGACAGCCACACGCTGGTCACCCCTGATGTGGAAAGTATGACACGGCCGTGCAACATCTGGCGGAGGACTGATAAAGGACAAACCGCTCCAAGACCTCTCTCAGATAATTCATCAGTTCCATGTTGAGGAAAAAGACCTAACACAGGCTCATTTTAGGACATTTTTCACAGCCGGTGCATCTAATTACCAATCTACTCCGAAATTTCAGCTCAACTTCATGTTTAATGTTATGTAAGAATTAGTTATGAAGAATGGTGATACAGGAGGTGTCTGTGAATGTCACGGTGTGACATTTTGGACTTTCTTTGTGGTTTTTGGTTTGTGTCTTTTTATTGTTAATTAATCCCTTCGCCCATGTTTAGTCTGTGCATTATTTTCACCTGTTCCTTCTGTCTCACTGCCTCCTTGTCTCACCTGTTCCCTGTTCTTTTGATTACCTGCCCTTTGTGTTCCCTTAGTATATTAGTTAGTCTGGTTTATGTGTTCATTGCTGGTTCCTCGTCTCTCAACTCGGGTCTCTACCCTTGACTGCCATGTGTTCCATGTTCCTGCAGAGCTTGGAGATGTAAGTTTTGGACTTTGACTCTAGTTAATTCCTGCAGTGATTTATGTTACGTTTTGGATACCCTTGAATAAAGCTGAAGATCATTCAACATGCGGCTGCCCAGCTCTTACCTGCACTTTGGTCCGACAACAAGTACTAATGTGACAGTGAAGTTAAAGCAGCTCCGATTGAAATAATAAAGTACATATTTCTCAGTTTTGATCCAGATTTCAGTAAGGGTGGTAAAAAGAGATGGTAAAAATAAGAATCTATGGATAAACAAAACTTGAAATAAATAGTGGTAGAAGAAGAACAGTATGATGCTAACATTAATACCTGTTGCACTGGTTCACTCAGACAAAGGTTGTGATTTGAATAGGTGTGTTTTGAGCATGCACCTACAGTGAAACAGGATCATTCCTGCGATCAGTGGATTGTTTTTCATCAGTCACCGACAGACAAGGGATTCAGAGGAATGTGGCATCTAAATTTTTAAGCAACCACTGAAAAGTTAGCATTTTTGCTCCTTTCGCTTTGTCAACAAAAGCCCATAGAGGAAAAACCTGACCACACATTGTGGTTTGGCTGCAACCAACCACAAGAAAACAAAGTCTGCCTTCTGATAATGATTAACAGCGCTGGTGCAGTGGATCGGGTAGGGTTTTACATTCATTAATAAAGAGTAACATAGTTAGGTTTTATCACCAGTGATGACATCTCAGTCTTTCCATCCCTGACTGTAAAAGGCGTTTTCCAAACATAGCAATTGAGTTAACGAAGCAGCTAAGCAGTTATGATACTGTACATAATTAGAATTCATTTCCCCAAATCATCCCTACCTTTAAATAATGGACATGCAAGTGTCTTTATGATAGCCTGTTTAAAATGTAAAAGTTTATATTTTCAAATGTTTTAATCTGTTTTCGTGGCCTGGAAGTCACAAACATAATTCTCGCAAAACATCATCAGTATTGTGTGTATTTTAACATTAATATGTAATATGTAAAATAAAATACCCATTTTTCTGGACAAACTTTGCTCATTGACAAAAAAAATAGAAAATCAAGAGATACGTCAAAAAATATCAAGCCCGTGTGAAACCAACTGTTCTAAGAGAGTTTTCATACTAGAATGACTTGTTTTCATTTTACTTGGAAATATACTTGTTTGAAATGACTCATTACAGACCTATGTCTAAGGTTTTACAAAACATTTAATTACATTTCTTTGCCATTCACATATTAATTCTGGTCAAATCTGTAGAGTTTTTATTTTTTAAAAGTGGCATTTTTTTAAATCATTTTTACGCACCTCTAATAAAAGCTCCAAAATAATTAGCTTAATTAATTAGCTGATTTACCAATTTAAATGTCTTTTTATGTATCCTAAACTACTTGTTAATTTATTTTGATGTCCCTGTAGTTATTTATCATTTCTGCTTCCTTTATATTATAATAAAAAAAGCCCTCCTTCATAGCATATTTATTCCTTTATAAGATTTCCCAATTTCCTTTGGTATCCATAGCATACTCTATTTAAAAGTTGGTTCAATGGACAAATTTTAGCATAAAGCTTTATTGATAATGATAAGAAAGTTTCAGAAGTGCATTGACATAATCATTTACAGTGGCGGTTCTTGTATGAATGGTACCCCGGGTGAGCCCCTCGTTCTGCCGTCCAACACTCAATTAAAATGCAGTAAATCATCAAAAGGTTCGGGCAGGGTAAAATGCAGTGCAGTTCAGCACAAAGCATGCAACACAGTCTCCCCATTGTCAGCACCGGGCCGCAACTCCCCATTGACAACATTTGAATACAAGCAATAGAAAACTGACAGATGAGGTAGATTTTTTTAATCAGGTGTTTATTTGTGCCCCCTTTTTCTAATGCAACCCTGGGCAACTGCTAATATGGTGCTTAACATTTTTATTAGGTCTATCATAAAGGCAGAAGTATTTAAAGACATTATGCACCTTCTGAGTTTATAAGTGGTGTTTTTTTTATATTTTTTTCCAAAGCATGTTTGAAAAAACAAACAGGAGATGAGTTGTGTCTCATATCATTCAGTGTCAACTATATCTTTATTTATGAAGGTATTTCTCAAGAATTTAAATCAGTTTTTTTATACCTGGAGAACAGATTTCAGAAGAGCTTCAGCTCTTAGAGTTTATTCTGTTTGTCTATTTAAAAAAAAACAAAAGAAAAACGCTCAGGGGTTTGCCTCAGTTTGTCTTGCAGCCCTCCTTTCTGCCCGTCGGCCAATCTGTGAGTGTGTCTGCGTGGGTCAGAGAGGGCAGGAAAGTGAAGGAGAAAGAAGAGAGTTTCACTACAGGAGGTCGGTCAGGGCTCTGTGCCAATCAGCTTCACACGCACACACAGAAACACACAGCCTGCGGCATTGTGCCCTCTGCAGTTGGTGCCTGCAGGCAACCTGACCACTCGCTACTCCCACAGACACTCTGAGGAGGACATGGAGAGAGAACGATGAGGTGGAAAACAGGGGGAAAAAAGGAATGCAGCAGGAAGAAAACACGCAGATAAGTTGGGAACAGGCTGATAGGGATGGATGCACTGAAACAGAATGACGAAGGAAGCAATGGTGGCAGCAAATGTGTGGAAAAAGGCTGAGAACATTGTGAACTGATGTGCTGGGGCAGAGAGCTGCAAAAACAGAGAGGATGACAGAAGATGGAGGAAGTCATGGAAAAGTAGCGTAAAAAGGAAACAATTTCCTCAGGGATAGTGGAAAAGGGACGAGATAAAGAAGTGCAGACAGGGGAAGTGTCTGTGTCAGAGAGGCAGGCAGGACAAAAGACTGCGAGACAAAGAGGAAGAGAAAGGGAGCTAATCGGATTTAGATCTGGTGGTTTTAACATTTACAAAGTATCGTTTAAATTTAACTGACCAACAGATCAAAGATTGAAAACACAAAAGAAGAGGCAGAGCAGTAGGCTAGTTAAAAAAAGGGTCACTGGTTTGTTTTTAAATGTATTTTACGTTTGGTGGGTATAGAGCGCTATAAAGAGCATTGGCCTCCTGTCATATTAACTGTTTTTGCTTTGTTGCCACACTAAAATGTTTCAGATCATCAGACAAATTTTATCATCAGAAATATACATGACAGTTTTTAAATGTTCATTTCACTTATTAAAGGAATAAAGCTTTCAAAAAGAACTCTATCCCTGTGTAAGAAAGTAATTACACCCTTTTCTTAAATGTGAAATCCTCAAATCGATTGCATTTTTTGGTTGCCTACTTAAAGAAAACAATAAGATAGAGACTGGGGAAAAATGACATCCAATGCCAGGATAACCAGTGAACAAAAGTAGCAGAAAGGTCCATCTCACTTTGACCAAAAGCATCTTGTTGATCACCAATACGTCCGGGAAAATATTCTGTGAACTGGTGAGACACCACTGGAACTTTTTTGAATGATTGCTTTGTGCTACATCTGTGACTGACTGTCTGATCATCTCAGGAAAAGAACACCATACCAACATTTAAACGTGGTGATAGAAGTGTGACCATCTAGGGCTACTGTGCCTCTTCAGGACCTAGAAAACTTGCTGTAAATGAAGGAACCAGGACTTTTGCTCTATATTTGCCTAGGTTACCGTAGGCTGATATTAAACTATTTTTGATCATCAGAAAAACTGAAGTGTAACAAGAAAAACAGAACAATGGGGGGAAATATAGGTGATATATAAAAATGCAGCTGCACGTTTTCTTGTGTATTTCCTTCGACAACAATGGTCTGGTAAGACTCTGGACTATTGTTACACGCTATTCTTAATGTGACTGGTTGAGGTAAAGTGCAAATGAGTTGATCACAGGCATCACACACCGAGGTTATACCCACTGGCTGGTAGAAAGACCCCTGACGATGATCACAGACTGAACAAGTGATCTCAAAACAACACTAAAGTAGGGGAGAGGCACTTAACACTTAACTGTACTGGGAAACTCAGCAAATATTGGGAGATTCCAGGATGAAATTATTTAATTGAAAATCATTTACCAAATTAAAGATTTCTCTAAGAAATCTGCAAATGAAACCTGTAAGGAAACTACGTTAACTTTTATTGTGTGAGCTCATCAGACTAAAGCTCCACATTTACCATAGACTGCAGAGTGACTTCTATAATTTCATTTATGAGGGGAAAAAGCATTCAGGTCCTCTCTCATGCTCTCTTACCCAACAGCTTTTCTATAGGATTTAGCTTTGGGGACTGAGATGGTCTTGGAAGGAGGTAGATGTTTGTGTTGTCAAAACCATGTCTTTGTTTATTTGGCAAAATATTTAGCTGAACTTAAAGATGGCCAAATTTTATTTTTGTGGCAAAAGCTACCAGATTTCTGTTTGCTCTCTCCTGGGATTTCAAAGGCTTGATGATACTAAGCATTCTTACAAGGTTCTAAGGGACTCTAGAAGAGAGACAGCCCTGCAGCATTACATATTCTCCACTATGCGCCACTATGGGCATAAGGTGTTTGTTCACATTTTAATCTTACTCATCTGACCAAACCGCAGGGTTCCAGTAGAATTCGCAGTAGATTTCAGCAACCTCCACGTTAAGTTTGTGTTGTAAGGACAGCAAAGATGTTTCTCCCAAAAAACTAGTTGACATATAGTGTGTAATGGTTCCTATAAACTCGGACAAAGATGCCACTCTTTGCTACAGTTATCTAGAGGTGAGCTTTGGAGATTTATTTCACCTCCCTTACTGCAGGTGGTGGCAATATAAATGTTGATCCTCCTCCTGTGTCCAGAAATGAGCCACTGTGCCACATCACATTTATGCACCAACAAGTCATGGATGATTGAATAAAAGTTCGTAGACACTGTGACCATCTTAAAAAAGTAAAAGTTTAATTTGAAAATACTTAAATTACATTTGTTTAGATGCCCATAAAGGTAACACCAGTATTTTATTTGAAAATGACTGATTAAATGCATTTTAGGATGGGTTTAAAAATTTATTTAGTTTAGGGATTTTAACACATGGTCCCCATGGACTTACATGGGGAGGGGTGGTGTATTAGTAAAACTAATTTCTGGCCAGACTTAAATGTCACTAAGGCACTAATTCGATTTTTGAGCCACACAGATCAATCAGTCCCAGCAGCTTTTAATTTCAACTGATATTCACTTGTTAAATAACTGTTGAAACCAGGTTGAATGTTCTCACCATGTGTCAGTTGTCAGTGTGGTAAAATTTAGAGCAGTGATGCGTGGATGCAAAACCTCTGTTGAGGTCACATTCATGTTGTGGTGGTATCATTGTTTCCACCCGACCAGACAAATTACAAACGCTGGTGGTTAACAACTTTAACAGCCACTAAACTTTAGCGACTAAAGTTTTTTCAAGGGGTCTATAAATAAAACATGAGGCAAGCAGTTGATTGCTATCTGCAAGCTCTTCACTAGGTGTCACTAAAACACAGTGTTCAGGATGGTGTTTATTTTAGCACATAAATTAAAAAATAATCCCAATCAGTATGTGATCGCTGACAGACAGCCCAGTTTGCTGCTCATCAGGATGGATTACCACAACTAAAACCATTATCAGAACAGAATTGTCAAGTGGTGGCTATTGGCCTCTAACATACCTTGTTTAGCCAGACTTTACCAAACTCCAAAATGTGCTGCTCAAATCTGCACTGCATCCCCTGCAACAACGACTGTCGACAAATAACAAAGCTGATGAACCAAACACAGTGAAGGCAGCTGGAGGAGAAATTATATTTAAAAGTAAGCTTAAAATGTAGCTGAAAACTTGGATTGACTGTAACTTTCAACTGTGAATTAAATCAGTCAAGGAGATTTATTATTAACTAGCACCGCATTCCTTTATTTACTTAATGAGGTCACCTGTAAGATTACTCTAAAAATCAGCTTTTCATGCCTCAAAGGTTGGGTTATAGTAGACACATATTTGTAATCCTCTTCTGGAGTGTCTTACACAATAATGTAGAAGTTCATTTAAGAACGCTAAAATTTAGCAAACAGGAATAAAAACTTGCCTTATATATGTTCAAACCCTAACAAAGGTAATGTGATGACAAGCTTTTGTTTTGCTGTTTCTTTTACTTCTATTTCTGCAGTACAAAAAACGGCAGCAGGACAGGCAAGCAGACATAAAGAAAGAAGGTCTGTGTTGGTGCCAGAGCGAGGTGTAAGGTTTCCTGAGACTTATTTTCCTGACTTAGGCCTCCTGTTAGCCCCCTCATCCATTTCCCCACTTACACACACACACACATTCACCTCGACTCCCTTCAAATCTCTCTACATATCTCTTGAGATAGAGGCATTTTCAGAAAACTGAGCCCAGTTCCCTTGGGCTATTCCCAAACTTGCTCTCTGGTTACACCACCGGGTTCCAGAGTGCAGTTCCTCAGCATTGGACATAGTTTACTTAGGCAGACCCCTCTCTCCTCAAAACTGCTGCACAATCACCCCCAGAGAACTTAATCTGTATTATTGGAAGCCTGCTCCTATCGATCTCTTTCCATCTAAATATTATTAGAAGTAGATATGATAATTAGCAGCAACAAATATGCGAAATAACACTAGGGAAGCACAGCGTGCTCTCGACTTCAGGAGTTTAAATTTTATGTTAATATAAGAAGTATGCACATGTAGCTGTTGGCCCAAAAATGCATGAATAAAAGCATACAGTTCAGTGAAGGGTAAAGCTTAGTATGGCTGACTTTATTGGTCAGTGAAAGTTTTATTTACAGTGAGGATTTCTTATCTAAAACCTTTTAAATGATCTATCGACTTTGTCATAGTGAAGATGTATGACTCCTTACAACATTAATTATGATTGTAAATATCCTCTAAATAACACAAATTGATTAATGGGTCTTTTTCAAGCATCTTGGCTCAGCAAAAAAAATGCTTTTCCTACTATGACCCACACTTTATTGAAATTCAGAGGGTACTTTTCCAGAAGTTTAAAGTCAGTTTCCTGAAACTTTCTAGTGGGTTCCATGGCACACTACTTTGTATGTTCCAGGTACCTGGTAAGTTCCATGAAAGTAACCAATAGGTTCTGGGAAAATTTCAGGAGAAGCACCCGAGAACCCCCAAAAAGTACATTTAAGTCCTAGAAGGTAGTTGGTAAGTTCAAGTAACTGAGTTACAGTAAAGTAACCAGTAGGTTCTGAGAAAGTTGAGGGAAAGTTTAATTTTTATTGTTTAATTTCAGATTAAAAGAAGAGAAATCAATCAATAATAATTTCAAATTGTGTGGCATTAAGGTGCTATTGTTCAAAGTTTCACAAACCCACGGATATAACGGAAGGTGTGATTTATGTATTTTCGTTTGGACCAGTTTTTTTTACCCAATTTCAGTCAAGTACCTGATCATTTTCAGAGTAATATGTTTTTCACTGTTAAGCCACTCAACACTGAGCTGGGAGCCATTCTGTCACTCCTAACAAAGACATTCGGCACCTTCTGCTGTGACAAAACTTTAAAGGAAAAAAAGTCGTTTTTCAAGTTTCGTGGCATATGCATGCCCCGTATTGCTTTCTGGTCTAGAAATCACAGCAACCGTGGAGCAGTTATAGTAAGTTTTGTCCACACTCAGTTGGGAATAAACTTGTGCCATCAGAAACTGAATTTGAATTGCTCAGACTCAATCTGTTTTGGCGTAATTTGAAATTAAATGCATTGGTTTGAAAATGAATTTCACAAATCTGAAACTGAATTTAATGGCTTGAAACTGAATTTGTTTGCTATGAATCTGAATTTAATGGTTTGAGACTGAATTTGTTTGCTTTGAAAATTGCTTTGCATTGTATTAAAAAATTCAGTTTGATTCATCATCAGTTCTATAATTCAATTTCAGTTCCAATATTCTGTTTTTTGTGTCACACATCCAGGTCCTTGAAGCCACTGATTAATCAAAACAGATTTACTGATTCACGGATGTCATTCACTATTGCTGTGTCCAAATTCAGGGGCTGCATCCTTTGAAGGTCGCATCTGTAGGGTGATTACGTCATGGTGAGGCGACGAAGGCTCTCCAACTTTGGAGGCTCCTTCAAATGCGGCCGACAAATGCGTCGTTCTTTTCCCCAGGTTTGAAGGATGGGTCCAATGTATCCTTCGTGGCCCCTATCCCATGATTCATTGCGTGTCGAAGTAGATTGTTCAAACGGAAGTAGCAAAGGCCGGATACATTGTGCATTCTCTGTGCAAATGACCATTCTTATAAATGGTCATTTGACTTAGTGATTAACATCTGCCAACCTCATGTACGCTGCACTGCTCTAGCTCAAAATGCCGTAAAGGAAGTTTAACCTGATGTGTAACATAAATCGATGAATCTGTGTTTGATTTATCTGTGGCTATCCTCAAGAACCTGGATGTGTGACATAAAAACAGAATTTTGGAACTGAAATTAAATTTCAGACCTGAAAGTGAAAGTAATCAAACTAAATTTTTAATACAACAAAATACATTTTAAAAAGCAAATTAAATTAGTTTCAAACCATTAAATTCAGTTTCAGTTTAGTGAAACCAATGCATTCAATTTCAAATTACCCAAATACAGAATTGAGTCTGAGCAATTCAAATTCAGTTTCTGATGGCACGCGTTTCTTCCCATAGTTCTGACTCTGTTTCCATTAAACTTTCAATGTAAGCTCTGAAAGTTAAATGCTTGAAAGTGTCAAAGGAAACAAGAGCTAAAACAGTTTTCGCCGAATCGTTTGATTAATCAGCCTAGCACTGCCTTAGCCCTGCTTTTTATTTTTTGATTTCTTTAATTTTGACGCTATTGCCTCAGACTGGTGCACCATAGTTATTACAGAGCTTTTGTCTAGAATGCCACAGACCATTAAATAATAGTATCTATTAAAAAAAAAGTAATGTAGCCAATGCCGCAGGCATATGGCTTAAGGAATGGACCAGTGTTGTGTTGAGAAAACGTAAGGCACTTTTTACAAGCAGTCTGCCATTAACAACATTTGACATATGTGATGATATTTTAGGTCCAACAGAGTGAGTCCCAAATATTTATTGGCTGAAATCTTGGCATACAGTAGATGATCATCTGAACAGTAACAAATCTGTCTCAGGTCTTTGCTGGATTTCTCCTCTGATTGTTAATAGCACCGTCAGCACTAGACCCTGCTGTGTTCAGGTACTTGTGAAAAGCAGCCAAAGTCCAAAGAAAGACTTTGAAAGTCTAAGAGAAAATCAAAAGAACTTCTGATTAAGACCACATTTAAATATAATATAAAGTTATGACTTGCTTCTTTGCAGCAGAATATAAAGAATTTAGGGCTGGTTTAATTTTTTTTACACAGTACTATTACCTTACCTTCTCTCAGCAACTGATTATTTTTGTCTCCCTGGTGTTTAATGACAAACAGCAAGAATTATCATGTAAGATGAGATAAAAAAGGGCAAATAAAGGTACCCTTTGCCACACAATACTTTGTCATATTTGACACGTCCCACACTGCAAACTGTAGGAAGCAATAGAAGATGGACTTCACTGTTCTGTAAAGATCCAGTACAAGTTGGTTTTCCTTATCCCTCATCTCGCCCAAAGCCAAACCACTCATTCTGATACTCGGCCACTCTCCAAATGATTCATTCAACCATCCACCCACAAAAGAAACACTAAAACAAAGAGCAAACGCAACGTACTTAGCTTACTTTTCCAACCACATGACCCCCCCCCCACCCCACACACACTGTATTTACTCATTCAGACACAGATCACATACACACACATATTGAATTACACAAAGTCTTGTTCATCGTTTTGTCTCCATCCACACAGACACATGCTCTGTCTTTTCCTAAAGCGAGGCCCAAACACAACACTGATCCACAGCACCGCAGGTCCAGATCCACTTCAAGCCCCAGACTTGGGATGACATCATTCCAGTTTGTCCCCCCGCCCCCAGACTTCCTCCTCTTTCTCTGCAGCCATCCTGCTCTAATAAAGGGCCCCGTTCCAACACAAATCACCCATCCTTGTACTTAATGACAGGGTAGAGCTAAGTGATGCCAGGGGGGCAGGAGAGCTGGGGGTACTCTGGTCTGGGATTCTGCCCACAGAGGATTGCTCCCTGAAACATGTGGTTTGCCTCTCTCCCTCCCTCTCTCTCTCTTGAATGGAGCTCAGATTGAGGGATGGATGGATGGATGGATGAGCAGACCAGGAAGCGGGTAAAAGAGAGACCACAAAGTAAGCTCGCAGCCCAAAGGAAGAGATCATTTGCAGCTCAGGTGGGATAGGATTGCTCTTTCATCTCAGGGTGGCTTTCTCCAGCACATAGCATTAAACAGTAGAAGCATAACCTTTGGACAAAATATGAGGACGAGGTTTGAATGTGCAACTCAGTCGGTTTTGAAAATTCCTACTGACATCAGGGCATATGGGTGCTATTTAGTCCTGTGGTTAGGTTTAGGGTTATGCACATGACATGACCAAGGTTTATTTTTGACCCTCGGCTGCATAAAGGCATTAAATGAAGGAAATAATGAAGTTTTTCAGCAGTCGTGGAGAAAGAATCTTTTTCCGAGGTTTTTAGGCTATTCAGAGGGATAAAATAGTAGGATTTCCACTGTCTAAAATAAAGATGATTTATTAACCTGCCCTCTGCAGCTCTTCTGAGGGTAGAACGATTCATTTAATTATGTTTTTACAGACAAGTCCAAACTCAGATACAGGTGATTATTTTAGGAAAACTTTAAAATCAAATCTCATTTGTGGTCTCAACTGATTTCGAAGAAAGTTTCAAGTTATTAAAGCGATTTTTTTAAGAGGGGTTGTATAAAGTACTAATAAGCAGGAGTATACTGAAACATCCAGCTTACAGACAAGAGGATAATTCAGTTCAATTCAGTTTATTTATATATAACCAATTCACAACACATGTCGTCTCAAGGCACTTTACAAAGTCAGTTCAATCGAACCATACAGATTTCAAGTCAAGTACATTCCAGTTTATCCTAAACAGTGCAGTCAGATTCAGTTTATTATTCAAAGTGGTTAAAAGTCCCTTCAAAGCTGGGATTCTTTTTCTACCACAGTTTTTTCCTCCATGCAGCTTTTCATCGATATACTTTGATACAGCACTGGGCAGCCTGTGCTGTGTAATAATAGCTTAGACTCTTTTTGCCAGATACAGTCACACCAGTTTCACGAGAAATATTGTGGTCTTTCAATACCATGAGATCTTAAAATAAAATAAAATAAAATCAGTTTCCTCTGTTTTAAGAAACAATTCACACTGATTGCTAACAAATATCACTGTCAGAAAATATTAAATACTGTATTGTTTGGGTTCGATAAAAAGTTGGACAATTTCTTACCTCCAGGATCAAAAACTTGTAACCAACCATTGTCGAACCACCGACATTATCTTTCCCTTAACAGCAGAAACTTAGACAGTATGAGAAAACATGCCTGCAGGCACCGTTTTAAGGTCCGACTTTTCAGAACTTCCTACCAGTAAGTATAAGTGGCCATATAAAAGTTATGGTCTGAGGCTAAACCCAGCTGTAACCCTGACCCTTAACCCTAACCGTAAAGTGCCTGTGACATTGAATTTTAATGATAAATCCAATTACATTCTTGGAAAGGAAACATTAATAACATTTTCCAAAAACTAAATGAATGCCGCTGAAATTAACAGCTGTTGAGATATATAGTCATAAATTTCACTAAAAAGGCATTTCTAGACTACTCCTTTGTGCTCTTTTATGACATCAAAGGGTAACACCCCTACGTAAACTGACTTCTGCTAAAATAGCCAGCAACACAGACAGCAGAAAAGAATCGGATGTTTCTTTAGAACGATTTCAGTCACTATCACAGAGAGAAACACAGCAGAGTCAGGAGAGGAAAGTCAGCTGTCATCGGATGGCAGAGCACAAGTGCTGCGGTGTGTAGACGGCCATCTAAATCTCTATTTTTGGTCATTATTTGGGTGTCAGTCTGCATGAATCAAATGGCACCTACAGGATACAGAACAAGCACAATCAGGATTTTCAAAATAATACACTAAAAATGAACTAGATCTCGCTACATTAATTAACACACACACACACATACACACACATATATATATATATATAATATATATATATATATATATATATATACAGGGGTTGGACAATGAAACTGAAAACACCTGGTTTTAGACCACAATAATTTATTAGTATGGTGTAGGGCCTCCTTTTGCGGCCAATACAGCGTCAATTCGTCTTGGGAATGACATATACAAGTCCTGCACAGTGGTCAGAGGGATTTTAAGCCATTCTTCTTGCAGGATAGTGGCCAGGTCACTACGTGATACTGGTGGAGGAAAACGTTTCCTGTCTCGCTCCTCTGAAACACCCGAAAGTGGCTCAATAATATGTAGATCTGGTGACTGTGCAGGGCATGGGAGATGTTCAACTTCACTTTCATGTTCATCAAACCAATCTTTCACCAGTCTTGCTGTGTGTATTGGTGCATTGTCATCCTGATACACGGCACCGCCTTCAGGATACAATGTTTGAACCATTGGATGCACATGGTCCTCAAGAATGGTTCGGTAGTCCTTGGCAGTGACGCGCCCATCAAGCACAAGTATTGGGCCAAGGGAATGCCATGATATGGCAGCCCAAACCATCACTGATCCACCCCCATGCTTCACTCTGGGCATGCAACAGTCTGGGTGGTACACTTCTTTGGGGCTTCTCCACACCGTAACTCTCCCGGATGTGGGGAAAACAGTAAAGGTGGACTCATCAGAGAACAATACATGTTTCACATTGTCCACAGCCCAAGATTTGTGCTCCTTGCACCATTGAAACCAACGTTTGGCATTGGCATGAGTGACCAAAGGTTTGGCTATAGCAGCCCGGCCGTGTATATTGACCCTGTGGAGCTCCCGACGGACAGTTCTGGTGGAAACAGGAGAGTTGAGGTGCACATTTAATTCTGCTGGGATTTTGTCAGCCATGGTTTTATGTTTTTTGGATACAATCCAGGTTAGCACCGAACATCCCTTTCAGACAGCTTCCTCTTGCATCCACAGTTAATCCTCTTGGATGTGGTTTGTCCTTCTTGGTGGTATGCTGACATTACCCTGGATACCGTGGCTCTTGATACATCACAAAGACTTGCTGTCTTGGTCACAGATGCGCCAGCAAGACGTGCACCAACAATTTGTCCTCTTTTGAACTCTGGTATGTCACCCATAATGTTGTGTGCATTTCAATATTTTGAGCAAAACTGTGCTCTTACCCAGCTAATTGAACCTTCACACTCTGCTCTTACTGGTGCAATGTACAATCAATGAAGACTGGCTACCAGGCTGGTCCAATTTAGCCATGAAACCTCCCACACTAAAATGACAGGTGTTTCAGTTTCATTGTCTAACCCCTGTATATATATATATATATATATATATATATATATATATTCACGTGTATATATTAGAAATTGTTAGCATTAGATCAATTAGATCAGTTACTGGGTTAACTAAGGTTTTATAAAAAAAGCAATTAAACATGAAGTGCACCAAATTAAGCAACAAATGTGGCTTCTTCACTCAGTGAACTCGCCCATTGTAGACAAATGGAATATCCGGATGTATAAAATGAAAAACGAACCCGTTTAATAGGATTAACTTCCGCAGAAGGAGTTGTTTTGGACTTGCTATCACATTTATCACTGGCTTTTATTGTGTAATCTGCGTACGGTTCTTGGAGCTCCTCCGGGCTTTGCAGTGGACCGCACCAGACCGGAGCAGATACAGTGTAAGTCCAGGGTTACAGTAAATTCGTGTGTGAATGTGTGAAACAACCGGAGGTTAAGCTGAGCAGCATGGAGCAGTATTAGTATCTTAGAAAACATTTATTTAAATATATTGTATGCACGTGTAATTTATCTTATTTTAATAATAATTTCGGACGATTATTATTAATAAAATGAATAACAATAACTACCGATATCTAAATGTACATTTGCAACAAGGAGGTATTCTTACCTTGATAAGTTTAGCAACAGCAGCAACAACCTTTTCTTTGGCGATTTTTTCACATCAGATGCACTGAACAGCGTGGCTATAGACTCTGCTTTCAAAATTCTTCTTCATCTGTAAAATATCCTGACCCCTGACATAGTTTCTCTTGTGAATTCAGAGGGTTCTTGTTCGAAGCAGTTTGCCGAGAAGTCCTCCGATCACAACTGGCTGTGCTTGTTGGGACCAGCCCTTCTGTCCCTCCTCAGTTTTCCTGCTCTGATCCAGGCAGCTCTGATCCTCTTCACTGCAGGAAAGTAGTGCAGACTAACGGTGGCTGTGGTAGTATTGCTGGAACCACGAGCAATGCACCATTTCACCATATTAACATTGTTTTTATCACAACTTGGCTTCTACCTGAGCAGTTTATCACTGACACTCACACAATGAATAACCAGAGATTTCCCCTTTCACGTCATTTCCGGGTGACTCTGGACTTGGACTTTTAACGAAATACGCCTATTTTGTGTCACAATTGTCTTTATCGATGTCTTTAATCCTAATATAATGTCAATTACTGCTCAATTTCTTCGATATTAAGATGTTTTTCTTTCAATTTCTGCATTCTGTCACAGGCACTTTAAACACAAACTACAAGATAAAATGTAAACAGTGGATGAACAAACATGGCAAAAGTTGTGACTGCTGCTCTGTTTAATAATTACACTGTCGTTCAGAGTTGCAGGTTTTAGCTGTGTCTCTTTACTTTATCTCCACATTGCTTCCTGGTACTAGAGTCGGTCTTCAAAATAAAATCATGGCACAGTAATTAATGTGGCATGGAGCATTAAATGTGATATTAAAACCCGCTGATTCATTTCTTGTATTTAATTTTGAGCAAAAATCTCAGGTGCTATTGCTTATCAGCAATGTTAAAACAGTGACCGTTGCTATGGTAAGAACACTAAGATAGTCAAGTCCACAACCTTGGCGTATATTGTCATAATGGGTTTTTTCAGACTCTGAATAGACACAACCACGAGGACCAATGCAATGTTTTAAACCGTTTATTTACAACACTCAGTTCTGTAAGGTTGAACTGGAACCTGGACTGGAGCAGCTGGCAAAATCGGGATCTGTCTGAAGGAGAGAACAGAGCTTGTGAAAACTCTGGGTGAAGAAGGAAAGGAAGTTAGGATGTTTCTTAGAGGCTGGCTTACAGGGTTGAGATCTTGGTAAGGTCGGGGGGGTAATATGTCTTTTTCCACGTTGACTTGAGGCTGACAGGATATACACAATTTTGTGAGGAGAGTTGGTGTGTTCCTTTGCTTGTGTTTCCTTTTCTTCCAGGAAGCTCCACAGAGGTTGGAGAGATAACACTGGAGGGTGGACAGGCAGGTCGATGGTTAGGTCGAGGTGGCTCCTGAGAAGCTGGGTTTGGAGTTGGAGGCAGAGTGGAGGCTCAGGGCTGGGGCGTCGAGGCTGGGGTTTCCAAACTCCTCTGAACAAGACACAAGTGAAACAGGAGACCAGAAAGATTCCACGGCCTCCTTCGGTAGAAGGTTGATCTGCAAGGCAGAAGAGAAAAACAAGGAGATCAGGAAATCTGCTTAGAAGCAGGACTGCAGAGTAGCAGAGGTCTGGCTGTTACCACGCCAAGTGAGAAAAACGAGCTGACGCCTCCCTCTGGGTTTCCACTCCATATGAAGCCCAGCTGATTGCTCTCAGATGACCTACACCTGTGCAGCAGCACCTGCCAATCACACCCTGCACAGAAAAAACACAGCACACAAACACAGCCTGCATACAGCCTGCACACAAACCACCGTGGATATGACATATATCTGATCTCTTATTTTCCATCACAAAGCATTCTATCAACGTTCAAGCAATCTTTTGAGTTTTAGTTGTTTACATGATGGGAATTAGCTTGTTAATCTCTGAGTTACTGTTAGTTTGACTCCTCGTGAAATGTTTCACTGATTCTTCAAACAGAGATCGCTCTGACTGCTGCCTGCTCCAGGTAAAATACTGACTACTAATAATAACCCTACACAACCCAACTTAAAAAAACTACACTTTTAAGGACTATATTAATATAACAAGTAACATTTTAGTAGGAAGTCTTGTGTCGTGAAAGGCAGGTCTAAATCGGTCTTGTGTCCTCTGAGATAAAATCCAAGGGACGTCTCCTGTTTTGTAAAGCCAGTCTTAGTTTCAACCTCTTTAAGAAAAGAAGAAACCAAGTAGAGAGTAATCTGAGACAAGTCAATCAGATCAAGCAGTTCACTAAATAAATCTCAGGTTCTCGAGAACAGCTCGATACTACGCCAGCAGGAGTAATTATGGTTTAGTCTTGAAACACAATCTTAAAACTGGCTCAGGTTCACGGCACCAATAGGAGCACACCACTTTAAATGAGTCAAGATGATATTTTAAATATTGCTGACCTTTAACCACTAAACAGACATATTAATTACTTTTTGAGAGAAAGAAAAACAACAGCAATGGTTTGGCAATGATAAGATCTCTAGTGGTTAAAACCATGAAAATGGTTCCAATATTTAGGGAACAACCCCACAACGAACCTTTGAAGGACTATATATTTTCAATAAAAGAACAGTTGGCCATGAATAATACAAGCTTTAGAAGAAACCTAACCTGCTTAGAGAATCTTACCAACGTGTAGTTCCTTGGGATAATTCGAAAATTCAAAGTCTACTGGAGCAAATACCTACGCACACTCTTTTATGACACTGAAGTATGCCTCTATATGCCAGTTCACTAGTTTAACACAGGACAAAGACACCTGTCTTAGTAATAGAGTATTTTACTATCCCTTTGTACCTAGCTTATAAGCTACTAACATTGTGTCCAAAGGGCTGTGGTGGGCAACAGTTTCTGACAAGCTAACTCAGTCTGATGATAGGTCCCAAGAAAATTTAAGATTAAAAATTTGGTCTTAGCAGTCTGATGTCTGGGGTATGACATATTCCTGTGTTAAAATGGCCCAGTCAAAGTCCAGTCAAAATGCTCTATCAAAGCAGCTTATTTATGCAAAACAGAGCTGCCTTTGCTTAGTTGAATGTGTTTCCTCAAAGATGTGCACTTTAATCTTGGGACATACTTTCTCCCTATTTTTTCCTCCAAGAGACCCTATTACTCTGTCATATATAAAGGAGAAATGTTAGTCTCAACAAAATCCTCTATCATGGCAATGCCAGGATAAAAAAAGTGAAATTTATTGTAGCTTCAAGTCAAGTCCTTAGAAATACTCCCAAAACTTGAGTGAAGTTTTGTGTCTTATTGTGAAGTAGGAGCTAGCAAGATGCTTTTTCCCCAACAGTTAATCAAAACATGGTTATGGTATACCACTCAGGTCATTCATATGAAATCATCTTTTACAAATATGGAGTCCAAAAAAGACTTGTGGGCTTTGCCTGCAAAACAGCATAAAGCTGATCTTCACTGCTGATTTATAGACATTTGAAAGCATTATTTTATTTGTCTGACGGGTATGTTAGAAGAAACTTTCGTAGCTGTTTTCTTCTTTCCATTGAGGAGAAGATTGAGGCATAGTTATTCCTGTACAACTGAAACAGATGTTAGCCACTGGTTAAAAATCCAACATCTAGAGTCATTTTCTCCTCTCGTTTGTAGGCATTCCTCCATAGTCTGCTCCTGCCAGCACAACTACTAACTTTAACAACCTGGCAAAGAAAATTTAAACCCAAACAAATACAATGATCTGAAGCAGACAAGAAAAAGCAACCAAAATGTTGTTTCTGCCATGGTCTGAGTCTGTTATATTTGGGGAACCGGTGTTTGTGTGGATATAGCGCTCTGTTTTGTATTCCCATTTATTTTTTTGTTATTATACTCAGGTTTCATTAAAAGCCATTTTCCCCGGTTTCACAGTCCAACATCTGCTTTGTGTTCCTAATCAGCTTACCTGTGTCCAGTCTCCAATAACAAATACCTCTAAGTGCTCTGTAAGCTACATGAACACCAGATCTGACCTTTCACGTGCAAGAACTGCTTTGTATTCAGAACATTTGAAATTATTGGCTGATGGGGCCCTCCTGATGCCTCCTTCCAGAGGATGCAGAGTTGTGAAATTCACACACAGAAAGAACCAATCAGACACAACAAGAAGCTTTCTCTGGCAGACGTTTTGCTACGTTCGTCCACACAAAGATTTTTGTTTAGATTTTTCTGCACATTGAGATTATTGGAGCACTATAGAAAACAGAAAGAAGGATCAAATTCATTGTTACTGAAGTTAATGAATCTGTCTTTGATTTTCTCTTGTTTCTGGTATTTCTGCATGACCAACATTTAACTGTAATGCTACGTTTAAGCCTCTTTTAAGCCAAATCACAATGGTCTAAATGAAGTGTAGCCTCAACATTAAAATTAGGTGTGCTGCTCACTGGGGAAGCTGTAGTAGTATAAAGAATTATCTTTCTCCTTGTTGCCTTTGTGTCTCTTTTAACCTAACAAAATTAGTCAGTTAATTCTATTAAATCATCCTTCAGCTAGAATGTTTGATGGGTTATGAGACTGATTATGATCCTGATTATCCTGATTAATAAAATAGTTTATATTATCCAATAAACACTACAGCACCGTCAACTGTGATCATTTCTCTTTTACTCTTGCAGTATTACCTGGTCTTTTGTTTTCTTTTCTCACAGTTTAAGATTAATTATTAAACCTTTTTTGTTTCTTGGCCCTTTGTAATTCATTCATTCAGTTCATTCATTTGAGCTTCCGTCAATATTTCTGATTTAAAAAAACAACAAGCTCTTCAAACGGCTGATGGGAGACATTAAACTTCAATGAACAATTGAAATGAATGATGCGTGGATCACTGCTTCATTATCGTATTGTTCCAGGATTAGATGAGGTCAGATATTGAAATCCCATCAGTAAGTCTCTGATTGAAACAACCCTTTAGGGAGCCAAATCATAAAACAATCACTTTCATATATTTTACTCTTCTTTCTGAAATATTCAAACCTCTGAAAGCACAAACAGGAAACATTTTCTAAAAGTTGTAATAGTTGCAAATGTGCATATCTCTCTGTGAGAGAATCTATTACAATGAAGTACTTTTTTTGCTGGCATGCAGGACTAACAGCTGCACACTGAACACCGCTCTGGGTCTGGATCATTTTCAATTCTTCTGCTCTGTCTTACAGCTGTCAAAAATTCACTACACAGTTGTGTCAATTAGGGATTTCCAACAGATTATTAACATAAGATCTTTAGTAATTTCTTGACTATTTGAAGAGGATAAATCCATTAAAAAGAAGGTGTTTCCTATTTAGACATATGTTGGTCTATTGGCCACATTTCGAGGTTGCATGCCTGGTTCTGCAGTGCAAAACCTGTCACTGTTCTGGGTCAGCTCCCTCAGGGCGCCCTTAAATCCCTCTACATGGACACACTGCAGTACTGCGCCTCTTCTCCTCCTCCTTCTCCTCTTGTTTGGTGGGGAAGCAGCCAGAAACAGACAGCCTGTGTTACATCAAGGCGTCCAAAATTCCTCGACTTTCCCAGAATTCCCCCTCAGAGCCAAGTCATCTATTCGGTTGTCATCTACGAAGCCCAAATGAAAACCCATGTGGAACAAGTAGGTACTTCTTGTCCCTTCAGCCACGTGTCGTTTACTCAAAAATGAAGCATGAACTTCAAATACAACTCAGCGTGCACTGCTCTGAACAGTTAGTAAACTAGTTTAATTCAAGGATATGCAGTGACTGGCAAAATTATTCATTCACCTTGAACTTTTCTATGCTTTGTAATGTTACACCCACAAACTTCGATGTATGGGATTGATTGGGACTTAGGCGATAGACCAACATAAAGTATTGCATAATTGTGGATTGTAACTGATACAAAGTTTTTAAAATTCTTTACAAATGAGAATCTGAAAAGGGTGGCATGTATTTGGATTCAACCTTTCTTAGTCAATAATTTGCAAAAGCGCTGATCTTCTTCTGGGTTATGTCTCCATCAGCATTGAATAGGTGGAGACTGAAAATTTTCGCCCAGTTTTCCTGCAAAAGAACTCATATTCTTTCCAACTGGATAGAGAGTGTTTCAAGTGTTGCAAATGATTCTCAGTTAAATTTTGGTCTGTACTTTGACTAGGCCATTCTAACACATTCACATTTTTTGATCTATACTGTTCCATTGTAGCTCTGGCTGTACATTTGTGGTCCTTGTCCTGCTGGAAGGTAAACCTTCACCCCAATCTCTAG
The DNA here is from genome assembly GCA_036173005.1 of Crenichthys baileyi. NCBI lineage: Eukaryota > Metazoa > Chordata > Actinopteri > Cyprinodontiformes > Goodeidae > Crenichthys > Crenichthys baileyi. The sequence goes on from JAHHUM010000638.1 coordinate 458,632, forward strand.
TCTTCTGCCACCTCTAACAGGTTTTCTTCAAGGATTGTGTCGTAATTACATAGCTCCATTCATCTCCCCATGCTGAAAAAAAGCATCCACATAGCATGATGCTGCCACCACCATGTGTCGCAGTAGGGATCTTGTGTTCAGGGTGTTGTGATTATGAATATGAATATATTATTTAATATTAATACTTTAATATTTTACAAAATAATATTTTGGTCTGTGAATACCAGCCCAGTAAGGCAGTGGTATTAGGACAAAATCGAAAGGGATGAGCCAAGCTCTGACATTATTGAACAGCAAAACTCTGCACACACATGGAATGAATTCACACAATTTACTAACAAAAATAAGTCAACTCAAGTCAAACATATTTCAATCAACAAACTCTTTACTATACTAAAACAATCCAACTAAACTACCAAGCAGAATTAAAAAAATTTGGGGACTAATGGGCTTTTGTACAATTAAACCCCAAATTGATTAAAAAAAATTGAAAATCATGACCGAAAGAGGGGTGCAACTCAAACCCTTCAATGTTTTGTTTGAGAACCAAAGGAAATTTCTTAAGAAACGGAAAATGAAGTTTAAATTAGTCCCTTTGGGAAATAACTTTGGGAATATCACAAACGTTTAGAAAAAACCATTCACAAAGCAAGATCAGGGTTTAAAAATTATTTTAAAAAATAATGTTTTTTTAAAAAGGGAAAAAAGATCCCGCTGAATAAAACCAAACCCTTTGGGGTGACTAATTTCCCCAAGGGGGGGTCTCCTTAGCTGGCCTTTATTTGTTGAAATAATATTTAAAGAAATCTTATTAAAGGGTATTTGGAAAAGAGCCAAAAATTTTTTGGGAAAAAGGGGCTTAAAAGGGTTTTCCCTTTGTTTTAAAAGATTTAGTAAAAATAAATTTTTAAAAAATGACTGCTGAATAAAAACCCAAACCCTTTTGGATGCGAATTCCCCAAAAGGGGTTTAATTTTGCTGCCTTTTTTTTATTAAAATAAATTTAAGGAAATTTTTTATTTTGAAAAAGAAACCCAAATTTTTTGAGAAATGGGCTTAATTGTGTTTTTTTAGGGTTTTCAAGTTTAGTAAAATAATATTTAGGGAACTTATTTTTTTCCAAATTAAAAAACCAAAAAACCTTTTTGGGAAATGATCTTTAGCAGGCAACCACGTGTTCTTAGCTGTTAGCGGTTGGAGCTAACAAAAGAAGCTTATAGCTTATCATCAGAATCAAACACATACCTTTAAAATACCACTAATAAGAGGGTTAAAATACATAAGTGTGGATGGCGCGTTATGGCCAATCTTCTGTGTTTAAAATCACCTTTAAATAAAGTTTTTCTCAACTTAAAAAAAAAAACACAAACACAGAACACATTAACTGAGCACATGTGCTGAGCGGATAATCTGCTAGCACTAAGATGGCTGAGTTTCGACATAAACAAAACCGAACATCATAAAACAAAAAATGTTTAGATTATTTTATTCTCTTTGCCCAAAACACAACCTATTATGTGAACCGTGCTGAAGAAAAGTTGTCCGGGTGACGAAGTTGGAGAAGGCATCCACAGTGAACAAAGGGTTAACTACAGCTAACCTCTGTAGCTGTGGGGTGGGGCGGCTCGTTCTGTCGACCGGCCAAACTGCACGTTACAGCTGTAACCACAGTGATGCAGTCCCGTTGTCCTTCCTTCAGACCGGGAAAACTGCTCCACTCGGCGTTGTAGAGACAGGGTCTCTGCTGGGAACTCTCTGGATCTTCTGTAGACCTCAGAGAGAAAAGTCAAGCCACGCTTGTACCTTAATTACCCCATTCATGAATGAATACCTGATACACAAACAGCAATTCATTCCAACCTAACTTAGTGCATATGATCGCGTGATTGACACTCTTGGATCCAATTTGAAGAATTATGTCTATTTGGCAGCAAAGAGACATTAGCGCACTGTGTCCCTCCGTCCATTTCCTCTGGGGACCTGTGTGGAAGAGGTCAGCTTGTTGCAAAAGTGAGGTTTTTATTCGGACAGTGACGTCACAGGAAATCCGCTGTTATTCCTTGTTTCTGGCTGTGCTGGAAGTAGGTTAATGAGATTTATTTTGAAAGTTCCAGAAAAGTTCGTACTGGCCTTTCATTTTTACTCGTGGCTGTGGTCCCAACAAGGGTTATGTGCAATGTTAGGTTTTCTACACACATGACATGCATGTAGACCAGAAAGTTCAGTTTTGGTTTCATCTGACCAGAGCAAGTTCTTCCACGTTTATTGTGTCTTCTACATGGCTTGTGAAAAACTGAAATAAGGACCTGCTATGGCTCTGATTTGTGGAGTGCCATACCAATAGTTGTCACTGCGACAGATTCTCCCTCCTGAGCTGTAAATCTCTGCAGCCCCTCCAGAGCTCCCATAAATCTCTTAGCTGCTTGTCCGAGTAATGCTTGCTTGCCCGCCCTGGCAGTTCAGATGGACAGTCATGTCTTAGTACTGTAGGTTTTGCAGTTGTTCCATTCTCTAAGTGGTGGAGTGTGTTTATTAGTTAGATGACTTCTGAAGGGAAGTTGTTGCACTGGATTTTATTCAGGGGTATCAGAGTAAAAGGGACTGAATCACATGCATGTTGTATTTTTCATAATTCCATTTGTAAAAAAAATAGAGGAGCACGCTTTATTTCTCATGCACTGCAGAATTATCCTTCACTTTGTTTTTCACATAAAATCCCAATAAAATCCATTAAAGTCTGTTGCTTTAATGTTACAACATGTGAAAAGGTCTAAGGGATATGACTCGTGCAAGGCCCAAGGGCTGACTTAGTGAATTCTTTATCTTTATATGCAAACCAATCATAACAACAGTCCGTGAAGCCGAATGAGAACACTATGCCTCTTTGAGCCCTGTTGCATGCTGAGCTACATTATAACATGACCCGGTATGTCACATTAGATCAACTTATTGCACATTTGATCATTTTTACTGCGTAACACGCTACATTATGTTGTGCTCTGAGTATAATTCCTAAACCCTGTCTGGAGGTTTAACAGTTTATTTTGACGGGCTCAGGCTGAAGGGAAGGAAAATGTCCTGCCAGGAAATATGAATGAAAACTAGTCCACTAAGAACAAAAATGGTAGTTTAAGAGCTTTCCATATTCTTCTTAAGTGAGTGATGGCTTTGATAGGCTGCAGAGTCATTTAAACAAATGTAAGTGTCAGGAATTAAGGTGGCAGATGAATCAAGTCCACTTCTCCCTCCACTCTTCTTGGCTGTTCCAAGAGCTTTTTTAGAAAGAATAGCGTGATCGCTTACAGCTCTGGCTCACGTTGTCAGTAACCCTGCCTAAATCAACAGCCGCCCTGCAGTTCTGGTGCACAAGACGTTTTAAAGATTATAATAGGGCTGTGAAACGGAAACCTGCCATACACCGCTGATTGACGGCCAGTGCTGCACACACGCGCAGGCTGTGATGTTGTATTGGTGTGTGTTTGGGATAGGCGATGATGTTTCAGCCAGTGCGTGTGTGTGATGGCTCTAAGTGAAATGTAATTGTGGCTTGCAGAATTTTGGAGAAATACATGGTCTATAAGAGAGATTTTCCTCTCCATTAAAGGGGGAAAAAGTCATATAAAAATACAGGAAATATTAGGGCCTTTTTAAAACTTTGAACTCCAACTGATTGCTCAAACGTTTCCTCTTGAGGTCCATGTGTGGATAGCCGCCAGCAGACAGGCTTTTGGCACTCTTTAAACCATATTTAAAAATTTCCTACTTCTCACACAGAAGTGTTGCTTAATCACTTTCAGCGCCTGAGGAATCGTGAAGAAAGAGGGCTTCACTGAGTTTAGCCATGGGTGCATCTGAGCCCTCATTTTCCAACATGTTTTTGTCTTTCTGTGGGAAATTTATTATAGAACGCTCTACAAAAAGTCATATTTGTATTGAAAACAGAACGTAAATAGTCAGATCATTAACGATATACAGTGTCTTCTAAATGTATAGATACCCCTTGAGCCTTTCCACATTTTATAATATCACAACAGCTTTTTGTTACACCTGGTAGTTTTCTGCACATCTAGAGGCAGAAAGTTTTGCCAGTTCTTAGTTGCAACATAGCTTAAGTTCAGTGAGATTGCAGAGCAGTTTTGAACATTAATTTTCAAATCTGACCTCAGATTCTCAATTGTATTTAGGTCAGGACTTTGACTAGGCCATTCTAACTCAGGCAGCTTTGATCTTAACGATTCTATTGTAGTTCTGGCTGTGGTCGGGGTCATTATCCAGTAGGACGGTGTATCTCTGCCGCAGTCTTTACAGCTATTAATTGGTATTCTGTCATGGGTGCCCTGTTTTTAGGTCTTTCCACCAACTTTGAGCAGCCTCCTTGTCCCTGTAGAAGAAAAAAATCCCCACAGCATGATGCTGCCACCTCCAATTGTGTTGTTGGAAAATTTTTGTCCCCGTTTTTGTGAACTACTGATTTTAGGTCTAAAACTAGATAAAAAAACCTCATCCCATGTAGAATTATTGGTTTTTCTGCTAACAAATAATGAGTTTGAAACACAGGAGGAGTTTGGATCCAATTAGATCAAATTTTAATCATGTGGAATGACAGGACAAGATAGAGGAATAGCCAGTTAGAGTTAATCTTAAAAAGTTCAAATAACAATAGTTAATCTGTGTCTGTGTATTTGTGTTGTATTTGTGACTGACTGTGTTTCCACTGCAGGAACCAGGGCCAACTCAGACAAAAGCAGGGTGAAATTTTCCCAGAAAACGGTACTGCTAGGGAGATGGAACTTTTTGAATGGACCCTGAACTAAGGAGCGAGCTTTATGATGGAGGACAGTGAGCATGTCTCACTGGTTGATTATTCCCAGCATTGTATCTCTGTCATCTCCCAGTTCATCCTCCTCAGAAGTTCATATTATCTATAATTTTTAAATTACAAGACAAATAAAACATTTAAACCAAGTCACCGATGCTGAATGTTAGTGTTTTACAGATTTTAACTTTAAATAAGTTAATAAAAACAGTCAACTTTAGTGTGGAGTGTGGACTTCAGCTAACTAACTCTTTCATCAAAGCCTTTTCAATAGATTTTAGCTGCTAAAGGTACAATATTTTTCAGCCTTTATGTTCTATGTTCATACAAATTTAAGAGATCACAACTGCCCAGAATTGAGGCACGCGACGTCGCCCGGTACGGCGGAGCCGGGGTCCCACCCTGGAGCCAGGCCTGGGGTCGGGACTCGCCGGAGAGCGCCTGGTGGCCAGGTTGCTCCTCGCAGGACCCGGCCAGGCCAAGCCCGAACGAGAGACGCGAGGCCATCCCCCAGTGGGCCTACCACCTGCAGGGGGAACCTTGAGGGACCGGTGCAAAGAGGATTGGGTGGCGGACGAAGGTGGAGACCTCAGCGGCCCGATCCCCGGTTGCTTAGGCTGCCTCTAGGGGCGTGGAATGTTACCGCGCTGGGGGGGAAGGAGCCTGAGCTTGTGCAGGAGGTCAAGAGATATCGACTAGAAATAGTCGGGCTCGCCTCCACGCACAGCGTGGGCTCTGGAACCCATCTCCTTGAGAGGGGCTGGACTCTCTTCTACTCTGGAGTGGCCCACGGGGAGAGGCAGCGGGCTGGGGTGGGTTTGCTTGTTGCCCCCCAGCTCAGCCGTCTCGTGTTGGGGTTTACCCCAGTGGATGAGAGGGTCGCATCCCTGCGCCTTCGGGTCGGGGACAGGTCTCTGACTGTGGTTTCGGCCTATGGGCCGAGCGGTAGTGCGGAGTACCCGGCCTTCTTGGTGTCCCTGTTGGGGGTGCTGGATAGTGCCCCTCCCGGGGACTCCATTATTCTGCTGGGGGACTTCAACGCCTACGTGGGAAATGACAGTGACACATAGAGAGCCGTGATCGGGAGGAATGGCCTCCCCGATCTGAATCCGAGTGGTGTTTAGTTATTGGACTTCTGTGCTAGTCACGGATTGTCCATAATGAACACCATGTTCAAGCATAAGGGTGTCCATCAGTGCACTTGGTACCAGGACATCCTAGGCAGGAGGTCAATGATCGACTTTGTTGTCGTATCATCAGACCTTCGGCCGCATGTTTTGGACACTAAGGGGAAGAGAGGGGCTGAGCTGTCCACTGATCACCACCTGGTGGTGAGTTAGATCCGCTGGAGGAGGAGAAAGCCGGACAGACTTGGCAGGCCCAAGCGCATAGTGAGGGTCTGCTGGGAACGCCTGACGGAGCTCTCGGCCAGCAATGTATTCAACTCCCACCTCCGGGAGAGCTTTGACCAGATTCCGGGGGATGTTGGAGACATAGAGTCCGAGTGGACCACGTTCTCCGCATCTATTGTCGATGCTGCTGCCCGTAGCTGCGGCCGTAAGGTCTGCGGTGCCTGTCGCGGCGGCAATCCCAGAACCCGGTGGTGGACACCGGCAGTAAGGGATGCTGTCAAGCTGAAAAAGGACGCCTATCGGCTGTGGTTGGATTGTGAGACTCCTGAGGCGGCTGACGGGTACCGTGAAGCCAAGCGTGCTGCGGCCCAGGCTGTGGCAGAGGCAAAAAGTCGGGCCTGGGAGGAGTTCGGTGAGGCCATGGAGAAGGACTACCGGTCGGCCTCGAAGCGATTCTGGCAAACCGTCCGGCGCCTCAGGAGGGGGAAGCAGTGCTTCGCCAACACTGTTTATAGTGGGGGTGAGAGGCTGCTGACCTCGACTGGGGACATTATCGGGCGGTGGAAGGAGTACTTCGAGGATCTCCTCAATCCTGCCATCACGAATTCCCTGGTGGAAACTGGGCTGGGGACTCGGAGTTGGACTCTTTCATCACCCAGGCTGAAGTCACCAAGGTGGTTAAAAAGCTCCGCGGTGGCAAGGCTTCGGGGGTGGATGAGATTCGCCCTGAATACCTCAAACTCTGGATGTTGTGGGGCTGTCATGGTTGACACGCCTCTTCAACATTGCATGGCGGTCGGCGACAGTGCCTCTGGACTGGCAGACCGGGGTGGTGGTCCCCCTTCATAAGAAGGGGGATCGGAGGGTGTGTTCCAACTACAGGGGGATCACACTCCTCAGCCTCCCTGGTAAGGCCTACTCCAGGGTATTGGAGAGGAGAGTCCGGCCGATAGCCGAACCTCGGCTTCAGGAGGAGCAGTGTGGTTTTCGTCCCGGCCGTGGAACACTGGACCAGCTCTATACCCTCTACAGGGTACTCGAGGGCTCATGGGAGTTTGCCCAACCGGTTCACATGTGTTTTGTGGACCTGGAAAGGGCATTCGACTGTGTCCCTCGTGATGCCTCGTGGGGGGTGCTCCAGGAGTATGGAATCGGGGGCCCTTTATTAGGGGCCATCCGGTCCCTGTATGAGCGGAGCAGGAGTTTGGTCCGCATTGCCGGCACTAAGTCGGACCTGTTCCCGGTGCATGTTGGACTCTGGCAGGCCTGCCCTTTGTCACCGGTCCTGTTCATAACTTTTATGGACAGGATTTCTAGACGCAGCCAAGGGCCGGAGGGGGTCCGGTTTGGGGACCAGTGGATTTCGTCTCTTCTTTTTGCAGATGACGTGGTCCTGCTGGCCCCCTCTAGCCAAGACCTACAGCATGCGCTGAGGCGGTTCGCAGCCGAGTGTGAAGCAGCTGGGATGAAGATCAGCTCCTCCAAGTCAGAGGCCATGGTACTCAACCGGAGAAGGGTGGCTTGTCCTCTTCAGGTTGGAGGGGAGTTCCTGCCTACAGGGGAGGAGTTCAAGTATCTCGGGGTCTTGTTCACGAGTGAGGGAAGAATGGAGCAGGAGATCGACAGACGGATCGGTGCGGCTGCCGCAGTAATGGGGGCGCTGTGCCGGTCCGTTGTGGTGAAGAGAGAGCTGAGCCGAAAAGCGAAGCTCTCGATTTACCGGTCAGTCTACATTCCTACCCTCACCTATGGCCATGAACTTTGGGTCATGACCGAAAGAACGAGATCCCGGATACAAGCGGCTGAAATGAGCTTCCTCCGTAAGGTGGCCGGGCACTCCCTTAGAGATAGGGTGAGGAGCTCGGCCATTCGGGAGGGGCTCGGAGTAGAGCCGCTGCTCCTCCACATCGAGAGGAGCCAGTTGAGGTGGCTCGGGCATCTATACCGGATGCCTCCTGGACGCCTTCCTTGGGAGGTGTTCCAGGCACGTCCCACCGGGAGGAGGCCCAGGGGACGGCCCAGGACACGCTGGAGGGACTATGTCTCTCGGCTGGCCTGGGAACGCCTTGGGCTCCCCCCGGAGGAGCTGGAGGAGGTGTCTGGGGAGAGGGACGTCTGAGTGTCTCTGCTGAGTCTGCTGAGTCTGCTGCCCCTGCGACCCGGTTCCGGATAAGCGGAAGACGACGAACAACTGCCCAGAATTGTTGATAATTCAGATTTTAAATTTGAATGGGCAAAACATGCTGGTGCGTGGGTGTTTGTGTGTGCTTACTGTTCTAAAAGCGTACATCTTGCAGGCTTCAATTATTAAAGATCTGTGGATTACAACAAACTTACTTTGAGTGAGCAGTGATTTTAATTTAGTTTCAGAGCTTAACTGCTAGGAAATTGTAATAAATTATGTCTTTAGGTAGCCGACTGAAATCCTGATCGGATATCTTCTCTCTGGGAGTCGGGGTCGGTGCAGTCCATTTAAAATCCATTCTAACTACTTTTCCACACGGTTTTGAGCTGCAGTCTGTGGCTGTTAAATGTAACCACTATGAAAAAAATCTGAGAATATTCCCTATTAGTCTGATTTCACCATTTCTAAACACATTCTGGACTCCACAGTTGCATTGGACGGATGATTCGCCACTTCGACCTGTGCTTCTAGATCAAAGTGACACTTCTGTAGGAGCACACGCTCAGCTTAATCTACATAATGGCCAGGTTTTCAGACCACTAGTCAAATAGCACACAAATAAAACTGCCAGGTAGATAAACAGGTTCCTTAAAACTCTGGAGAAACCTATGGCGGAAAGGCGTCCTCTGACTTCATATTTCAGTAAAATAAATCTACAGTCAAATTCAGTCAGCTAAACCTAAACTGAAATTAAATTACTACAAATGACAAAATTCCGACTAAAACCTAATTACATTTTAGTCTGTGTTAAATGTGTTTGTAAAATGATAAAATGTGTCCAAGGGGTATCGCTCCAAGCAAGACATGAACAAAAAGCGCAATGTTTGGAGTTCATTTAAGCTCCACAAGCCTATTTTAGTCACCTTGTGATACTGGATTCTTCTCAAAAGATCTTTAGCCCATGGACGTGTTAACTGAGGGTCTAGCTAACTCCAGGCCATACCAGTGGTAGGATTGGAGTGTGTGGTTGACCTTGCTGGCCTGCTGGGAGGCTGGCCGGTGTCTTTTTTTTTCTCAAAGTTGCTTCAGACAGGAACCGTCTGTTTCCACAGCCGCGCGCCTGCTGAGATCCAAGAATGCGGACAGAACTCCAGTAAACTGTTTTACAAGGTTTACAATGTCTGAAATGTCAAACCTGGACCCTGCTTGTTTTGTGAGAGGAAACCCAATTGTGTTACTTTTTTTGCCAAAGTACAGTTTGGGAAGAACCCTGCTATTTTTATTTAATATTAAAGCAACATCCTAGAAAATACTGAATACACTCAAAACATTAACTGTCTAAACTGGTGTGATCAACATTGGTGAGGGGAAAGCAGAGCATGTTTGTAAGCAGGCAAAATCTGTTTTGATCATGAGGACAGAGATTAAGCGAGAGCATTACAACATCTGAGAGTGAGGATATGAAAACCCGGATCTTAAATAGACAATTTATACTTTTCATTTTTTAGCAACGACCTGACTGTCCATCGATCCTAGCAGGGGGGATGGTGACTATCTCCAGCAGTCCCTAAGTAGTAGGCGAGGTGCAGGTGTCCAGTTCATCACAGGGCAACACAGGCACACACAAGACCAATACCCCTGCTCACACACACTCACACTACAATTATATTTCTGAACTGTGTGAGAAGGATGGAGAACCTAGAAAGAACTCATGAATGCACGGAGGGAACATACAAATGCTAGTCCCAGGCAGGGATTCAAACCCAGAACCTGGGGATCAAAACCATAAGCAGTGGAAATATATTGTGTAATGCAAAGTTTTAAGAAAATAACTTACAGTTAAATACAATTATATACAGTAGAGTGTGGCATTTCATGATATTATTTATCTCCAAAACTTTTCAAAAGCTACAAATGTAACTGCTACATAGCATTTTACCCTTACCAGCACAGAATGAAAGAAGAAGCAACAAAAATGTGCAAAATCGGAAGGCCAAATGGCAAAGAGGCAAACTGACCCTGAGCTACATAAACCAGTGTAACCGTAACTTAAAAAAACTCCCCTGGGTTTTTCCTTTTCCAGTTTCTGCATGCGGGTTGGTACTAGTGAGGTATTTTCTTAGTCTTTAATATCTTACAGCTAAAAATAATAGCAGTCCAACTTCACCAGATCAAGCGCTGTTTTTAATAAAAATGATATGCATACATAACAAATTACTAGTAGGTGTACTAGAAGAAAATAAACGTTCTGCAGATTCTGTGTAGGTTATTCTTTACTTGAAAGGGATGAGTTCAGAATAACAGTAATTCCTTCTGTGAACAAACAGTTGTCCCTTTTTAATGGACGAAGGCAACCAATGTTGTTGGTTATAGTGAATTCCTCTGGAAATCTGAGCAAATGGAAACCAAAGCCAGAACGACAAGGATAAAATATAGAAAACTGCAATTCCGATTTATCGGAAAGTAAATCAAGTGGAGAAGGTGTGCTTTGAGTACTCTAACAATCAGAAGATGCCTAGGTGAAGCCAAGCTTCTGCAATGAGCTCCCGCAAAGTCACATTCTCAGGAGGTTACAGTTTACCAAAGAAGACATTAGGTGGTCTAAAGAGGAACTGAGCAACACTTTTTGGGGTGATGAATGTAAATGGTTCTTTTTGGCACACAGTATATCAGACAACCCTGGAATACTTAATTTTAAGCCACACCGCACTGTGAAGCACGGTGGCTCATGCATCATGGTATGGGGATGTCTGGACCAGAGATCAGTTTCAAAGCATCAAAATATTTGAAAAAGTCTTGTTGCCTTATTTTAATATCTTGTTGCTTTAAAACTTATGGTCTTTTAGTGGGTGGGGGGGGGGGGTGGGGGTTAAAGATTTACAAATTACACATTTATCACCAAAATTGGTTATTCACGCAAAAGAATTTTGTTCGTTTTTTGTACCCCTCTTAATTTTACCAAAATGTAATAGTTTTATGGTAAATCAATGGACATTTTGTATTGTATTTGTTTATCAAATATTTAAAAGTATTACACTGTGCCTTAGTAAAGGGTAATTTACAATCTCTCTAACAGCATTTTACTTTATTGAATTGTCTCTGATGACATTTGACTTATTTTCATAATTATTAATTGGCATTTTTAACAATGTATAATGAAGAAAATGCTGGTGAAATGGGTGTTTTAATAAGACAACAAACCCAAACACACCAGTAAATGAGCAGCATCTTGGTTTAAGATCTTGTAGATTAACGTTGTGGAGCGGCCAGCCCCAACCTCTGACCTTAATCCAACAGAAAACCTGCTTGAGGACATCAAACAAGCTGTTTCTGAGGCAGAACCAAGAAATGCAGAGGAAGTATGGACCGTAGTCCCATCAACCTGGACTGGAATACCTGTTCAGAGGTCCAGAAGTTTGTCGACTCGGTGGTTATTCAACTAAATATTAGCTTGGTGATTCACTGGAAAAACCTTGTTTCTACAGTAAATTTTCGAGTTTGTAAAGAAATATGCAAACACTACATAAAATTGTTTTTACTTTCTGAAGAGTGATAACAATTTTATCAATTTTCCTTCATGTTTTGATAAGCAAAAATAATTTGTCTTGACCCAAACCTTTCTAAAGCCTCCCTCCTTTCCCTCCAGTCCTCTGGGCTCTCTGCCGACCCTTGTTCCCATGGCAATTAGGAAGAAACCTCAACTAATTAGCTGTTTTTTTCTTTCTAAACGAGATGCAGAGAGCTCCAAGGACGTGTCCCCACCTACCAAAGCTTCATCAAAAGCAGGGAGAGATTTGTGTGATTGGTTAATGGCTGGGGAGTAAAAGAGCTGCGGTGGCGATATTGTTGTGTTCGTGTTGGTTTGAAGTGTGCTGTGACCCTTAACAGTGTTTTATAGACATGGGTGTCCCTCTACATATCCCACTGAATGGGACACGAAGCACATAAATAGGACTAGACAACACACAACTATGAAAAGGCTGCCATCAACTCGAAGGTGCCCCTGCTTTTTAGAGGAGAGATTTAAGGAGTGAGTTCGTGTGTCCATGACTCCAACAGTCATTCATGAAGGAGTGGGGGCCTCAAAGCCGAGGGCCCTCGCCACACAGCCTGCCCGTCTCAGCAACAGAGATCGAGTGTGTTTCTATTCTGTGAGGAGGTGACGCGTCCCCAGAAGAATGCGCTTCTCTTCCTCCCGTCGTTTGCTTCAATTTCCCCTCTGGTTGCTTACTTCACTCACATGGCCACGGAGTTGTCGCTTGAGGAATCTGGAAAACACCAGCGGGGAATGAAAGGAATTTCTGCTTTTCGTTTTCTCCTTAACCAACCCTCCTCCTCCTCCTCCTTTTGCTCCTCGCTCTCTTTGCTTTGGACGCCTCCGAGCAGCCTCGCTCTTGAGTTTTCTCTTGTATCTGAACGCCGGCCAACAATAACAACCTCTCATAAACAAAGGGGCTTGTTGATTGGTGGGGGAGTGGGTTCAGAGTGAGAGTGGACATCACTGGCAGTCAGGCTCTGCTGGCAAGAACAATCCAGCAATCCCAAAAGTAGAGGCTGCATGGAAGACTGTGAAGGATTTAAGGGAGGCTTTAAAAACACAGCATCTCTGAAGAACCATAAACACATGCTTGGGATCTTTCTTAATCCATCATTTCTCCAAAAAGGACTTTGATGGACAAAACTCCTAAAGTGGAAGCTGGTCAATGTCAGGGAACCACAAAAGGGAAGAAGGAAAAAGTTTAGAAATTCTCTGCTTTTACCCAACAAGTGGTCTCGTAAAGGGAGCCTGGACCATATGGAGTGGGTTTTGAGAGGTCCATCAAGGATGTGCCCTGTCAGTTCAGCCTATAGACAACTACACCAGTCACATGCCAACTTAACCTGAAGTCTCTGACAGGGAAATGATATTGCAAACCGATGTGTCTAACTTTAGCTCTAGGGTTTCCATTTTAGGGAAAAAGATCGTGCACATTGGACTTCTTCTTCTGCTGAAGCAATTTTATGAGTCCCACATCATCTAAATCCAAATAAAACATCAAGAGACTCAAAAGGAGATGTGTAAACAAGCTTTTACATTTTATTATAATTACTTACAGGCTGCATACCAGAGTGAGACTTTTAGAAATACAAAGTTATTTTTCCTCCCTAAGATTAGGCCTTCCAAAGTTCAGTGTCTTTTCGGAACAACTGGCAGGGATGGTGCGCCACCTTGTGGCCAACAAAAGGACAATGAATAAATTTTTTTTTTGTCTGTTCATCTTTATTTAAGTAGAAACAAATCCAAACAATCTGTAAGCATTTCACTCAGACACACACCAATCATTCCTCAACAATATTAATCAGCATCAACGTGCAGGACTTCTGCAGGATCAGCTTTATTCATCATTTGTCTGCAGGCTTGAACGGATCAGACCAAATCTTCAGACCTTCAGACGAAAAAAAAAAACACATCAGTATGTGCAGAAATTTTAAAAAGTACAGAAGTAACTGAAATAAGTTTCCACAACACTTTCTGTTCTCGAATATTAGTTAAGACTGAGTCACCTCCTCAGCATGACACCTAGCTCATTTCCAGAAGTAATCCTCTGATTCATGTGTGTCCACTCAGGGCAAGATCTAAAACATGCAGTGCAACGACCCTTGAGGACTGACTTTGGACACGATTACTGTAGAAGTAGACTGCAAGCTAAGGAGACAATTCAACGATCTTATTCGGGTGTTCTGGACCAGGGACACAACTAAAAGATGCAGGATGAATTTGACACCCCTGGTCTAGATCGTCCAGAGTCCTCGATCCTCCTCTTATGATTTCTTCTCATCAGCTCATCTCACAGGTTCCCTACAGACTGAGATGACCATAGGAGGTTGATTTTGTATCTGGTGATCAATTTCTGTGTTGATTTGGCTATATTTTAAATGATTAACCTACTGAAGGACCAGTTTTCAGTCTTCCAGCAGATTTTTATTTATAATCTGGTATTTCAAAGAGTCCATGACACCATCTGTGTACAGATCAGACAACTGTAAATAAGTTCTGATCAATATTTAACAAGTACCTTCACCCTAGTGGTTGTATAACCCAAGATGTCTGCATTTGTGTGCATGAAAACTTGCGCTGTTGGTTCTTTAACTGCAGTTCAGTCCTAATGCTAATGTGTCTGGGAAAAAAAAACACTTCAAAAAGCAATGTATGGTGAAAATGGGTTCAAAGAAGGAGCATTCCTGGTTTGGAGTGAGATTTAACCTGGGAGTGTGAGAAAAAGGGTAAAAGCTTGATTCTCACTGGAGAACAGTGAGGGTTACTGACTCACCTGTAAGACAAAAGCACCCAGCGCCTTTCTTACCTGCAGGCTGCACGTCTGCCTGGTTGATTCCTGCCCGGTTCACCTTCTGGACTTCTCCTAGCAGAGGACCACAGGATATAGGTTACATTTACCATCAACGTATCCTATTGTGGACAAACTCCAGACCAAGAGTAGAACATTGGAACATGGAAAATATTCCTAAATATGGAAATCCATTTAAATCATCATCACTAACACTTCTTGTTGACTTTCTTTGTTTCAGTTAATAATTCAGCAATTTTAGAGGACACCATAATTACTGAAGGTATTTTTCCAGTAGACTGTACAGGTTTTGTTGTGCTTTGTGGTGAATTAATGGGGAAATTACAGACAATCCAGCGCACGTCAGCATTACAACGACTGCTAAATTAGCCAAAGTCGATCCTGATTGGTTAATGCTATTTCAATGGAAAAACAACACTGCGTTTAGCTGTAACTTAAATTAGCCTTCAAACAAAATGATAATTGTTCACAACATATTATTTTTGTTTACTTACTGTACTCGTCTTTATGTGTCAGAGGATAGAAAAATATGGGATAAAACGCAGCGGCCACCGCCGTTAAAAAGCCTCCAAACACCAGCGCTATTTTTGTGTTTTTAGACATGTTTTTGTTACATGTGAAGCTGCGATCTCACCTCCAAAAACTCACTGGGTTTACTTTCAGGACTGTTTCCGGTGGGAAAGGTTACAACCGACGCACCGGATGAGACGTCAGAGTTGGATGCGCCCCATTATTATTTTTTTGGGTTGTTTTTTTTGCCGGCGAGCCAAACGGCGCCCGCGGGAGGCGGGGTTTACCCCTGTTAAAATTGTACAAGGGACAAAAAGACGATATAAACACCAATAAATATTGATAATAAAATAATAATAAAAGTGAAAAAGTAGCAAATTACAAACTGGGCTGAAAACTGAAAGAAGAAAATAAAAATAAGTAAATAAATAAATAGATAACAACTACAGACTCAGTCCAAGCCAAAAGATTTTAATATTATGCACGTTTTTGGGGCAAATTATATAAATCTTTAAACTCAGTCCACAAATGACAGTGTGCAGCTTCCGTATTTGGATTAAGTTGTGTTATAAATGCCTCTTGCTAGATTTGAATTTGACATTTATTCGTTGCTCATTGCTGTCAGTGGTTAATGAGTTATTAAACCACAGGTGTCAAACTCCAGTCCTCGAGGGCCGATGTCCTGCAACTTTTAGATGCGTCTCTGCTTCAGCACGCTTGAATCAACTAATTAGGTCATTAGCAGGATTCTGGGAAACTTGAGGAGGAAATTTAGCCATTTGATTTAAGACGTTGGCTGCTTTTGATTCAGGTGTGTTGGACCACGAACTCATCTAAAACCTGCAGGACACCGTCGTTCGAGGACTGGAGTTTCACACCGCTGTAATTAAACCAATGAATTTGCCCTGGCAGGTTGTGTGCTCCCGCTACTAAACTCCTCCCGCGCCGCTTTGTTGACGCTGCTGCCCGCATCGTCCGCCGGATGGCAGTAAAGGAGGCGCGATCCAGTCACATGCCTCTCCGAAACAATAATAATAAAAGGAGGAAGTATTGGCGAACGCTTGGGAGTTCGTCGCTTAAGCGCCTGTCGCTTTTATGAGCTGACAAAATGCGGTTTTTGTCCCTGATCGTGTTCGTTTGCTGGTGCTGTTCGGGTAAAGCTGCAGGGGAGGATCAGCCCGTTCAAACATTTGTGATTCCTCACAGCCACATGGATGTAGGCTGGGTGTACACCGTCCAGGTTGGTGTGTTCATGTTACAGCCAATTGTAGAGTCTGTGCTGTTTTATTTGTTCTAAACGTGTGTGTGTGTGTGTGTGTGTGTGTGTGTGTGTGTGGGTGTGTGTGTGTATGTGTCCTGCAGGAGAGCATGCACGCCTATGCAGCCAATGTGTACAGCAGCGTCACAGAGGAGCTGTCAAAGGTGAAGGAGCGCAGGTTTATCTCTGTGGAGCAGGAGTTTTTCAGACTGTGGTGGGACTCTGTGGCCTCAGATACTCAGAGGAGACAAGTATGGCCACACACCTACAATCACATGAGTAACAATCTGGACTGACCTGACTTTACCTCTTTATTTATTAAGGCAGGTGTGCAGTGACCATTTTCCCCCAGTTCAGTTCTTGCAATCTAATTTTCTTAGAAAAAATCCGTTTCCTTTTGTTAGGATCCCTAATGGTGAAGTAAAAAAGCACTGTAACTATACCTAGTACATTGGAAACAAAATTTTATTTTTGTTTTTAGCTCACAGCTGGTTAACAAAGCAAATATTTTCTGTGACTGAGAGCAGCAGCGGTTCTTGTATGAATGATGCCCTGGGCAAGGCCATATTTCTGCTCACCACCTCCTTCCCACACACCGCCAAAAGGACGTATATTCCCCGAAAAAGCCTGTTCAGGAGGAAAATCTCTCTAAATTCCCAGTTAGCATTGAATGCAGCACCATAACAGGGCAAACAACCATGCACCAACTTTCATACCTAAGAGAAGAAGAGATCCATTAACCTAATAGTCATGTTTTTGGACTTTGGGAGGAAGCCTGAGTACCTGGAGAGAACCCACACATACACGGGGCGAGTAAGCAAACTCCATGTAGAAAGAACCCAGGCCTGGATTCAAACCCAGGACCTTCTTGTTGCAGAGCCACCAACTTCGGCACCGTGCAGCCCCTTCAGTCTTCATGTGACTTTCAATTAAGTTACCTCTGAAGCCCATCAGTGGTGACGCTTTCCCTTTCTAGCGCTGTCATTTTATAAAATATCATGCTCAAAGAAGCATGTGCAGCATCTGTCTTTGGTCAGATAGCCGTCATATAGGAACTTGCGTCAGTGTTTGAAAACGGTTTACAACCTTGTATTTTGGGTGATGTTTCTACATAGTTTTTTCTGATGAGTCAATAAATGTTGCCCTGCAGTTGTATTTAAGCTGATCTTGTGAATTCCCACGTCTAGGTCCGACAGCTTGTAAAAGAAGGTCGGCTGGAGTTCATCATCGGAGGCCAAGTGATGCATGATGAGGCAGTAACGGACCTGGAAGACGATATCTTGCAGCTGACAGGTAACCCACCTCAGCCTCCTGCTCCTCTTAGTCCTCACAGGTTTGCTGCAGAGACTCACGGTTCCTCCTGACTCCGCTGTCTTTTCAGAGGGCCACGGCTTCCTGTACGAAACATTTGGTGTGCGACCACAGTTCTCCTGGCACGTGGATCCGTTCGGAGCCTCGTCCACCACGCCGGTGCTGTTCTCCCTGGCCGGGTTTAATGCGCACCTAATCTCACGCATCGACTATGACCTCAAAGACAGCATGCAGAAAAAGAAGGTGCTGCAGGACAGCAGCCGTGCACCCTGAATACAGGGAGAAGCTGATTAAAATTATTGACTCACTGATTATTTTCTGTGACTGCAGAAACTGCAGTTTGTGTGGAGAGGTTCTCCCTCTTTAAAAGCCCAGCAGGAGATCTTCACTCACACCATGGACCAGTACAGCTACTGTACTCCGTCTCATCTACCATTTTCCAACAGGTATTTTGTGTTAATATTTCATCTTTCTGTGTACCGTTGCAGTGCCTTGAAAGTGGTTTATACCCTACAGCTTGTCACATTACAACCATAACCTTAAATATATTTTATTGGGATTTTATGTGACCGACCAACACAAAGTAGAGCATAATTGGGAAGTTGAGGGAGAAGGACACATGGTGTTTAACCTTTTGTTACAAATAGAACTCTGAAAACTGTGGCATTCAGTCCCACTGAGTCAGAACTTTGTAGAACCTCTGTTCACTACAACTACAGCTGCAGTTTTTTTGTAGGATGCCTCTACAGATTTGCACATCTACAGACTGAGATTGTTGTCAATGTTTTGCTAAACAGCCCAGACTTAGCCAAATTGGAATGGAGAGCATCTGTGAACAGAAACATTTCAATCTTGCCAAAGATACTCAGTTTAATTTGGATCTGAACTTTGACTAGGCCACATGAATGTACTTTGATCTAAACCACTCTATTGTAGTTCAGACTGTATGATTAGGGCAGTTGTCCTGCTGGAAGATAAACCTCCTCCTTAGTCTCAAGTGTTTTACAGCCTCTAGTAAGTTTCCCTCCTGGATTCCCCTGTATTTGACTCCATCCATCTTACCATCATCTTTGACCAGCTTTCCTGTCCCAGCTGAAGTGAAGCATTGCAACAGCATGATGCTGCTGCTGCCATGTTTCTCTGTGGACTTTGTGTTTTCCGCTGTGCAAGATTTCTGCAAAACATTGTGTTTCGCATGTAGGCCAAAAGTTTTAATTTTACTACTGAAGATGACTAGAGGACATTCTTCCTCTTGTTTGTGGTGTCCCCCACAAGGCTAGATGGATGGCCATGTCTCGTTAGGTTACCATTTGTGCCATACTCTTGTAATTTTTACATGATGGATTGAAAAGGGCTCCCTGAGGCGTTCAAACCTTGGGATATTATCTTATATTCTAACCGTGCTTTGACTGTTATTCGTAAAGATTATTTGCAAAGAAAATTTAAAAAAACAGGTATTTTCCTTTTCATTTAACAAATATGCACTACTTTGTGGTAATGTGTCACATGTAATTCCAATGAAATGGATTGAAGTTTGTGGTTGTGACAAAAAAGTGTGAAAAGTTCAAGGGGTATGAAAACTTTTTCAAGCCACTTTACTTTTTTTTTTTTTTTGCAGCTTATCCAAAATGCAGATTCTCAGAAAAATGTACCAAATGAATTGGTAACAGAGGAGCCATCTTGGTTCTGGTTATTTAAATAATAAAACCTAATTTACTCCAGTTTAATTCCAGTTTATTGAGATAACAATAAGGGTTGTTTTTCCGCCTCAGATCTGGCTTCTACTGGAACGGTGTGGCTTTATTCCCGGACCCCCCTAAAGACGGACTCTACCCCAACATGAGCCTCCCCGTCACCAAGGAGACGGTGCGGCCGTACGCTGAGACCATGGTGGAGAACATCAAGCAGAGGGCTGCGTGGTTCAGGACCAATCATGTGCTCTGGCCATGGGTGGGTAATGTAAATTCTCATTTTCAGGACTTTTATCAAGGAAAGTTTTTCCCTGAATGTTTTTTTTTTTTTTTTGGACCATTTTGTGTTCTTAGGGCTGCGACAAACAGTTTTACAACTCATCAGTGCAGTTCAGAAATATGGACCCTTTGATGACGTACATTAACCAGAACAGCAAGGAGCTCGGAGTAACGGTCCAATATGCAACCCTAGGCGAGTACTTCCAGTCAATCCACCAATCAAATCTTACCTGGGACATCCGTGGGAGCGAGGATTTTCTGCCATATTCAACAGGTGGGAAATGTTGAGGAGTGTGAATTCTAGTTGGATAAACAATGGGAAGTTTGGGCTTCTTTCCCAGTCCCTCCTTCCTTCCTTCCTTCCTTACTCTTCCTTCAGTTTTTTCTGGGATGCATATGGAAAGCTCTCTGTAGAAATAACTGGCATAAGTTCATAAGTGAACTTGAGTGTTTATTATTTTTAAATTACCGTTTAGGACTGCGAACTCTGGAAAGTTGAGTGTGGAAAAGTCTGGAATTTTCAGATGAACCCTGGAAGTTGTGTCTAAGATTCACACATACAGGAAATCTCTTTGCTACATTTCACAGAGCCCTACCAGGCATGGACGGGGTTTTACGCTTCTAGAAATGTTCTGAAGGGAGTGGCAAGACGGGCCAGTTCCAAGCTGCACGCAGCAGAGACTCTCTTCACCCGATACCGGATCAGCTTCCCAGACGGACCAGTAGCCAAAGACTGGGCTCTGGATAAACTCAGGGCTCTACGTTGGGCGGTCTCCGAGGTAATCTGTCTTGGGACTCTCTGCTTTTGCATCTGAAACATAATTAAAAAAAATTTATTCAACATAAAGAAATGAATGGGAATCAATACATGTAGTAATTCCCTTCAGGTCCAGCACCATGACGGCATCACCGGCACCGAGTCTCCCAAAGTAGCGGAAATGTACGTGCAGCACCTCATGCAGGCCATGATGGGAGCTGAGGAGCTCCTAGCTGCTCTCTTTCTGCTGCCACATAACCTGGTCGTCTCTGGCGTTCCCAGCAGAAGCTTCCAGAGAAAAGGTGAAGACTAAAATATTTCACACTTTTTTAACTCACAATCCCAGGATGATGGTTCCCCAAATCGGCTTTTTATTCATTGATAGAATATTTAATAACAACTAAATAGGAAGGGTTTGACACTGGAATAAGACTTTAAAACG
Source organism: Crenichthys baileyi (assembly GCA_036173005.1). NCBI lineage: Eukaryota > Metazoa > Chordata > Actinopteri > Cyprinodontiformes > Goodeidae > Crenichthys > Crenichthys baileyi. The sequence continues at coordinate 479,520 of JAHHUM010000638.1, forward strand.
GCAAAATAAACACAACAGCACAAGAATTTATGAATGCTACAAACAGAGAAAAAGCTGAACAAAAGTATTACAGTTGCTGTACAAGGTTAATTTTATAATGCAATATATTTAATCCACTCGGGGTCAGAGCTTTACATCAGGACTGCAACTAACGATTATTTTGCTAATCGATTTAATCTGTAGACTATTATTTTATTTTTCGATTAATCAATAATAATCGAACAGCAAAAGGTGCTTAATAGGTGAATTATTTAAATAACCCATTAATCCAATTATCTGTTTCATTCCTTCTTTACACACAGATATGTACTTCCTTTCACCTTTATCTTGTAAATTGAAGGTTCTAGAATGACTTTTAACTTGACAAGGCCCATTAAGTTCAGATAAGTGTTTTTCTTTTTTTTTCTTGCAGCATTAAAAGGATCATTTTTTGCAGCACCTGTTAAATGAACTAATCCTCAGAACAATGGAAAAGGCCAAGGAACTCTGTGAAGATCTTGTGTAGATTGGCACAAGTTGGGAAAGTCTCTAACTGTACGTTGCAAGTTATTCAGTTTCACTGATTTTCTGAGGTCTGGAAGAAGATCCAAACTGTGACACTGAGATGAAATTAAGTTGGTTGGGAAGCTCGCCTGTGCTTTCTAAACCAGAACAGTATTCATCCACCCTTCCCAGCCCTTATGGGGCCCTCCCTGTTGTCTGTCTCCGAACGTTTCCTTGTTATGTCTGTCCGAGCGTCTGTCTTTCATTATTGCTGCCTGAACTGTGCATCTTCATGTTCCCTGTTCTGATATCATCTCCTTGGGTTTAAGAAGAACTGAAAGGGGGTTCAGTCACAGATGGGTTACATTCAGTTTAAGTTATTGATATATGTCCACATTATAGGTGCTGATCAGGCTACGGAGCAACATGTGATCATTTACAACCCGTTGGCGTGGAACATCACCACTATCGTTAACATCACTGTAACGTTCCAGAGTGCAGCCATCTATGACGATGATGGACAGCCCGTCCCTGCACAGGTCCATCAATGTTTCTTCCTGTCTAAGTTAATTTAGTTCGCCATCATGTACTGATTTCAACCCCATCCTCTTTGTCTCTTACCGATTTGCAGATCCAGAGGTCGGCACAGTCCAACGCCACCTACGACCTTTTCTTTGTGGTCCAGCTCGGCGGCCTTCAGCACAGAAAATACTCCGTTCAGTTCTCTGAGACGCCTTGTTCTGAGAAGTCCAAGTGTGAGCACACGTATGAAGCACAGGGAGTTGTGTTCGAGCGGCGGCGTGTGAAGGACTGGGGGAAAACAGGAAGGTGGCTTCTGCCCGTTCTGAATGACTGTTACAAACTCATGTTTGACCAGGACACCAACCTCCTGCACAGCGCCACCTACCTGTGAGTTTTAAACCTCTCTTCTTAAACAAGATGTTCCTCTCCTCTTAGATCTAGCAGTATAAGATTTATGGGTCATTGTACTGCTGTAAGGCTCAGTGACGACCAATTCTTGGTTTTCTGGCAGAGTCCACCAGATGTAATGTAAAAAACCTCCTGGCATTTCAAACTGTCCATGATGCCATGCACTCTTAAAGGCCCTGGGAATCTAATCAAAGAAAATCAGGCCCTCAGCATGACCGATCCTCCACCGTTCTTAACAGTGAACATAATATTGACCTCCTCCTTACTGTGCGTGGTTGCAAGATAGCTCGGCTCCTCATCCAAGTTAGATGAGGTAGCTATTTTGTTGTAGCCATCAACACATCTCTGCCTCACTTAAAATGCATATTCTCTTGTCTTTCCCATTTTGCTTAGTGGCTTAGAGAAATGGTATAAATTTAGTATAAACTGAAAAGATGTTTTAGTTTTTACCCCACTAAACAAATGAGCTGTAAAAATCAATCAACTCTGGAAACATGGTTTGTGTTTCTTCACGCAGAAAGGAACAAAGGCGCATCAGGATGAGACAGGATTTCTGGGAATACAACGCCAACGGAGACGTGAAAGCAGGACCCATCTCTGATAACTACATCTTCAGCGCTAACGGCTCGGCTGTTCGGGCCTACAAGGCCGTGGAAATGGAGATTATCCCAGGAAAGGTGCTCACTGAGATCAGGCAGCGGTTCTACAGGTTGGTGATGGGAGTTGGGATCTGAGCAAGAGGATTTGATCTTCTTTTATGGTTGATCACCTACTCTGATCTAATGTTTTAGAGAGGATGGAGATAAGGACTACGCTTACTCAATCACCACCCGTGTCCCAGAATATTCAGAGACCGGACTGCCGTGCCACAGACTGGAACAGACCTACTCTCTGGGCCCCCTGCGCCTCAACACAGAGGTCGTTCTCAGAACCAGCTCCTCCCTCAAAAACAAGAAGACTCTGTACTCTGATGACAACGGCTATCAAATGATGAAGAGAACCTACAAGAAATTCACCAACAACACTTTAGCAAGGGTAGGATATTTGACAAACTGTGCATTATTCAGATTTGGTATTTAGGCAAAGATGTTTTAATTTTCCTGTCTGCAGAATTACTTCCCCATGGTCCGAACAGCCTACATCGAGGACGACCTCAGCCGCCTGGTGCTCCTCAGCGACAGAGCTCACGGTGTGTCCAGTCAGGCCGGAGGACAGCTAGAAGTAATAAAGCAAAACACAAACGAAAACACTTGCTATATGAGTTGAGGCACAGGTGCGTTGTTAGAAAGTATTTTTGCTCTCAGGTGATGCTTCATCGCCGTCTTTGGAACAACTTGCACTGGAACCTCGGGTACAACCTGACCCTAAACGATAGCTCGGTTGTGACGCCCACCCTTTGGATGATGCTGGGGTCTGTGAGTGCAACCTCCAAGCTGTACCAGACGGGGGCGGTAGAGCTGCAGCACAGACCAGTCGTCATGCTAATAGACCAACCAAGTAAGTACCTCCATACAAAAGAGCGCCCAGAGGAGAGGCTGCTGACCTGCAGATACTGATTTGGGTTGAATTTTTCTCCAAGACATGGCTCCCATGCAGTCTTAGAAACTATAGAAAAGCAAAGACTTTGATTTGATCATTTTCCAAGTCTGCATAAATATGGAAAAATTACATATTGTATGAGTAATCTTTTGAAATTAATAACTTCAAATGAAATAAAGGGCTTTTAATATTGATTAGTAACTAGGAAGTGTTTTTATCTTTGAATTCATAGTTTTGGGTTACGGGAACCTACAGATAAATCCAAACATCTTGAACAACATAAAAGGTTAATTTTCACAATTTTATAGAGTTGACTTGAAATACTTAAACTGGATCTGGTTTAGATGACTATCAAAGCATTGCTACTTTATTCTTTTACAAAAAATAGATGGAGATCACACACTGTGCCTTAAAGAATCTGCGTTTGAGGGGATAACCCATTTGAGATTTTTAGCAATGTAGAAAATAAAGATGGCAAAGATTTTAAAATAGTGCTAATCTACGTTTGTACCAAAAACAAAAAGAACGCTATCTTTGGCATTGTCAGGTTTCATAAGTTGTAGATAAAGATGCTCAACTAGATAAAGAGTTCTACCACTGTCGAAGTATGAACATTTGAAATTAAAAATTTGTTTAAACCCTTTTAGGAACTATAATTTAGGAGTATATAAGAACAACATTAAATATCTTTTTTTTTTCTAGACTTTAATGCCTACAAAAGGCAGCAATATTTATAGCAATATCGTGCCTTATGTGGTTGCTGTAAATCAGGGCTTTACTCATTTAAAAGACGGACAAAATTATCTGAGATTTTGCGCTGATGTTAGCATCTTACATTAGCACATTTAGCACAGCAAGCATCATAAAAATCGCTGTTCTCTAGGAAATGCAAACAGAGACTAACAGGTAAGGATAAAACAGCAGCTTTCTTGTACTCCTTTTAGCCTTCATGTTATCTGCTGAAAGTCTTGCTCTCTCTTCCAGCCTGAATGAACCTCAAATAAGTTTTGATTTGTTAATACTTCCATTCCACCTTTGGGGCTTCCTCTGACTTAACTGTGAACACTAGATACTGAAATTGGCTAACTGAGGGTTCAAGCTTATGACGGCATGTTCTCTGACGGAAAAAGATCAGATTATTACATTTCTGACTGGCCAGTCACTGGTCAGGGCTGATCAATCTAAAACCTGCAGTGACCAGATGATTTCTCTGAGCGTCTTCACATAAACAAAACCATGTTCTCTTTTGCTTATGCGTTTAAAAAGCTTTCATATCTTTTTGCTTAGGCAAGACCTGGAAGGATAAAGAGCCTAGATTTAACTCTCCAGTGGCTCCAGTCGTTCTACCTCCCAACCTACACCTGCTCAGCCTCAGCATCCCAGGATGGAACTACAGCTCCAATCATGATCTTCACCTCAGCCACCTACATTCAGGTGCTCTTTCACTGAATAATGCATCTTTTCCTCATAATCAGGGTTTTCTCATACGTTTTTCTGCTGTTTTTTTTTTTTTTTCCCATTTCTGTTGGACAATCAAACAGGTAAGGAGGTGCACTCTGAACCAGACTATGATCGGGTTCTGTTGAGAATAATGCATCTGTTTGAGGAGGAAGAGGACTCCAAGCTTTCCAAGCCAGTCACAGTAAACTTAAAGGTACTGATGCAAAGCAAACGTATTCACACCACTTTAACTTGTCAATATTGTGTCACATCACAACCACCAACTTCTATCTATTTTAGTAGGATTTTATTTGAAAGAACAAATAAAAATAGTTAAGGGGAAACTGATGCATTTTTTTCATTCAGTTAATCTGTAATCTGTTGTGGATTTGTAGTTTCCCCACTACTGTACTCTGTTACCCCAAAATAAAAATCCAGTGCAGCCAACTGCCTCCAGAATCTTCCAAGGCTTGAGCCTCTCATGAAGCTCTGTTCAAGCCATCATCTGAAAAGAGAATATGACACAGCCTCAAACACAAGGCCATCCACCTCAACCTACAGGCCAAGCAAGGAGAGCATTAATCAACAAAGCAGTCAAGAGTCATGTAGTAACTCTGTAAGAGCTGTAGGGATCTACAGCTCAGGTGGGAGAATCTGGACAACTATTAGACATGCACTCCACAAATTTGGCCTTTATGGATGAGCTGCTATTGCAAAAGGTGTATTTTAAAAGGTGGTTTTACATAGTTTTTTACTTAAAGGTGTGTATACAAATGCATCCCACACTTTTCAGAGTTTCATTTATTAAAAATGTAGGAAACTCTACGTATTTATTTTCTAATATGGCTCTTTCCCATGAGCACCATTGTGGGTTGATACAAGACCTTTTTATATAACAAAAAAGAAAGTTATTTAACTTTGTCTGACAAATCTAAGCTTTTCTATAGGTTTCAGGTCCCTAAATGGTGCTTTTAGGGATCTGGATCAGTGTAGAATAATTCATTCCAGGTTAGACCCGTTGTCTACACACTGATTTGGATAATAAGCAAGAGAGGGACAGAGGGAGGGTCTTGTCCATTGATGCAAGAACAGTCCCTATCTATCACATAACATTCCAGCTGAATGCATCAAAGTCTGTTGTTGTCTGTGCCTAAATGTGAAAAAGGTCAAGTGGTAGGAGTAGTTTTTGCATAGCACTGTACTTAAACTAAGCTTTAATTTTATTTCCACTTGTCGTTTCTCTTGCAATCAGGATGTTTTGAAGGGTTTAGGGGAAGTGAGAGACGTGGAGGAGCGTTCTCTCACAGGAACCTGGAATATCACAAGTCTGCAAAGGTGGAATTGGAAAACTGCAGATACCTCTGGAAAAAGTAAGGAATGCTTCAAACAAGCAAGGAAAGAAATGTTCTGTTTAGTTACTGATAAGCATGTTTTTATTTTTAATTAAATCTCACCTCTTGTTTTAGAAAATGAACAGTATTGGAAGAGTGAGGATAAAGATTTCACCGTCACCATCTCACCCAAAGAGATCAGGACCTTCTTCGTTCACTTCAGCTCCAGGAACTGTTAGACGGGCCCTGCTTCCATCTTCTGTGAAGATCACAAAAACTCTTTTTGCAAAAAGCTCTTTTTGCAAATTGTTACTTTGCTGCTTAATGATTCAATGCAGTTTTTGCACAATGTGGTGATTTTTTTGCTATGATGTGTTGGAGTATGAATTTGTGTCTCAGACAGATTAAAGTGATTATTTTTTTGCCTTTGCCAGGCCTGATTGTTGAATCAATGCAGAATCAAGAAACCACTAGAACCAGTATGACAACTTAGGTAGACTAAAAGATCTCAAAAAGCAAAACATCATACGCTGACATAAAGAAATTAAAGAACAGATGCGAAACAAAGTCATTGACATCTGTCAGTCTGGAAAGGTTACAAAGTCATTTCTGAAGCTTTAGGACTCCTGTGAACTACAGTTAGAACTTTCTTTTTTTAAACTTGAAAATCCTCAAATGTGGTTAAATCTAAACAATTCTGCAAGGAAAAATTGGCCTAAATTCATTTACAACAATGTTAAACCCCTACTGCTAGTTTGTGCACACACTTTGTTAAAGTTGTTGCCCAGGCTGGCACAAGCAGGTTTAAAGGTCACTTGTTTTTTATATAGGGCCAGATTGGTTTGGATATTTTTCACCTCATATTTGAAAACTTTGTTTTGTATTTACTCGTATTATCTTTGTCTAATATTTAACCAATCAGAACAATAAACCATATCTGACTGCATTGTTTGATAATTAGGATCAATTGGAATGTATGTACCTGACTTGAAATCTGTATGATTTTATTGAATTTACTTTGACACGCAGGATTTCAAATGGTGCTAAGGACAGGCCAATGTCAGACAGTCAGTGATTTTGATGTGTGTTTGGAACCATTTCCTGTTGGAACACCCAACTATGTCCAAGTTTCAACCCTATCTGTTGATTTGATGTAAAGTCCAAGAATCTGGACTTAGTGGTTTTACACTACTCCATCCTCCTGTTGTGCAAACAACCATGTGGGCAGCTGCATGTCTTTGTTCAACAGTCCAAGTTGACTAGGGGGACACTTTAGGTCAGATTGATACACACTACTCACACACAAGTGATTTAAATTTGTTTTATATAAAAGGAAGATATATACAATTATAATAATTAGAACTATAAATTTTCTAAAACAGCTTTTAAACACAACAAGGGTTTGGTCTATTAACTGTGTTGTCAGCAGAGGTAACTAGATGGGAACACTAGTGCAGTTTGAAGCGGATTGCAGTTCATGACGGTGGCCACTAGGAGTCAGTACATCCTCATTATCACACTGCTGCCGACAACCAATGAAGTGATGGACAACACCCGGAGAGAGCTTCATGTGGGCTTTTATACCAAGCTATAAAACACACAGGCTATAGTTAAACGGTAGAAAATATGTTTTCAGCATTAACAAGCAGAGATTTATAAGGTGATCGCCTGCTAGAAGAGGGATGTTTCCCGTGGTTTAGAATAAGATGAGCAGTGCCGGTGTAAGTACTATGTTTTTACGCAGCTGATGGCTGCATTCAAGGTTATGTTTTCCGTTAGCCTCTCTCTTTTTGCCTTATTTGTTGTTTGTTTTAAATTAAATATCTTGTTTTCGGTGTAAAAGCAGAGCCTGGGAGACGTGAGGAGGTGTTGCTAAGATACAAGACAGTGAGGGTTTTTATTGGTTGCATCACTCTGGAGCGCTGGAGATCTGATTGTTGTTTTCTTTGTGCATCAGTGCATTTTTCATGGTAATGTGTGTCTGAATAGAAGAAGGAGAGGGAACAGAAGAGGAAGCTGCAGCACTTTTTGAACGACTTGGCTTTACTTGGATCGTTACAGGTTTGATCAGCACAGGTTGTTCAGATGTGGATTTGAAACAGGAAATGTGCTGCAAACACACACGTCATGTTTATTCCGCAGGGATTTAAATACTTCCAGCCCTGGCTGAGAGGAAAAGAGGAGCTGCTGCTGACTGTCGTCAATGAGGACCTGGTTAGTTTCATGTCATCACATGAAAAAGCTGTTGTTTTTTTGCTGGTATTTTGTCATCCCCTATTTGGACAGGATGCAATGCAGCTTCCTATTTTCTTTACCCAGTAAGATGTAACAGTGCTTTACAAAGTATTTATACCTTAATATTCTTCACATCCAGCTACAACCACAAACCTCAATCTATTTTTATTGGGATTTTATGTGATAGCCCAACACCAAGTAGCAGAGTTTTTTAGAGTGAAAGGAAAATGGTTCAGGGTGTATACAATTTGTTTTACTAATAATCATCTCAAAAATGTGACATGAATTTGTATTCAGCCCCCTTTACTCGAATGCCATAAGTTAATCCTAATTAAGGTTGTTGCGTTTTTGATTCAGGTAATTTGGTAAAAAGACTGGGCCATCCTAACACACGATCATGCTTTGATCTAAACCATTTCATTGTAGCTCAGGCTGGATGTTCAGCATCGTTCTGCTGAAAAGTGAACCTCCACTCCAGGCTCAATTCTTTCACAGCCTCCAACATGTTTTCTTCCAGGGTTTCTCTGTATATAGCTAAATTTTCCCCCTCAATTCTGACCAGCTCTACTGTCCCTGCCAAAGAAACACATCCCCACAGCATGGTGCTGCCACCACCATGTTTCACCATGAGGGTGATTTATTTAGGCAGATGTCCAGTACTTGTTTCCCATTAAAAACATAATATTTCGCATGTTGGCCAAAGAGTTACATTTGGTCTCACCTGACCAGAGCACCTTCTTCCACTTGCTGCCGTTCCCACTTACATGACATTAAATGACATGACACAAACTGAACTTATGACTTTCTTTCCACAGTGATTCTCTGCTTGCCACTATTCCATAAAGTAACTAATACTCATCCTGTGGATAGATTCTTCCACCTGAGCTGTTGATCTCTGCAGTTCCTCCAAAGTAACCCTTGTCCTCACAGTGCATCAACATACTTTTCTGATTTATATTTTTCAAAATTCTGGAAACCATGTATCATTTTTATTTAGTTTCAAACTTATTCACTGCAGGTGCATCTCAATAAATTAGATTATTAAAAAGTTAATTTATTTCAGTAACTCAGTTCACTAAGTAAAAAATTATATAGATTAATTCCACACAGTATGATGTTTTCAAGTCTTTATTTCTGTTAATTGTGATAATGTTCCAGTTACAAGACATGACATTTAATTTCTTGGAATATTACTTTACACTAACAAAAATATTTTTAATAATGAAATGTGGGCTTAATGAAAAGCATGTTTAATACCTGCTTATAGGTTGTTATTTTCATAAGGGGCTTTTAATCCACCAACAAGCCTCGTCGGAATGCATATTCTAATTTACTGAGCTGTACCTGTCCATTGTGTTGGTCTATCACATCCACCGATCCTTCGTTTCCACGCAGGGTCGCGGGGGAGATGGTGCCTGTCTCCAGTGGTCATTGGGCAAGAGGCGGGGTACAACCTAGACAGGTCACCACTCCATCGCAGGGCGACACAGACACACACAGGAAAAACAACCATACACACACACACACACCTAAGAGCAAATTAACCAAACAGTCTTGTTTTTAGACTGTGGGAGGATGCCGGAGTACCCAGAGAGAACCCACGCATACATGGGGAGAACATGCAAACTCCATGCATAAAGACCCCAGTGATTCAAACCTTCTTGCTGCAAGGACACAGTGCTGGTCTATCACATACAGTCCTAATAAAATACATTTGGGTTTGTGGATCTAACATAGCACGATGTGAAAAATATTCATGTGAACAAATACTTTTCCAAGGGACTTTATGTTTTCTCACGCTCGGGTCCATCTTTCGGGGTGGGCGCTCCCCGCTTCT
>JAHHUM010000639.1:0-322500 GCA_036173005.1 Crenichthys baileyi
AAGGGAAAGTGATGCTTTATAGTTTCTCACAAGTGAATTTAATCTTAACCCAAAACATACAAAATACTGAATCGTACACCTTTATTTCACAGAAAGAGAATCTATTTTCAGTCTGCTGAAAGAACTGAACCATAGTATGTCACACATCCCTCTTTCTAGTTACGGTTAATGCAAAAACATTTCTAAGGACTGACTGAAGTTGTTGTGCCACCGTCTGCACACATCAGTGATTTATAGTTGGAGACATTTCTGATGTTGACTTGTTAAGTCTGAAAACAATTTCTGAAGCTGTCAACCTTTATTTAAAGATGCACCTTCTCGTTAAACATGTTAATGGCAGTAAACTAATTAAAGATGTAGGGATTCTAATCTTTGTTGCCAAATAATATGTTAATTTATTATAAAATCAGTCACAAGACACTAAATTCCTGTTTCCCTCCGCAGGGAACTCAGCTGTTATCTTAATTTGTTGAACTGAGATCAAATTAGCTCTGATTAGCATACTCACTGTTCTAATTTTGTCCACGCACAAAGAATAGCGCCCTGATCTCTTCTGCTACATCAGCATCTATTTCTGAACTGTTTCCTGTCATTCAAACCCAAAGTTCACTTACTCCACTGACTTCTGAAGTATAGAGGGCTTCTAATGGCACAGATTAAAAAGCAATTTAATACAGAAAAGGGGATTAGAAACACTATGGGCTGCACTAATCCTCAACCTTTAGTCCTGTTCTTATGCGCCACAATATGTGGAAGATAGCATCACAGGACGAGAGTTAGTAAATTTCCATTAGGGCTGCCCTTCTGTATTCCCACTTGCATTTTTAAAGACATTAGGCCAGCTTCGTCAGGGCCAATAAAAGTAGTATCGCATCCCCCCAACTTGTTTTCTTGGAAAAGTGACTGTTCTGTGTGAAGTTTTCACAACCCATTATGATAATCTGCGGTCTCTGTCGGGCTGGGGATAGACAGCCAGATAGATGCTGCTGGGTAGTCAACCCAGCAGCATCTATCTACAGCAGCTGCTGTATGGACGGAACATTTTCTGTCTGTTAGTGGGGCAGGAAGTGTTATGCTGCAAGAGGAGCAGAAATAATACAGAGCTCAGTGAGAAGTATGACACTGGGTTAAAAAGAATAATGTCCCCAGTAATAAACTTTTTTTCACTTTTCAGTCTACAATAATGAAATACTTAAACTGAAATGGTCAACTTTTTTTTTTTCACTCACCCATCCGAATGATTGAAATCAGCTGTCTCAATCATTTCCATGTCACAGATGTGTATCAAAAAAAGCCCCTAAGCCTGCTGACTGCTCCTACAAATACTTGTGAAAGAATGGGTCAGGAGCTTAATGAATTTCAGTGTGACATCTTCGCATAGTGATCAAAGGTTATGTACCTTTACATTAACTCAAAAACAATGTCTAGAGAGCATCATCAAATGCATGGAGTAAAGCAGGCCACCACTGGACTCTAGAGCAACGGAGACATGTTCTCTGAAGTGACAAATAATGCCTCTATGTCTAGCAATGAGTACATTTCAAGTTTTTCAGGAGAATTTCCAACTTTGGGATCCAACGGGATGTTCCCTTCCTTCAAAATGACTGTACACTTGTGCAGAAAGTTAGCTCCGTAAGACACTGACAAGCAAGTTTGGTGTGGAACAACTTAACTGGCCTGCGCAGAGTACTGAGGTCAACCCAATCAAAATCCTTCGAAATCAGTTAGAGCAAGGACTGCCAGGCAGGCTTTCTTGTCCACAATCAAAATACGGGTCTGATCTCACAAATGGGCTTTTGGAAGAATGGTCATAAAATTCCTATTAACACAACTGGAAATCTTGTGGAAAGCCAGAAAAGTTGAAGCTGTTGGGAAACACCATAATAATAAACTCTTTAGGTTTAAAAAAGGAATCTCACAAAAGTTATACACTGCCATCATTCAGCCTTTCCTATGTTCATACAACACTATGTGGTTTGGCTCATCCACAAAACAGGACAGGTCTAAGCTGCAGCAAACAACTAGTTCTGCATAGAGGATGATTAGGGCTGACCTTCCTTCCAACCAGGACCTGTACAGGTCTAGGGGCAGGAAAATGGCATCTAAAATCTCTGCAGACCCCACACATCCGGGACACAAAGTGTTTAGACTTTTACCCTTAAGTAAGAACGCCATTTGCAAAAACCAGCCATCACAGAGAGATTTTCCTCCCCCATGCTGTCCCTCAAAAAACACAATGAACAGCTCACAGTCAGAGTAGTCAACCACTCGGCTGGAAAACTAAATAAACATCTTATACTATCACAACCTGCCTTTCATTTTTGTTTGTATACAAAAAAACAATGGCTTTACATACACATACATGTACATACTGTTCCTTTATCGCTATTTGTATTTCCTCTCAAATTTATATGTTTGTAGTTAATGTTAGTACAATGTGAGCAGTGGAACCTGAAGTCATATTCCTTGTTTGCGTTGACAATCTTGTCCAGTAAAGTTGATTCTAATTCTGAAGTTCATATGTGTTTGAATGCAGGCAGGGGAATCCTTCTGGTGATATTAGTGCATCTCTGCAGCAAAGAACACTGGTGTAAAATAAACAGATGGTCATGGCAAGCATCAGTCATTCATAACACTGCAAATAACCTTAAACACACTATCACCATAGTGAAAGTTGATGGTGGCAGCATCATGGTGTGGTGACACTTTTCTTCAGCAGTGACAGGCAATATGGTTCATCCTGGGGAGTAAAAACAGTCGAGATTAGGCCAGAGGTTTAGGTTTAGCAGGACAGCAACCCTAAACATACAGCCAGAGCAACAGTGGAATGCTTTAGATCAGCAAAAATGATAGCTCTGTAAAAAAAACTAGTGATACTGGATTAAAAAGAAGCTTGTTCCCTTCATTTTAAAGCTCACAAAATAAAAAGGGGTTAAATGCAAATTTCAATCAAATTTGAAATGTATCATTTTTTTTCACTTTTGTCAGTCTATAATATTAAAAGGCTGTAATTGAGATAGACAATGTTTATTTCTACTCTGTTTTTGGTGGTGAACTACAGCTCTCCACAGTAAAGAGTGCTTGTGTGACAGGAAAAGGAGGTCATAGCAAGCATTAATCATTCATCTCTGCATTTGTGCAAAGCACAAATTCAATTTTCTGCACTTTGTATGATCCACTGTCGGTTATATAGTTTTATTTATACATCTAAAGCTATTCATAATTCATTTGTTTTTGAGAGTTTCCATTTTAATTTCATTCTGTTTAGGGAAGAGCTTGTTGAGATGTGAGGTGGTGCCTTCCTCAAAAAAAAACAGAAACATGAGCAATTGTTTCTATGTTTAGGATTTCACAATTTGGGGTTCTTCATAATTTACCTAGAAAACCATAATTTACTGTGCATTTCAAATGTATTCATGCATGTTGAATTCTCCACATCTTATCACATTAAAACCACAAAGTTAAATGCATTTCTGCGTTTTATTTGATAAACCAAAACATAGATGACAGATGACATTAAAATAATACATTTGTGATGTGTTTTCAAAATTCTTTACAAATGAAGGTCTGCATGGTGGGCATTTGTTTTCTCTGGTACCCCTAAATAGAGGCCAGTGCATCAGAAATCCACCTTTGTCTGATTTAATCTCAGCATTAATGCAGCTGTTCTATGAAGGCATCAGAGGTTTGTTAGAGAACGTTAGTAAACAATCAGCATCATGAAGACCAAGGAACACAGCAGACAGGCCAGGAAAAGAGATGTGGAGTTGGAACATTGCAAAGTGCACTGTTATTGCAATGATTGTTGTACTGGTGGTTTTCAAACAGGATGTTTTGCTGTTTTAATTTGCAAGTCTGCTTAACAATGAACCAAGTATTTTTCTATCTATGTCAGCTGCTGATGAAACTCCTGAATCAGTGTCCTATCTAAAGATTGAACATGTGTGGGTTTGTTCAACCCACCGTTAGATTTTACACTTTGTTTGTCATGAAAGTGCTTTATTTATTCTGGTTCTTCCTTTTTTACAGGCCTCAACTGAGCAGAAGAAGCTGAGCCATGCTGGATCCAAGCCCTCCCTCTTTGAGAGCAGTGGCAGACTCCCTCAGATAGCCATGAACACCTGCAAGTACAATGGCGGTGTGGTAAGACCACTAGTAAGCAGCCTGGCGTCCTCGTCGCGCCGAAACCTTGCGGAGCTTGACTCAGAAACACAGCCCTTGCAGACCCTTCACAGCTCCGGCTTGGAGGTGGTGGTGTCCAAGGGCAACGGCGGAGAGGACCCCAGTAAGGCGTGCAACGAGAGCCTTGTCAGGGAAGGTAGCAGGCGAAGCGGCGGCAGGGCTCCACAAAAGAAGAACAAGGATATTGGCTATAAGCTTGGTCACCGGAGGGCACTGTTCGAGAAGCGAAAGCGACTCAGTGACTACGCACTCATCTTCGGGATGTTTGGAATTGTTGTCATGGTGACGGAGACAGAACTTTCATGGGGGGTTTACACTAAGGTGGGTTGCTTGTGAGTGTGTGAAAAGCATGTTTGCCTGATTACTGAACTTTTTGAAGTTGTGTGTTGATTGCGGTTGTGAACTTTGTAGAGTGTAATTATTAGTGCTGAAGTGTATTTTCCGATAAAGTAAAGTTCCCCCAACCCTTAATCATATCTGCAGTAGATAACTATCTTGTCTTCTTCCTTTAGTATAAATCCAGGTAAGTGTGTCCAGGAGGCTAATGTGCTGATGTGCAGCCCAAGCTGGGCCAAGACCAAAGCGACCTTCTACTGTCCTTAAACAACACAAACTGCATTTATGTTTAAAATGCAGCTGTTGAGCAGGAAACAGTTTGACATATTTCATCTGTAGTAGCGGCTGGTAAATCAATTGGCCATCGGCAACAAATCAAAAACTAACACTGCATATCACCCTAAACACTAACAGAGCTGCAAGGGGAAAGTTTAGATCAAAGCATATCCGTGCTCAAAATTAGTTAGAGACGTATACCAAACGATTTGTATTTGCTCTGAGCAAAATGTGGTTTTAGTAAGTACTGACCCGGTGGGGCATATTACAAATGAAGGCCACATTTTTCAAATTTAAAAATCATTTATCCTTTGCCTTCTACTTCACAATTATGCACTAGTATATCTTGGTCCATCACAGAAAATCTTTTTAAATGTGTTAGAGCTTGTGGTTGTGACATGATTAAATGCAGAAAAGAAAACAGAGTATGAAACCTTTTCCAGGCACTATACAAGCAGGACTCAGCCCTTGGGTTTAAACATGTTTTTGTCCACTGACAGAAATATGTTTGCAGTAGTATTTATTCTCTACAAGTCTATTTTGCTTTTTGGCACACTTACATGTTTCAGATAATCACAAAGTGTTACATCAGACAAAGTTACCATGAGTAAATACAAAAGGCAGATTCCAAATTATGATTTTATTTACTAAGGGTAAAAAGGCTATCCAAACCAACCAGGCTCTATATGGAAATATAATTTACCCTCTCTGTTATATCATGAACCGACTTTGATTTATGCCAAGCCTGTAGAGTCAAGAAATCCCTTTAGTGTCATTTTGTGTTGCGTTAATAAATAATAAAAAAGAGACTTACATAAAGGCCAGGACACAGACATGGGCAGGGAAGATTTACAGGGTAGTTTTCAGGAGGAACGGGTGGAGAACAATGAAACCAGAGAGTATAAATACTGCGGTAGGTTGGAGAATGGACCAATGAACCAGGGAAACTAATCAGGAGGAATATAAGACAGCTGGTGACCATGAATGCAACTGATAGAAGGAGGTTGATTAACACAAATGAGCAAGGACTTCAGGGGAATAACAAAACATTCAAGTAAACAAAGAAGCTAACTTAAAGAACATAAACAGGAAGGAACAGCAGGCGAAGAGGCGTCCTCACACCCCTCAGGGACAGGAACAGGAAGTGGAGACAGGTCCTCCACGAACTCCTACGGAACGGGGACCAAGGATGGAGGCAGTTCGTCTTCAAAGCCCTCCAGGACAGGACTGGGTACAGGAGCAGGAAGTGGAGGCAGTCCATCCACGAGCCCCTCACGGACAGGAACAGAGCGTGAGGGCGGCTTGGCTTGGGACCCCTCCGGAACAGAACTAGGAACAGGATTGGGATTGTTCTTCCATGAAAACCCTTTGGACTGGACAAGGAGCAGGATTAGGAGTCGGAAGCAGCGGCGCTAAACCATGAGCACAAAACACAAGGAGGTATGACAAAAATGTCCTGTGGTTTGGCTCATGAACTGCCCACAAAACCACATCAAACAGTGCAGGGTCACGCTTAAAGAAAAAAAAAATTCTAGTTTATTCTTTGGATTGTATCAGTAAAATAAAACTGTATTTACTTGTCATGACCAAAGACCTTTCCTACCTTCAGTTGCATTTTGTCTCCTTTGTCGTTATGCGATGGTATCAAATGTTTAAAGAAGAGGTGAAGCTTACACTCTCAGATGTATCAGTGCCTCTGTAGTTTACGTAAATGCTCTTCGTCTCGCTTGTCTTTAAGACGAATATGCAGAAAAATGCACACTATCGCCCTCTGCAGTCACAGATTGTAATGGGTTACAGATGGCACGTCTTTAGCTTGCCAGCTATAGCAGTAAATCTGTATGTAAGTCCAAGAACTGTAAATTATTTAAAATAGTCAACATTTTTAAATAAATACTGGATTGACACGTTATTGACTTTACTTGTGATGCTTAACCTGAGCTGGTAGCTCTATCCGGTCCATTGCCATCTTTGAATTTGGAGCATGACGTCATTTCAACACTTTTCTACTCATACTCACAAACTTAAATTCATTTCCACAGCAGTGGACTTCGTAGTTGTAGAAATTTGAGTTATATTCACAAGACTTTGCACTCACAGCATTTAGTTTCATACTCACATAAAAACAATCCCAACCCACACAATTTCTCAGACTCATGTATATGACAGCTGACTTTTGTGTCCAGCATTTTATTGACCTACAAATGGGAATACGAATGGTTAGAATCATGCACACATCTATTTGAGAGTTATCTTACTCCATAAAAGAGGCGGATCGTGACATTTAATAGATCCTTTCAGACAACATGAGGCAGTCTAAAAGAACTAAAATAAAACAAATCTTGCAACAATCTAAAGAAATTTAAGAGCAACAAAGTCACTAACATCTGTCGGTCTGGAAAGGGCTACAAAGCTATTTCTAAGGCATTTGGACTCCAGCACAAACGTAGTAAAGATGGAAGAGTGGTGAACCTTCCCAGGAGAGGTTCAAAAATTCATCCAAAAGCCCAGACCACAGAACAGAATCTAAAGCTTTGCTGGCGTAACCTGCTTCAGTTAAGGTCAGAGTTCATCGTTCAACAAGAAAAAGAGACTGCGCAACAATGACCTCCATGGGAGACTTCAAAGACCAAATCACTGCTAAATAAAAAAAACTGAAAGACCCGTCCCACATTTGCCAAAAATGATGATCCCCAAAATGCTGTGAACTGGAATTCTGTTCTGAATTCTGTGGCATTTCTGTGCTGTTACATCTGATTTAAAAATATCTCAGCATTTCAGAAAAAAATAATCATACCCACAGTCAAACAGGATGTCCTTGTATTGATGACCTGGTTTCGCTTGCTGTTTCAGGACTTGGACAACTTGCTGTAATTGACAGAACCATAACTTCTGCTCTCTAGCAGAAAATCCTGAAGGAGAATGTCCAGCTATCTGTTTGTGAGATTATGTGTCAGCAAACTTGGGTTATGCAGCAGGACAATGATCCAAAGCACACCACCAAGTCCATCTCTGAATTGTTCATCGAATCCAAACTGAAGGTTTTGGAGTAGTCTATTCAAAGTACACATTAAATCCAATAAAAAATTATGTCATGACCTTAAACAAACCGTTCATGCTTGAAACTAATTATATGATGATCTGCAAGTGGGTCAAAAACAATGACAAAAAAGAACTTAAGACATTCTTATACATATTTTCATAAAGGTATTTTACTTTATTAATGTGTCATTGGTCAGTACTTCTGTCGGTTTTACATGATAGAACTCACATTTGTCAGATTAGTTTGAGCTTGACATTTTAAAGCTATGTGGGACTCTGCAGTCCTTTCTTCAGATGGTGCTTGCATTTGGATTGCTTAATATTTCTCAGCATCGTTTAGCATTGTTGTATAGCACTCGGTTTTTGACAGCGAGTGCAATAGTGTCAGTTATAGTGTCTTGCAAAAGAATTAATGCCCTTTTGAACCTTAATACATTTGTCATGTTACACTCACAGATGTGAATTAGGGCTTCACAATATATCAGAATATATAAAATCTTTCAGGTAGGCATTAAAAAGTTTTGCCAAAGTCATTAAGAAACTACAACTAAATTATTTCCTTGCCAAAGCAGCAGGTGTTTACAGATGGAATTTTTTCAATTACTTTATTCAGTTGCTGGGTAGTCTGTAGGATTAATATGTTTGCAGGAGCCCTAAGCAAAATGACATTAAAGGTATATAATTATGTATTTGTTTACTTATGGCAATACCCAAGTTAATACATATGACATGTTTAGCTAATAGTGTGTAGCCCTAACTTCAGGATATTTTATAATGGAATTGTCTGGTGAAAAAACATAAAGAGAAATGTAGAAATTTATAAATGGTTTTCCTGTTTTTTATAAATAAAGATCTCAAAATAGCAGGCTGAATTTGCTCCTATGAGTCAATGCTTTGTATAAATACCATTCAATGCAATTACAGTCAGTGGCAGTTCTTGTGCCAGAGTCCTGCCCCTGGAAACTCCTAGGTGGAACCTTCCTTTTGTTACCCCACACACAAACAATAAACAATATTTTTAATTCTAGGCAGAGATTCTTAGTTGGATTTAGGTCTGGACTTTAACTGGGCTATTTTAACCCCTAAATATGCCTTGATCCATCCCTTCCATTGTAGCTCTGGTTGTATCATTGTGATCAACTTCTATCCATCTGCTGAAGAAAGGCATTCCCACAGAATGACCATCACATTTTTACAGTGTTTAAATTGATGCCACAGAGTCTGAGTGTCATTTAAGTTGTGAGGGAAGGTCACCTGACACAAATAACAGCTTGTAGATGCGTTAGACACCATTACAAGTATCTGATGGAGTTTGATTAAGGGTCATATGGCACAGTGCTCAGCATGTGTAATGTGCTCTTTACAACCTAGTGTTGAGATACACATGCAGTTTGGATGTCCTCAAGTACCAGACTCAGGCCACAATGACATATGTACATTCCTCTCCCAGGACATTGTCCTAATCAACCACTCAGCTTCACCCAAGTCAGCTTGCCAGCTCTTTGCAAATGGAAATGTTTACAGCTGCATGTGTGTCCATTATGTCCAAATGAAATTCTGTCTTCTGGCAGCTTTACTTGGTGCTTTGCTGTTTTTGTCATTGAGTATAATTTGATGACAAGACATAAAGGCCAGGACATAAATTGACTACCTCTTTGCAGCTGTCTGGTTGTGTTTATACCGATGTAGTGCCACTGCCTTCAGTAAGTTAATGTTGTTCCAGAACATCAGAGTCCTGTGAATAACTCAGGAGATTTCTATTAAATATTCTGTTCTGTTAACAGAATTGGCCACATATCAATCTGTAATGTCTTTTTATTTATCTTTGGAAAAAGAATTTAAATAATTTAATATTTAATAACAGGTAAATAGCCAAAATGGATCTTGCTTTACTCATTAAACAAAATATATTAGTAAAAAATAATTTTCTAGCTGAGTAAAAAGTTAGGACACCCTACTCCTCAATTGCTATTCCAGACTCTTTCGCTGAAATAACTTCTGTAGCCACCTACCACTGTTTGATATTAGTCTGAGGAAAGTTTGGCCCTCTCCACAATGTTGGCTGTGGTGTGTTTTAAGAGTTTCTTATATGTACTGTACAGCCTGTTTCAGGTCACTCCACAACTTCACAATGAGACTAAGATCTAGGCTTCAGTTCAGTTTTATATAGTGCCAATTCAGAACTTATGCTGTCTCAAGATGCTTTACAAAACAAAAAAAGTCAATTCAGAATCAAAATAAGCTTTGTTGCCAAGTTTGTACAGACAAACAAGGAATTTCTTTTCTTTTTTTTTTTGTATATATAATAGTGGCAATAAAGAATATCTTTTTAAATGTACATATATAAACAGTTGACTTTACAACTGAATATAATCTGAGATCAGTCCAAGTCTGCATGGTGTTATTCTGGAACTCTGACTGTCAAGTGTTCATCATAGAAACAGCCTGGAGGAAGAAACTGTCTCTGTGGCGGCTGGTTTTAGCAGACAGCGCTCTGTAGCTCCACCTGAAGGTAAAGCCTAAACAGTTTGTGTGCAGGGTGTGTGGAGTCTGCAGAGATTTTAGCTGCCCTTTTTCTGACCTTAGACCTGTATTAGTCCTGTATAAGTCACTGGACAGTTACTTGCCTTGTGTCACACTGAGCATGCATATAGTGACAGCGTAAAGGAAAACTCCCCTTCAACAGTAGAAACCTCCAGCAGAACCAGGCTCAGAATGAGCTGCCATCTGCCATGACTGATTGGGCGCTACCCTGCCAGAGACTTCCTATTTCTTAGTTTTCAGCAAATCCTTGTTAAATTTGCTGGTATATTTTTGGTCTTTGTCATGTTGCAGGGTCCAGCTCTGCTTTATATTTATGTTTTTTTTTCCATATGATCCTACATTTCTGCAAGCACCCTCTGTTACATGGTAATGACCAGTTGTTTTCAATGACATTAGACAGTACAGTAGAATAGCTGATTTCAAATTCTTTTGAGACCTCTTTAAATCTCATACTGGACTCATCTGCTGTTACAGTCTTCTTTGTGAATGCCTCAGACAGCGCTTTGGCTCTCAACATGGTGTCACTCCAGGATCACACCAAACTACAGGGGTTGGACAATGAAACTGAAACACCTGGTTTTAGACCACAATAATTTATTAGTATGGTGTAGGGGCTCCTTCTGTGTCCAATACAGCGTAAATTCGTCTTGGGAATAACATATACATGTCCTGCACAGTGGTCAGAGGGATTTTAAGCCATTCTTCTTGCAGAATAGTGGCCAGGTCACTACGTGATACTGGTGGAGGAAAACGTTTCCTGACTCGCTCCTCCAAAACACCACAAAGTGGCTCAATAATATTTAGATCTGGTGACTGTGCAGGCCATGGGAGATGTTCAACTTCACTTTCATGTTCATCAAACCAATGTTTCACCAGTCTTGCTGTGTGTATTGGTGCATTGTCATCCTGATACACGGCACCGCCTTCAGGATACAATGTTTGAACCATTGGATACACATGGTCCTCAAGAATGGTCCGGCAGTCCTTGGCAGTGACGCGCCCATCTAGCACAAGTATTGGGCCAAGGGAATGCCATGATATGGCAGCCCAAACCATCACTGATCCACCCCCATGCTTCACTCTGGGCATGCAACAGTCTGGGTGGTATGCTTCTTTGGGGCTTCTCCACACCGTAACTCTCCTGGATGTGGGGAAAACGGTAAAGTTTGACTCATCAGAGAACAATACATGTTTCGCATTGTCCACAGCCCAAGATTTGCGCTCCTTGCACCATTGAAACCGACGTTTGGCATTGGCATGAGTGACCAAAGGTTTGGCTATAGCAGCCCGGCCGTGTATATTGACCCTTTGGAGCTCCCGACGGACAGTTCTGGTGGAAACAGGAGAGTTAAGGTGCACATTTAATTCTGCCATGATTTGGGCAGCCATGGTTTTATGTTTTTTGGATACAATCCGGGTTAGCACCCGAACATCCCTTTCAGACAGCTTCCTCTTGCGTCCACAGTTAGTCCTGTTGGATGTGGTTCGTCCTTCTTGGTGGTATGCTGACATTACCCTGGATACCGTGGCTCTTGATACATCACAAAGACTTGCTGTCTTGGTCACAGATGCGCCAGCAAGACGTGCACCAACAATTTGTCCTCTTTTGAACTCTGGTATGTCACCCATAATGTTGTGTGCATTTCAATATTTTGAGCAAAACTGTGCTCTTACCCTGCTAATTGAACCTTCACACTCTGCTCTTACTGGTGCAATGTGCAATCAATGAAGACTGGCTACCAGGCTGGTCCAATTTAGCCATGAAACTTCCCACACTAAATTGACAGGTGTTTCAGTTTCATTGTCCAACCCCTGTAAATGACCATATAATATTTTTATTAGATTTTACAAAAAAATTAAAAAGCTCAACCTGTCCAGGGTGTACCCTGCCTCTTGCTCCTTGACTGCTGGAGATAGGCACCAGCTCCCCCGGGACCCTGCACGGAAGAAGCCGGTATAGGAAATGGATGGATGAATTTTAAAGATATGTTTTACAGTTTTATTTTGTTTGGTTAGATTCATTGAAATTTTCAGTATTGTTAAATTGAAATGTGGGGGTTTTACAGCTAAACTGAGGTCCAGCTATTGTTTAAGTGTTAGTTTTCCCAACAAATATAGTCTCATCATCTACGTGGCTTACAGTGAATCTGTTCACTGGATAATTGCAAACATATTTGTTCCCACTAAATAAGGTAACATAGCAATATAACTGTCAGAGATAATACTTTCCTTGCAGCTTTCCCTGTTTTTTTTTGTGTTTTTTTTTTAACATTGTTGCCCAACACTGTTGTGCTAAAAAGATATAAATAACAGCATATATTTTCTAGCATTTAACACATATTTTTTTACGTATTCTGGGTATATGGTGTGTACTTATTTTTCCCAACCTTCACTATTTGGCTTTAACTTGGTTTCATAATTACAATGGTCAATGTTTGGGGTGTTTTTTGTACTAGAGGTTAAATGTAAATAATTTTGAATTTCAGACTAGATCATTTATACATTGCATTCCCGAATTGACAGAAATTGCTTGTGTATTTCTTTTTCCACATGACTTTATCTACAGCTAAAAATTAGACTTTTAGATTGACTTCAAAATTAGACACCCATTGAATTTCTCATCCCAGCCAGGTTCAAGAATACTCATTTATATAGTCAAACAGATAGCTGTTTTTTTGTCGTTGAAGGTGATGGTGATGTTTTAAGCTGGACAGCTAGCCAAAAGGTAACACTGAAAGTGAAATGTCAGCCTAAACTCACAGAAACAAAATTAAATTAGACATGCAAAGATCATTTTTTGTCTCCAATTGCTGTTCTGGAGTTTTTGTAGAGCTGTGACATGCTGATACCGATCTTAGCAGATTGGGGTTTCTCTTTATGAGCTATAATATTAGAAGATATAAGAAATTAATTCAAAGCTTTTTATTAAATTATTAATTATTTTTATTATGAGCAGAAGTGATTTCATTTTGCTGTGTAGAAGAGCAGCCACTGTAAAGCCGGGCTTTACCACTATTTTAAACCAAAGGACCAAAGTTATTATAAAGTAGACAATTTAAACTGTATTTTACCCATTACCCAAACAGCAGTTTCTGAATGTAGAGCCTTACCTTTAATCTGACATTTCCAAAAGCTTGCGAACATTTCCAAATCCAGCATGTTCCATGAGAGACTGGTTGAAAGCTCATCAGGATGAGACAAAAGTAACTGGCTTTACTCCTTCAGCCTTCCTGTTATTCGCTGAAAGTTCCACTTCTCTTGCTCTCACACAGTTTGAATAAATAAA
Organism: Crenichthys baileyi; assembly: GCA_036173005.1. Taxonomy (NCBI): domain Eukaryota; kingdom Metazoa; phylum Chordata; class Actinopteri; order Cyprinodontiformes; family Goodeidae; genus Crenichthys; species Crenichthys baileyi. The sequence goes on from JAHHUM010000639.1 coordinate 13,667, forward strand.
CAAACATGTTATTATTTGTGCTAGTGGACACTAATTATACTTTGTCGAGTTACCCTACAACATTATTTATTTTAATAGGTATGGAATGTTCATGTTGGAAACACATTTTCTATCTTTAGCTGAGGGGGACTGGTGACCCAGCAAACCAAGGCAAGGAGACCAGGTAAAGGATGATCTCGGGTGTATCTACAGCCTACAGTATAATTTTATAAATTATTCATATACATTTACACTAATTAGCTGATAATGTACTGTAATTCAAAAGGCTACAGATGCATATGGGTGTGTTTTTGGAAGGTTAAGGGTAGGGTGGGGGCCCAAAGTATGATTTATGGGGATCTAAGAAACTCAATAGATTTGTCTTGATTGTTACTGAGTGGAGTTCAGTCATTTCATTAAGCTGACCTCAGCTGAAATGGAAATGACCTGAGTGGTCTGCGTAGAACAGCACGTTCCCACATCAGATCAATAGCATGTTCTGTGGATGGTCCATCTTTCCATCTCACATTGCAGAGTAGAAACGTAAGACCCAGCTAAGGTTTTCTGGGCCCTGAAGGAGGGAAACTGGTAAGAAGACGATAAGCACTGGGACTGAAAATCCTTGAACCACTGGCAGGTGGACTAATTGGTTTACTCTATGTTATTTCACTGGGGATTTCTCAAAACATTTTTCAAATGTCTTGAGAACATGTCTCTGAACTGAGGGGCAAAGCAATCTAGTTGATGGCTAAAAATACATTTGGTTATATAGACCACCGAAGGACAGAGTAATGTAGGGCTGCTCTGACTGTCATCACACTGCCGATTATGCACAATATTTTCACTTGTTTTTGTCGCACACACTGTAACTATAAAAGCAATCTTATGATCATTAGCCTTCTGCAGAGGGCCCCTTTTACACTAGGGCTGTTAAACTGATTTATCATCTGGCATTTTACCAACATAGAAAGGAGGTTTGAGGAGTAAAGGTTCTCATTTCCAAGACCTATGTCCCCCACATACACATGTACACACATAAATAGCACTGGAGCTCTTGCATCCAGCTAATCTATTTATCACAAGCGCTGCTCATGCTGGTGGCTCTGTGCTAATGCAAGCATTGGCTCTTGGCTCCAGCCACTAAGTAAAAAGTCCCCCTATTTATGTCACGCTTTGATTAATCTGTACTTTCAATAGTGAGGAGCAGTGTCCCGATAACATCAGGCTGCACTTACACCTGCAGTTGCATTGTTAAGTATCATCTTAAGTGTATTTTCTGTGTAGAACTACATTTTCCACTTATACTTATAGGAATATATGCTTGTGTGAGTTGTGTATGTGTGTTTTCTTTGTGATGTGTGCTTTTGTTACTTTTTGGCTTCTCGTTTTCTTCTTTAAACATAAACATGAAACACCTGTTCAATAAATTTGAATATTCCTGAAAAGTACATTTATTTTAGAAACTCAATCACTCATGAAACACATAACAGAGATCATTTACACACAAAATGATGTTTTCAAGCCTTTATTTCAGTTAATTATGGCTAATGAAAACATAACATTTGAGATTTGAATATTACATCAGACCAACAAAAAACATTTTTAATACAGAAATGTGGGCTTAATGAAAAGCCAGTTTTATATCTGCTGCTAAAAGTTATTTTCAAAAGGTACTTTAAATCTGACAAAGGAGCCTCATTGGAACAAATATTCAAATTTATTAAATATGACTGAATATGCAGTCAAGACCAAATACATACATACACTCTGAAAAGTCACATAATATTAAATCGGCAGTTTTGGTCATTTAAGATTATCAAAATTATATTTATATCTGTGAAATGGCATAATTTTGTAAAATACCTTTTTTAGAGAATGTTTTATTACTTTATTCAAAGTAATTATCCACCGAAAAAAATGTTTTGAACTGACATGAATTGAAATGCTACTCAGAGAGGAAGAAGCCATTACTCCAAAGCAAACAGTCTGCAAATGCACTCAGGGAGAAAGTCTTTTGGATAAATGTCCTGTGGTCTGATAAAATAAGATGTTTGCAACAATGGCCAATGTTTGGCCATTGCTACATTTGGAGGACAAAGGGAAAACTTCAAAATCTGAGAACACCATCTCAGGTCATGTGAGGTTGGGCGGTGATAGCATATTTTTGTGAACATGTTCGGGTGTGCAAGGCAGCCCACAAACCTGACTCTGTTACCTAAATGTGCCCAAGACATTTGACTCAAATCATGCAGTTCAAGAAGTCCAAAAACACTAAGGGATTACATGTAAATTTCTGAATTTACAAAAAAAGATCTAAAGAGTCATTCTTCTGGCATTTAGCCAAGAGAAATAATCTTCTAATGCTAACTGACCTAAAACAAGGTGTGTGTGACCTTGTGTATGTAAATGTAAACAGTATATGTATATTTCCGGTTTTAACTGTGTTGTAACAATACAATGACCAGTTACTAAACATAAGAGATGTCATCAAGGGAACGAATTGGGAGGGTTAGTGGTGGAGGTGATGGCAAGTCATATAAAACAAAGTTGGTGGTTTCTTTACAGTTTAATAATTTGTTTATTTATTAATTTATTATTTTCATATTTGCCTCCTTTATGGCTAACTTTTGAAAATGTATCACTAATTCCCAGCCTTTCCTCCCACCTCCCTGTATTTGCTAACAAAACTCTTGACAGATCTGTTGAATCTGACAAGAAAATAATATTGCATGACCGAAATAAGTTTACTGTTATCATTTATTAATATGTTTTTTTTATATGTGCTTTTATTGCAGGAATCTTCATACTCATTTGCACTGAAATGCCTTATCAGCCTTTCCACTGTTATTTTGCTTGGTCTTATAATAATGTACCACGCCCGGGAAATCCAGGTGAGTCTGTTAATAAAATATTTTCTTTATTGTGTCCCTGAAATTAATGTTGAGATGTGAAATTTATTACTGTGTAGCAAATGTTGAACTTTCACATTAACTACAGTACAAATGTTGAAATAGTACTTTTCATTTTTATTTCCAAATTTAGAGGTTCTCTGGTTTGAATCTCAGCAGAGCATGCATTGGTACTCCAGTTGTCTCTAGTCCAAAAATATGAATGTTAGGTCAACTAAAAATAAAAATGCTCTTGTGTGTGGCTTTTTGCTTGAATGAAACTGCATCTCTGTGTCTGAATGACTGGACCAAAATGTACCCTGCCTCTTGCCTAATACCTGCTAGGAAGGTATAGGGGAGATTTATTTAAATTTTTAAAATTTAAGAGCACATATTTCTAATTTAAGAGCAGGATTTCATTCTGCTTGTATTAAAACTTAGTAATGCTTGACTCAAAAATCCTGGTTTCTTCTTTTAAATATACTCTGTTCTCCCTGGAATCTTTGTTTTCACACTTAGGTTTCATGCTTCTTGCACAGATATTTTCTCCTCCCGCTAGCCTCCTTCTCCTTGCGCACTAACTTGTTCTCCGAAGCGTTACAATAGCCTAGCAACCATTTCGGCCAATAGAATGACAGTGTGCCACTGCGAATTCACCGCGTTAGTTGGGGTGCGCTTGTTTTTAGTTCTAGTGGGTGTGATTGTGTGGCTACAGTAGATCGCTACATCTCCTCTTCCACTGCCCCGCAGCCCCGCTTTGCCCACTGTAAGTAGGGAAATACAACTTCAGCTTTGTGCTCAATGTTATATTTGTCAGGGAATCCTGAAAATTTTTCAAAAGAGTAAGCCTTTGTTTTTGTATAACGGTTTTGTAGCTGGTCAAGACTTAAAGAGAAGGATTTTGGCCTTACGAGCCGTGATTTGTTAGTTTTCCATTTATTTACATGACAGTTTCTTTTTTTTTCAATAAATATCTGCTAAATACATCTTAAACAGCTGTCCCTCATTTTACTGACACTTTTTAGGTCACATTTTGTTATTAAGCAAAATACTTTTGAGTATGAAAGTAAGAAAGATGTGGTAAAGAAAGTTTGCTCAGTTTTAACCCAGCACCTTGATGAGGTAGCCCATTAAAATAGATCTAATTTATTTTTACTGCGTTTATGCCTTTTCCTAATATCTAACAAACAGGGGGTAACATATTAGCTACATACAGGTACTGCATAGGCTAGGATTGCCAGAATGTATGGAATTTGTTTGTCTGGGCTCTTCGTGAAACTTTAGAAAAAAGCTTTAAAGCCGACAGCTTTCATTCCAGTGTCTGGCTGTGCTGTTCAGGGTATTTAGGACTGATTCAGAAGCTATAGAACTTCTCACCTGTTTCATTATGAGATGCACAGGTCTTTCCTACTATGTTTTCCTATTACGTTCATAGGGAACAAGGATGAAGTCCTGCATGTGAGCGTCTGAAGGTGTCAGAATCTCAGGAAGGAAGCAGACAACAAAATGCAAAAGATCACTTTGGGTTTGTCTGGGACACCTCAGACTCACTGCTTAAAAACATAAAGCTAATTGTTAAAGCTAATTTGAGATCAGAATCTGTTGCTAGGATACTTTTTTTTATGAATTACAGGGGTTGGACAATGAAACTGAAACACCTGGTTTTAGACCACAATAATTTATTAGTATGGTGTAGGGCCTCCTTTTGCGGCCAATACAGCGTCAGTTCGTCTTGGGAATAACATATACAAGTCCTGCACAGTGGTCAGAGGGATTTTAAGCCATTCTTCTTGCAGGATAGTGGCCAGGTCACTACGTGATACTGGTTGAGGAAAACGTTTCCTTACTCGCTCCTCCAAAACACCCCAAAGTGGCTCAATATTTAGATCTGGTGACTGTGCAGGCCATGGGAGATGTTCAACTTCACTTTCATGTTCATCAAACCAATCTTTCACCAGTCTTGCTGTGTGTATTGGTGCATTGTCATCCTGATACACGGCACCGCCTTCAGGATACAATGTTTGAACCATTGGATGCACATGGTCCTCAAGAATGTTTCAGTAGTCCTTGGCAGTGACGCGCCCATCTAGCACAAGTATTGGGCCAAGGGAATGCCATGATATGGCGGCCCAAGCCATCACTGATCCACCCCCATGCTTCACTCTGGGCATGCAACAGTCTGGGTTGTACTCTTCTTTGGGGCTTCTCCACACCGTAACTCTCCCGGATGTGGGGAAAACAGTAAAGGGTGGACTCATCAGAGAACAATACATGTTTCACATTGTCCACAGCCCAAGATTTGCGCTCCTTGCACCCTTGAAACCGACATTTTGCATTGGCATGAGTGACCAAAAGTTTGGCTATATCAGCCCGGCTGTGTATATTGACCCTGTGGAGCTCCCAATGGACAGTTCTGGTGGAAACAGGAGAGTTGAGGTGCACATTTAATTCTGCCGTGATTTGGGCAGCCGTGGTTTTATGTTTTTTGGATACAATCCGGGTTAGCACCCGAACATCCCTTTCAGACAGCTTCCTCTCGCGTCCACAGTTAATCCTGTTGGATGTGGTTTGTCCTTCTTGGTGGTATGCTGACACTACCCTGGATACCGTGGCTCTTGATACATCACAAAGACTTGCTGTCTTGGTCACAGATGCGCCAGCAAGACGTGCACCAACAATTTGTCCTCTTTTGAACTCTGGTATGTCACCCATAATGTTGTGTGCATTTCAATATTTTGAGCAAAACTGTGCTCTTACCCTGCTAATTGAACCTTCACACTCTTCTCTTACTGGTGCAATGTGCAATCAATGAAGACTGGCTACCAGGCTGGTCCAATTTAGCCATGAAACCTCCCACACTAAAATGACAGGTGTTTCAGTTTCATTGTCCAACCCCCTGTACATGAAAGTACCAAATAAAAAGAGGTGAGGAATTTGAACTAAAGTTCTTTTCCATTATGCAGATATGTATAATGCTGAAGCTCTTGCTTATCATCTCGTCATCTATCCTGATAGTCCACAGCTTGGTCCCAGTTAGATGAAAAAGTGGTGGACCAGAACACAAGGCAGTATTGTAATTGTAATTAGATATAAATGTTTAGATTTTAAAGTCAGTAGTTGGGCATAACACTGAACACCTAAGTGTTATTCAGCCCCGGTCCTCAAGTCACACTGCCTTCCATGCTTTTCACTGGTCTAACACACATGATTCAGGTGATTGAGGTTCAGCAAAAACCTGATGATCAGCCATCAATGGGAATCAGGTTTTTCTGAAGCAGGGAAACATCTAAGACATACAGGGCAGTGTACCTTGAGGACCAGGACTGAATAACAGCGCTAGATGACATTAAAGTGCTTCCAATTTAATCCTTGATACATGCGGAATCTACATTAGCAGATATTAATGGTATACTTACTCCACCTTAGCTGTCTGGTGCTTTGATGCCAATTTGCAAGCATAGTCCACAAGGGATATTAGTGTAGGATGATTTTTCACAGCCAACAAATTAAGAATTCAGAACTGTGTCAACATGAAAAAAATCCAAGACTTTTTAAAAAAAGGTTTGATTTTATTTTGCTTTCATCGTTTTCTTGACCAAAAGACTGGACTGTAGCTGGAGGTTTCAAAAAACATGCAGTCCCTGTCAGTGGGACACTGGGAAATAATGTTCAACTTTCTCTCTGCAAAACACAAGCACCAAATCATATCTGAATGTTAGCAATGCAAACACACAATGGCGACAGGTGATGTGATTTTTATTTGTAAATTTTCCTGTATAAAGCTAAAACATTAAATAAAACCCAGAACAACTAGCACGGCAGATTCTGAACCTGTCTGAACATTTGCAGGGAAGTAAATCAGCTCTATTTCAGAAGCCAGTGAAGGTCACCAGGATGAGGTTGGTTGAACTGTGTTGCTGCATCTGTACAACATCGTCAGCACTGTAGAAACATAACATTAAACCTTTAAACACAGCCTGCATTTCCAGAAATAAAAAAAAACCCTGCTAAATCCAAAGGTCCAGCACAGGAACTGAAGCCTGGAGACAAAACAAACAAAAAAATCTGCATTTTATTTAAGGAATCACAGATGAGACTCACATGACAAATTGTGTCCTCAAATAATAAAAAGAATAATGGTAAATTTATCAATATGAGACAGATTAGGCAATTAATTACCTTGAATTATATTGCTACTCAGCACATTTAACAACAAATCTAACAACACACAATCCAGTCTGAGTTAGCTTTATTTTAAAAAAAAAGAAGGTCTGCTAGTATCTTTACAATATCTGGTTAGGAGTTTAAACTATATCCTATTGACTATTAATTACATTTTCTATAATAGATTTCGACTGAAATGGATTTACAGAGGGGGACAGGGAATTAGCTGCTGCTGTCCTCCAGATAAGGAGATTCACAGTCAAAAATAGCACTTGAATTATTCTATAAAACAGCTGTGTTAAAACCAAATGTTCATTCAATCTGCTGCTGCTTCTTCTTCTGCTTCTCCTTCTTCTTCTTTGGTTTAATGGCAGTTCCCTACTTGCAGTGGGCAGTGCAGGAAGAGGAGCTGTAGCAATCTACTGTAGCCACACAAGCACACTCCGTAGCTGTGACTTCGCAGTTGCACACTGTCATTCTCTGGGCTGAAACGGTTGCTAGGCGATGGTAGTGATCCAATCCAAGAGAAAGCAAAAAAAACATCCTCAAGTAGGGAAAGCAGGTTTGAGAGCGTATTTTCGACCCATGTAGAGAGCAGGTTTGCGCACGAGGAGAAGGAGGTAAGCAGGAGCAGAAAATATATATGCAAGAAGCATTAAATCTGAGTGCGGAAACAAAGATTTGAGGGAGAACAGAATATATTTGAAAGAAAGCAGAAGTTTTGAGTGCAAGAATTACTAAGTTTGAGTACAAGCAGAATGAAATTCTGCTCTTAAATTGAAAATATGTGCTCTTGAATTTAGTCATTAAATTCCCCCAATAGGAAGGGCTCCAGTGTTCCATGGGATCAAGTGAGTTAAGAAGATGGATGGCTGGAGTTTTAAAGCCGAACATTGCATTGTTTGTCTCTTTCTTGTCCTCTTGTTGGCTGCCAACATGTCCGGGGCATAGCTCACCTGTCACCCAGTGATTGCTCCTGCCAACCAGTAAATTAATTTAATCGAATCCAATTGGATACTGTTCAATTCAACTGATGATGAAATGAGATAAAATAATATTTGGGTTTTTCAAGCTGAACACACGGAAGAAGACGCATATGGATTAAAATAAAAAAATGCATTTAACTAAGGTGCACTTTGCTTCTTTTCAGCTGTTCATGGTTGACAATGGAGCAGATGATTGGAGGATAGCCATGACATATGAACGAATCTTCTTCATTGTGCTGGAGCTTCTGGTGTGTGCCATACACCCCATCCCAGGACAGTATGTTTTCACCTGGACAGCACGGCTGGCCTTTACCTATACGACGTCTGTGGCTGACGCCGATGTGGACATCATCCTCTCTATACCAATGTTCCTGAGACTCTACCTGATTGGCAGGGTCATGTTACTCCACAGCAAGCTGTTCACGGACGCTTCGTCCCGCAGTATCGGCGCCCTCAACAAGATCAACTTCAACACCCGCTTTGTCATGAAAACCCTCATGACCATCTGTCCAGGAACGGTGTTACTGGTGTTCAGTATATCCTCCTGGATCATTGCTGCATGGACTGTGCGTGTCTGTGAGAGGTAAACACAGGGCTGTGAATATTGGATGTTGCTAGGTGCAAACCAAGACACAAAATGGCTGATGCACAGTTGTGTTGATTTGTGGATTACTAGATGCCTTCCTAACATGTTCGTACCTCTTGTGTCTCATTCTTGTCAGTGTTCTCTTGCTTTTTATCATTCACCTGCAGTGGTCCACAGAAATAGGTAAAATCATTAGCATAGGTCACATAGGAACAAAGCTTACATGTTTGCAGGAAGGCATTCACAAATTCGCCCACATATGACAGCACTGCTGAAGTGTTTAAAAACACCCTGACATCTGTCTCATTAGCTCAGCACTTGCTCCACAACTTCCCACTCCTTGTTTTAGATGAATTTTGCTATTTTAGATGGCTTGTCCATAATTCATGAGGGCCTAATTGTTTGTTTGCTAAATGGTTTGTTTTGGTAAAGCAGAGCAGCCCCCAGGATCCCTTAACCCGTTTTCTCCCTCACAGCTGAGCATCTTGTCCGTCTCGGGGGGGTGGGGGCACAAGGAATCTCACTGAAAATTACGAAAAGGTAGCAAAAAACTGAAAGCTTTCCTTTCCCTTTCTCATTCTACATTTGCATAGGGAAATGAGACGCTAATGTCAGCTTTGATGTCTTATAGTCTTTTTTGCGTGGTTGTTTCAGTGATGTTGTCAAGCAGATCTAATACAGCAAATCATCCCTTTCTGGTATATGTGTACTACTTTGTATTGGATTACAGGCAAGGTTTGAAATTTTACAGGTCCAGACCACAGATGCTTAGTTTCCCCTTGAAGCTAACCCTCCCTGCTTTTACTAAGTTCCCCCATCCTTACCTCCTCTACCTGTCTCCTAACTCCTAAGTCCTTGTTAACCTGTCACAAACCATTCCTCTCTTCGAGCCTTATCCTCAGTACCTTCAGCTGTTAGTTAGTTAGGACAAAGCCAGCCAGACAATGTTTCTAGCTTATTTATATTGCTGTGAAAAAGTATGTACCCCCCTTACAGATTTCTTCTCTTTTTGTGACACTGAAATGTTTCATATAATCAAATTAATTTTAATATCACTCAAAGGTAACATGCAGGTTCTAACTGGGACGCAAAAATGTCTGCTGTCACTGAGGCCAGAAGGAGGCATAGATAGAATGACAGATGACGGGGAGATAGAATCTTCTGTACTTGTTTGGATTGTCAAAAATAAAAATAACAAAAATTAGATTAGAATAGAGGATTCTATGTAGGATTATCTAAGGTCTGATGGGGAGCCAATCACTAACAGAAGCCATGACATATGACCTATGATAAAACTCCTTGCAACACCATTTTCTCTTGCGTCTGGATCATTCCAGTGTACCATCGCTGTTAATGAGATCAAGCACCCACAAACACTATCATAGCAAAGTGCGCACATAACTGATCACATAACTGATGTTTTAAAATTAGCAAAGCTATAATATAATGATGGCCAACTTCAGTTGGCCAAAAATCAGCTTTTATGTTGCTTATCTTACATTCACAAACAACTTCAAACTCAGCCTTCTGCATGCACAATTATGCACTCAGAAGCGCAAATGAACAGAGAGGATAATTAATCTTGTCAGGGCATTGACTGCAATGACAAACCTGCTGCTGTAAATAGTGACGACAAAAGTTAACAAACTGTAAAAGTCCAGAAAAACAGGAGCAGAAAGGAACAGAAGAATAAAATCAGCAACTGCATCATCATTAATGCTGCAGCGCCTCAACCCCTGCATGTTTCAAGCTCCACAGCAGAGAAGATGCTTTCGCTTTTTCTCTTGTTCCGCTGGGAAAAGACACCACACGCAAATTCCTTATTTAGATAGGGCAGTCTGCACCTCTTTTGCACCTATTATCCATTGCATGCGCAATCTTTGACGATCGCATGCAACACGCCCACTTATTGCACGTGCATATGGTGTTTTTGTACAAGCAATTTAGCGCCCCCTAATTGTAATCTTTAAAGATCAGGGCCTAAGTCTGTCTAACATTTGCCAAAAACAGCCTGATGATCCACAAGAGTTTTTTTTTATTTTTATCTTTGCAACAGTATTTTGCAGACTGACCAGACAAAAGTAAAATTTTCCAAAGGTGTGCATCCCATTAAATATATCAAAAACCTAATACAGCATATCAGAAAAAGAACATTATACCAACAGTCAAACAGTGTGGTGGTGCTAGTGTAATGGTCTGGGACTGCTTTGCTTCTTCAGGACCTGGACAACTTCCTTTAACTGATGGAGCCATGTGCTTCCTAGCTGAAAATGCGGAAGGAGAATTTCTGGCCAACTTTTTTTTTACCTTAAGCTCAAGAGCACTTGTTTTAGTCAGCACGATAATATTCCAAAGCACACCCTCACACCAGCATCTGAATGGCTCGAAAAGCCACAATTTTGACTAAGCAAAATAGCGGTATTAGAGTGGCCCCGTCAAAGTTAAGACTTCAGTCAAATTGAGATGCAGCATCATAACCTTAAACAACGCTGTTTATGCTAGAAGACTCTCCAATGTAGCTGAATTAAAACAATTCTGCAAAGAAGAGTGGGCCAAATTTCCTCTGCCGCAATGGACTCATTGTCAGCTATCAGAAGTTATAAGGATTTGGGAGCAATTTCTTTTTCACACTGGGCTACCTTGGTTTGTATAGCTTTTTTACTTAATAAATAAAAGTATAATTTTATAGCTGCATTTCAATATTTACTAAGGTTGTTTTTTGTGTAATATTAAAACATTTTTTCATGATCAATTAAAAACAAATCTGTAAGGGGGCAAATACTTTTTTGTGGCACTGTAAATAAAAAACTGTCAGTTTTATTTCATTTTATCTTATGGTAACTATGGGCTATAATTTAATTAATTGCTATTATTCAATATCTGGATCCACACTGTGTTAGTCAAGGTTTCCATGTTCAGTTCTTATAGGTTATAAGAAACTAAAAAATAATTACTTGGCCAAAGGGCTGGGCGATATAATAACCTGTATATTTATAGTAACATTTGACAAAATACATATCTTTTAAACCTGTAATTTCATTAAAATGTGTTCCTTGCATTGTCCCTTTTAGATATATACTGATATCATGGCAGCCTCTCTCATATGATATTTTCAGATTACAAGTGGGCCACATCTGACCTAACAACAAATCTGGTCAGACTTCAGACTCATCATAGATTGCCTTGCAAAAGTATTTTTATGTGATAGCCCAACACAGAAAAAACTGTGAGATAGAAAGAAAATAATTTGTGGTTATTGTGGAACTGCTTATCCCAGCGACAAGTCTTTTAGGATATGTTTTTACTAGTTCTGCACAGCCATAGACGCTCATCTTGGCTAGATAGCTCGAGCTCAATCAAATTGAATGGAGAGCATCTGAATATCAATCTTTGGCTATTGTCATAGATTCTTAATTGGATTTAGTTTTGGACTGACACATGAATATGCCTTATATAAACCATTCCATTGTAGCTCTTGCTGTATGTTCAAGGTCATTCTTCGCTGAAAGGTCAGAGTCTCAAGTCTTTTGCAGCATCAACAGGTTTCTTCCAGGATGCCCCTACATTTAGCTCAATCCATCTTCCCATCATCTCTGACCAGCTTCCTTGTCCCAGCTAACAAAAGAGCACACCCACAGCATGTTGCTGCCAGCACCATGTTTGACTTTGGAGGTGGTGTGTTTAGGGTGAGATGCACTATTAGTTTTCTGCCACACATTGCATTGTGAATGTAGGATAATAGAATCAATCTGGTGTCTTCTGAACGGAGTACCTTGTTCCACATGTTTGCTGTGTGGGGGAAATGGCTTGTGGCAAACTGCAAACAGGACTTCTTTTGCCTGTCTTTCAATAATGGCTTTCTTCTCATCACTCTTCCATACTATCTAGATTTGTGGAGTTTGAAACTACTAATTTCTCTGTTAAAAGATTTTCCTACGTAGCTGAGCTGTGGATCTCTGCAGCTCCTTCAGAGTTACCATGTGCCTCTTGGTTGCTTCTCTGATCAATGCTCTCCTTGTCCAGCCTTTCAGTTTAGGTGGACAGCCATGTCTTGATGAAGGATTTATGAGAGCTCTGTGGTATGTTCAGTGCTTGGGATATTGTTGAACACCTGCATTTATACAGAGATTACATTACACACAAGCTGTTGGTTGCACTGGATTTTATTTAGGGGCAGCATGTCTTCCTTAGCACTGGAATCTTCTTCTGGGTTGGGCTAAAGTTGAAGACGTGCTGCAGGATCCCACATAGCTGGTCCATACAGTCACTCAAGACTATTGGGTTAATACCATCTGGATCTGCAGTTTTGTTCTGGTTTAATGTCTTCAGCTTCCTCTCGTGACTACCAGAAATGGATAAGGGGGTGTGGAGGCGGGGCCACTCCTTCTGTCATTGAAGACAACGATTGAACAGCAGCTCTAAGCATTTCTAAGATCCATGCCGGAAGCATAAGGAAGCTGAGATCTTCTTATGCCTGAAGCCCCTGATCTTCCCTGACCCCATATTTCTTGTTGTTTCTCACCTTGACTTTGAGTTCTTTTTGTACATGCCTCAGTAATTACCCTTTCTTCTTCCCTAAGGATTCTCTTTTCGTGTTGGCCATTCTTTCAGGTTACCCAGAATTTTACATTTTGGGAGGAACCCCAATGTTCTGGTGGGCATAGATTTGTCCACACAAAACTTTCACTGACTGGCTCCCTGTCAGACATGGCATCCCAGTCTGTACCCTTTAAACATGCTAGCAGAGGGTCTTCAGGTTCCTTTATCCACCACGCAGTTTGTTTGGTCACAGGATGACTCCAAACAATGGATTTTTACAAAAGCAAAAAAAAAATAAAACTAGATTATGATCTGTCTTACCAAGAGCAGGATATGCAAAAGAGCTGGAGCCATCCCTGATGCTTGCAAAAAAACAAATCCAAGGTTTGTTCTCTGGTGGAGCTGCTTACAAACGTTTGAAACAGGAATGGTTAAAATCTTGAGATATCGCCACATATGCATCAGGTGTTGTGCTTAACAAGAACTGAGCTGATGCTGCCTGAGGGATGTACTATCGCTAATAAGACAATACTTGATAGATAATATGGATGAAAACTTACAGCTAACAGTTCAGTATCTGGGCTACATGTCCTGGATCAACCATCTCTTGTTCACACACACTGCAATTCCACTAGTTTTATGTTTGCTGCTCCTCTTCAAATATCTGTCTGCTCGTAAAGTCTGAAAGTCAGGAAGAGACTTTGGAGTCAACTACTATGTAGTTAGCACATGCCGCCATGTCTCATTGAAATGATACTAAATTCCTAAGACCCTGGCTGGGTGTTCATCAGCACTTCAGGTCTGTCCGCCTAGCCAATATGATCAAGATGGTTTAAACTTCCTCTTTCCTTTGCTCATAATGAGAATAAAGAGAACAGGAGGGTTGTATAATGAAGATAAATGCTTAGACTTGTTGACAAAGTGTATGTCCTCTCAGTCCAGAATACCTTGAACACGAATAAGAATTTGCATTTAAATTTATATCGTCCAGCCCTATCTTTTAGTGCATGGTAACTATATGAACTCCATCAAGGGTACGTTCAGAAATTCAGACAATAGAGAAGCAGAGAGGTTCCAATTAAAAAAAAAGATTTGGCTTGACGGCACAAATTCATACATACTAGATCAGTTCCCCAACCCTGGTCCTCGGGGCCCACAATCCTTCGCTACTCCAGCACACCTGTTTCAAATGATTGCATTGCTTTCTCAGCATGGCATCAAGTGCTGCAAAAGCATGTTAATCACCCACTCATTGAAGTCAGGTGTGTGGGAGCAGGGAAACACCTAAAACATGTAGGACAGTGGGCCCTGAGGACCAGGTTTAATAAATCCTATACCAGAGCACACTTTCAAACACCAGGGAATGTCATGACTATTTCATCTTCCAGAATAAGATGGGCAGAGTTTTGTATGTATGTCTTTTTGTGTTACTATGAATGGATGCAAGCATGCATGTATGGTTTGTGTGGTGTGTGTGTGTGTGTGTGTTTGTATAATGTTTTGCTGTACTTTCTATTTTCCCACTATGCTGCTCCATAGGGATACCATGTGAGTCCCCTTTCTCTAGCTGTAAAAAAACGTATCATCTTCTTCACTGAGCTGGCGCCACTGCTGCCCTGACTGGGAGGGTGAGGGTATTAGCGGGCAATAGGGGCAGCCCTTTCAAAAGACATAAACTAGCAGACTTTGTAGGCCAAACAGAATCAGGTAGACCTTCTTGTTGGCAAGAATGTGGCATTGTTCCTCTGCTAAGACAACAGATTTTACTGGCTCTAGAGGCACAGCGGAGGTGAAGTAACATTATGAGCACCACTTTGAAGCAAGCATCTCTTTGCTTACTGTTGTGCACGAGGCAAAAGAGAACCTGAAGGAGAAGGGGATTTGGATTTAAAACAAAGGACTACTTCATATCATCTTTAGAAGTCTGCCAGAGGGAAATTTGTCTTTGTACAATTTGTCTCTCTCGTTTTATGAAGTTGGTATATATCCATATGACACAAAAAGTATTTCTAGGAGCAACTGCTAAATTGTTTCAGGAGAAAAACCCTTTTTGTTCTTTTTCCTCACACATTACCATGTCATTATGTGTCTCCCTCTCACAAAACTGTTCTAATTTTTCAGACATTTGTTGCTCCTAAGAACAGTAGAACAGCAGGTTATTAGTCTTGTAGTTGAGCCTATTTTAGTTGGGTTGTGTGGCCCTGGTTTGAACAGTGTGATGTTGATTTACAGATTTACAGTTGAGGTATTACACATAGGCTCTTGCGTTGTAACATACTTATGTAGACAACTTTAAACAGGAAGTCTCCTGCTTCATAATGTGAAGACTACTGTTCTTGTATGTTTCATTGTTTTGTGATCCAAATGTCACTTCCCCTTCCTCATCTCCTTCAGTAAACATAAAAAAACAGCATGATAGTTTTCATGTTTACTGCCCAATTCCATTATTTTAAATAAAACAAGAGCAAACAGAAGAGGCGCTTGTTTCCTAAAAGTGCTTTGTGTGACTTGTATCCTCTGTAAAATGCATTGAGGCACTGTCACAGTGATCATTCTCCTGTGTTTATGAAAGGGCAGCACGCTGTGAGACTGGATGAACATGGACTCTAACTGGAAAATGCCTTGATTGGGGGGGATTAAAGTCACACATCCAGGGGAACTGAGAGGGATATAGAAGTTGAGGGAGTGTGACGATGGGAAAAAATGCTAAATTTACTGTGGATGAATTTAACACTGTTGATAGTATCTTCTTGCTCCTTCCCTAATACATACCATCTTTAATACCTCATGAAAGCTCTTTTGGCATCCACATCCAAACCAGAAAACTCAATCCCTCTCTCCTCTACTTCTCACTGACTTACTGATTTACACATATCCTACTTCACCTATCCTATGTGGCCTCCTCTGTCGTTTCCCCTCATTCTCTCTTTCTGGTTCTGATTTGTCATTTAATGTCCAAACTCACTTCAGATAGTTGCATGCGTGCCTGCCCTGCCTTCCTTTCTTCTGCCTAATTCTCCTATCCTCTTTGCTTCAGTTATTTTATCTAAAACAAACAAGGCACCAGATTATCAAACATGAGTTACTCATTAGTTACACCTACAACATATGTTTGACTTCAGGACCATATTATTGCTCAACCGCAAGACACAAACAGCCAAATGTGGTCTGACCAGGTAAAACATACACTATAGTGCCACAAAAACTTTCCCACACAGACACAAAACTTACAATAAACATCTTGGTCAATTTTCTTGTAGATGTTGGTTTTTGGACAGCCACTTACCAGCTTCTATCTGTGGAAAGACTGTACAACATAAAACCTACTCTCTCCTAAAAAATGTCAAATTGTCACTGAAATAGTAGAGAGGCTGGAGAGAAAACGGGCTACACGAAGCAAGCACTCCAGAATCTGACCAGTGATGTGGGTGGAAACTAACTTTCATGAAAATGAGAAGCATGAATATAAACAGGTACATAGCATTGGTAGTGGACATGAAGTGGTGATGTTTCACTGCATCTGTGTGTCCCCTGAGAGACAGAAGCCCAGAATCTGCAGCAAATACTGACAGTATTATTAAAGGGGGAGTAGCTGCTGTTTAGGTTGGCCACATTGTGGTGATTTTGCTGTGTTTTGTGATGGTACCAGGTAATTCAGTAAAAACTTTCTAACAGAAAAGCCTCAGGTCTATTCATGCCGGAGACATAAGTATTCATTCCAGCAGTGAAGCCTTAAGATTAGAGGTGGGAAGAAAAATATTTAACATTTTAAAAGTTTTTTAGAGTGAATAGCATTGTCTCACTTTACTGGATTTGTAAATGAATGACTTTCAGACAATCTCAGGAGAAGTGAAATTGGATTTTTCCTTCAGCCAGTGGTTCATTTTTCACTGGGTACCAACAGACGAGGAATCAAGATGAATGTAGCATCTAAATTTGAGGCGACCACAGAAAACCTTTTCATGTTAGCTCCTTTCACTTTGTCAACAAAAGCTGCCAAGAACTGAACCACAAGAAATGTCAGCTTCCTAAAGGAATTAACAGTTCTGCCATGGAAAATTTTCAGGTAGGATTTTAGGTTTATGAAGTGACTGGTGTTGTAGTAATCAGTCATTTTCTACCGCTTATTCCATAGTGGGTCGCGGGGGAGCTGGTGCCTATCTCCAGCAGTCTATGAGCGAGAGGCGGGGTACACCCTGGACAGGTCGCCAGTCCATCGCAGGGCAACACACAAACAACAAAGCACACACTCATTCATACACCTAAGGGCAATTTAGAGTGACCAATTAACCTAACAGGCATGTCTTTGGACTGTGGGAGGAAGTACTCGGTGAGAACCCACGCATGCACGGGGAGAACATGCAAACTCCATGCAGAAAGACCCCCAGCCGGGAATCAAACCCAGGACCTTCTTGCTGCAAGGCAACAATGCTACCAACTCCGCCACCGTGGAGCCTGTGTTGTAGCAATGTTTTATAAATTAAACATTCACTAAAAATAAAATAATTCACAAAAAAATAATCAAATACAAAATTTTTTGTGCTTCCAGCTATTTATCTATAGTATAAAAAACATAAAATAAAATGATATTACAAAGGAGTTGGCATAACCGCCAAAAATTCTAGGATAGCATACTCAGAGTCCATTTCTTTGGGCTGTAAATATTGCCTAAATGGTTCAGAGAAGCCACAACCTCTGTAACAATCTTTTCTGCATTGAATTGTCATTGATTATTCTCAAGCTGAGGTCACCGATCTCAGCTAATCCAAGAATAAGCTTACTATCGTTTCCGATATCAATTCGTTTTCTATACAGAACCCATTAGAAAGTGTCAGGATTGCACTAAGTTTAAAAAAAACCATCCTTCATTTTGAAGACAATCATAACAGTGATATGTTCCTAGAGCTCAACAAACCGTTTTGTAAAAAAAAAAAACATTTGTATAAACTTGCTATTGTCCCTCACCACACCCTACAAAACCCCAAAATGTTGTCACAAAAAACCTACTATAGGACCAAAACTTGCACGACTCTCTTGGGCCATATTAATATGCAGCTATGTTCTAGAAAGTTATGCTTAGCTAGCACAACACTGCTGCCATGGGTACCATTCATTGGCATGCTTTTTGGCATTAGGACCACCTTAGAATTAGACAGCCATATAAAACACAATCTATGGACAGTCAGACTTGGAATGGATCATTCTACACTGATCACAGATTCTTTAAAGCACAATGTGTGATTTCTGAAACCTTTGCTACATTTGAAAACGTATAGTAGAAAAAAAGAGTTTTCTCAAAAATCTGACTAAAACTACTGTTTTGAGCACAATATTGTAGATCATCTCATCTTGAGAGTTGGATGTATTGTTAAAGCCTGCTTTAACATCTGTGGTTTCAACATCACCAAACAATATTGGTGTGGACAGTCTCCATATCATTAATACGATGCAACTGCTGCCAACACGCTTACCCTGGACCTTGATATTATATATATTTAGAGGCGCATAAATCTTTCCTCCCAGTGAAATAAATAGTGTGGAAAAGACTATGCAAACTGTGCAAACAATGTGTAAATGTGAAAATTTATCTCATTCATGATTTAAAGATAATGTACATCTACATGTAGACATGTATTGGTGTCTAATAAGGTTGAAAGCTGTTAGAGATGGATTTGGACCACATTAATTGTCGGAACAATACCTGATTGTAAATATGCAAAAAAAAAAAAAAAAAATGGACCTACGACAGATCAATTTACAGTTTAGGGCTAAAAAAGACTATAGCTATAAAAAAGACTTCCATGGATGTTTGTTGTTTGTAGTGTTTTTGTGAAGAGTCACTGTGTCATTGAGCCTCTTGCAGGCTGAAATGTGTTTAAGATTTAATTGAACCGAGTTGAACCATGGCACAAAGCCAAGAGAAGAGGCTTGTGGCCTATTTTACCTTCAGGTCTTTTTTTATTATGTTGCACCTGCTTTTATTGTGTGAGATTATAATTTCTCCACTGCATGGTAGCCTTTTCAGTGTAAAATTCTAAAAAGCTTTCCAGGACTGAGATAACTTTGATGTCCGTTGTTAGCAACTCATTATATCTTTGTGTTTGCATGTATAAAACACTGCTGCAGCTGCCTGGTTACCTTCTTTACTCACTAGTTGTTGTGTGAAACAAATGTTCTGTTTGCTGTTTTTGAGTTGGATCATCATTTCTGTCATCCTAAATTAGATCTGCTCATGTTTACTGTGACTAGCAGTCTTTCAGAGAGCATCCTGAATTATTAGTCCCCATGTAATAGGTGCTCTGGTCTATCTGTTGACTGACAGTGGAAAGACAAACAAAAGACTGTTTTACTAGTGAGAAATCAGAAACTGAATATCTTTTTAATTGCTTTTTCTGAAGATTAAAACTAGTGCTGCATAATATATGGAAAATGCATACTGGCATTACTATTACTGAAAACTGTGATGGCGACATTCTGACTCATTTCTTTCTGTAGTTTTACACAATGTCCTCACCACTCTGTGACCTGTAGGATCTCAGCCACGAAAATAGGGCTGCACCTAACCATTATTTTGCTAATTGGTTAATCTGTTGACTATTTTTTAGATTAATCAGTTATTAATGGGATCACAAAAGGTGCTTAAAATTATATTTTTACAGGCAATGCTAAACTATGCCACTTGAGGAGTTCTGGAAAGAGCATATTTACAGACAAAGAAGGGTTTTTATCTTAATTGCAAAATGTATACATTTTTTTTAACAGTTTCGGTCTAATTACCGCTCTGAGTGGGTGGTTCTTTGAGCAAATCGCACGTGTTAGAGTCTGTATACTCCACTTAACAATTATTCGATTACTAAATTAGTTGATGATTATTTCAATCATTGATTAAACATGATTAATCCAATCAATTGTTTCAGCCCTACGCTGAAATATAAGTCAGGTGTAGACATTAGGGCAAATAGAGTCCATTCAACAGGCCAGATCGATTTTATCGATATAAAAAGTGTGAATGCATGAAACTTGAAGTATTGCATCCTACCTCATATTGCATCCAAGCAGTCCTTTGTGATTGTTATATTGCACACGCTGATACTGCGACAATGACCAATTAACACCGTAATTAACACAGGTTCAAACATTAAGTACAGCTCTTTACAGTCACCTGTATAACAAAAACTTATGGTGGCCATCAGATTTTGACATTAATTATTTTTAACCTTAGATGAGCCATGTTATGTTAAGAAAAACTTACTTAACAAAATAAAAAAAATTCCCACTTTCTGACCTTTTCAGTTGCTTCCATCTTTGCAGAGAAATTTTGGCCCACTGGTCTTCAGAACATGCCTCAGGTGTAAGGGTATTCAGTCACCCACCGCTGCCTCGATGTTCTACTACAGTATTTTACACCGACTGACGTCTGGACTTTGACTAGCAACTCTAAAATCTTTGCTCTTTTTTTTTCTAAGTCTTCCTATATCATCTTAAAAATTCTCAACACCATCATACAAGACAGGAAGGCTGCTTGTTCAAAATGAGCTTTCCTAACTTAAGCCATCCTGAAGTGTTCCTGTTTTTCCCCTCCAACTGTTCCAAATGAACCACATTTCTTAGCCTTTTTCTTGCTGTAAATATGATTGAGTTTTTTTGGATTCCCTGAGCACACAATAGTCAGGTCTTAGAGTTTGTTAATGGTACAGACCTGGAGAACAGACTTTTGAATTCTTACAATTCTAACATTTAAAACATTTTTCGTGCATGTTGCAGGGTGCGATTAAATAGATAGCACAAGAAAATATACACACTGATTAAAAACTACTCAGTGTCCAGAAGCAATGGTCCAGTTTGCTTGTAATTTGGTGCACATGCAGACCAGTGATGGGCATGTAAATGATTCAGCAAAAGGCACTGGCTCAACTAGAACGATCACCAGAGGGTATCACAAGAGGAGCAGTTATGTCACAGGGACATGTCTGTATGTCTCACAGTGAGTCAAAAAAGTGAGTGAAGGTCACCAAGCACAGTGTATGGACGTGTATTAGACAGCATGACCTGCACCGGCAGAAAGATGATAGGGATTGTATCTCAAGTATGCATGAGGCCAGCTGTTTGTATCATCCAGCCGCCCAGCATGTGTGGTGTACTCTCTATGACATATGAAGTGCGTAAGTGCCCTGGTACGTTCCAAGATTGGGCCTCTGAGTCATCTGTATGCCCCAAATGCCAGACAATTATTCACAATGGCCACCCAGTGCCATGCATACCTGTGATATGACCCCTTCAAACTCCATCAAGTGCTAGTAATATTGTCCCTGGTTTAGCAAATTATTATTATTATTTTTAAGTTCTTGCAGCCTTCATTTTTTTCAACAGTAATGAGGCAGGAAATGGTGTGGAAAGAGTGGGGTAAGGGAGTGCAGAAAGCCTCAATTGGTTGGGATTCTATCCTATTACAGTCTGATCGGAGAACAAACATGGGTACTTGGGTCGCGCGCTTAACCCCCTGCGCCACCAGCGCTGGACACTAAATGCATTCAATACCATATAGGCAAGCAAAACCTTATCCATTAAAAAATTATGTGTTGTCTTATCAAATGTTCCATTCACACACATTTTATTTATTGCATTTACAGAAGCTTTCCTATTTAATCTTAAACTTTGTTTGTGTTTGGGGTGTGCATGTCTCAATCTTGTTTGATTTACTGTAATAGTTATTTAGTATTATTATGATAGTAATGATTATTCTGAGGACTCACAGTACCCTCCACACTTTTTATCAACTCCGGTAAAGATAGGTTTAGTGGCTTCTGTTTTAGTAGCAAAATCTCATGATGAAAACGGTTTAATATTTAGTCAGTGGGGGAAAAACAGACATTGAAACATAACTGATTGTTTTAATATCACCAGGGCCATGTTTAGTTGCTTTTTAACCCACTTTTACTAACAGGACAGCACTTAGTCTTCGCTTATAGAATTTCAGAAGGTTGGAACATAGAGAAAGATGGGTCTTTGACCATTCGCTTTGGATAATCTCTCCAGAGACCATAGACCCCTGGGTCTTCTCTATGCTCTCCTCTCTTCAACTCTACCTACAGATTCTCTGTAGGATTTAGATCGGGGGACTGAGATAGTCATAGAAGAAGTTAGATTTTATGTCTGAAGAACCATCTCTCTTTTGAACTGTCCACATGTCTGTAATCATTAACCTGTTGAAAGACCCACTTGTGACCCATTTTCGGTTTACTGGTGTAGATTTTTATTTAAAAGGTATTTCAAAGGGTTCATGATGCCGCACACTCTAACAAAGTCCCCAATCCCTTTACAAGAGAAATAGACCCACAGCAGTACAGGACCACCACCTTACTTAGCAATGGGCATATATCCTTTTGCTTTAAGCTAGTTCTGAAGTGTCTGTTGCTGAAAAGCTCATTTTTATTCTCATCTGTTTAAAGCACACAGTTGCAGTTAAAGTATCAGGGTAGTGAAGCAAATTCCACATATATGTTTGCGATGATAGGACAAAAAACATAAAACATCCTGCTCATTGTGTGAGTCTTGTTCAGTCTTGTTTAACCCAGTAGCTATTTAATATTTGCGTATTTGTGAAGATTAACACACATCCCCTTGATGTGAACGGCATGTTCTTTTTTCTTTCCCATTGTGAAGAGTGGCTGAGTCACATCATGTCTATACTTCAGGGAAACAGGAAGTCATGGATTACAAATAAGAACTTCCCTAAAACCTATGACCAATGTAAGAAAGTAAAGCATGAATTAAAAATGCTTCATTTAAACTTAATTTTAAAAAACTCTTAGATGTGCTAATATTTATGGCCCCAGTGGTTTTGTGAAAAACAATTATTTGTTATGGATTTTTCCATACTGACTAAAATATTGAATTGAGGTTTTGCTGCAGCAATAAAAGGTTGATTAATTTTAAGGAATTTTCACACCTTGATCAGGGTTGATAATAAGTACAGAGGCTACTGTATTGTTAGCTTTGTTCACTTAGGTGTTGTATCATAAACTCATCTTCAGTCATCAAACAGTTGGGAATTGTTTATTAGTTCGCATAAACAGAAGTTGACCACGGATGACACTTTGGACAAATTGTTGAATATGTTGCTACTATTTTACTATTTAAGGTTTCTTTTTGTGAGAGGAAATTTAGATCATGCTGTTTCTTTCCCTCTTGCCATCCAGGTTCCACTGTTTTATTGTATTTTATACAGCACTGGATAACTAATCGTCATCCTTGAAATACCTCATTAATGCCCTGAGAACGATGCAGACAAAGTGGGGAATATACTCTAGGTTCTTGACATATCTGTTGCCCTGGAATAGGTTGAAAGTGGTGCCAGCTCTTCTCCATGCTACCCCAAAAACCCAACACAGTATATTGAGAGCTTAATTTTTTTAGTTTTTTGTTTTATCAAATCACCTCTGTTTCCATATTGCTGTCTTATGCTCTTTTACAGAGAAGAGAGCAGAGGCATCCACAGTTAGAGCTAATGACAATAGAGGAAGCATTGCCACCTTTAGCATTTCTCAAAGCATATTTATGGGTTATGTTTACAGCAGAAAGAAGCCCACTGTACTGCGCTTTGATCACCAAGTTGAAAAATGCAGCAAATTTCAGCCTGCACTAAAGACATGACTCATTCTCTGCACGCCTTCATGCCAAGATGAATGAAGTTCGCATAGTCATTTGTAATTCCAATATTTAGCCATCTGATCAAGTTTAGCCCCCTGGCAGCTATCAAAGGCCAGCTGGTGAAGTGTTGGGATGCAGGTAAACGAGACAGGGGTGTCGAATTCAATGAGCATCTTCCTTTCATGTTTTACAAATGAGAGCCTGTCCTCAAAGATGCTTCATTCGCCTTCCCAATGCTACATTATGGGCCCTGACTTTTCCCCTCAAACTTCTGCTCTCAATATACTGGCTTTGAAGCATGCAGGATGCAGACAATGTTTTATTCCTGCATGACACAATACGGACTGCTTCTGTGCATGTCATTAAAAACTGGAATCCCACAGACCACACACTTCTATAAGACAAAACTGTTCACAGGAATTATTTCCCCCTGACTTTGAGGATGAAGGTGAACACGAAGAGTTGGAGTTATAAGCACTGCAGGAGGCATGAGTAGATGATTAAGAATATTTGATAGCAATGAACTGTCTTGGGGAAGGAAAATCTTCCAAAATATTTGTCATTTTTTCTTGCAGAAAGACAAAACTGTGCCCTATAATTTTCAATTTTTTTCTTGTGAACTAAGAAGTGATCTGTTAGAGACATTTTGACAGATCCACTTCACAGAAAACACATGATTGGCTGAACCAAAATCTTCTTGCCCATACCAAAAGATGCACTGATTAGAATATTGTGTCAGTTCCGCAACCCAGTTTGTGTAAGTATTTGAGCAGTTTCAGCTTATTCGAGTTTCACTTTAACAACTATAATATTTGTCAATACGAGGACAGCATTTAACGTACAGGGGTTGGACAATGAAACTGAAACACCTGGTTTTAGACCACAATAATTTATTAGTATGGTGTAGGGCCTCCTTTTGCGGCCAATACAGCGTCAGTTCGTCTTGGGAATAACATATACAAGTCCTGCACAGTGGTCAGAGGGATTTTAAGCCATTCTTCTTGCAGGATAGTGGCCAGGTCACTACGTGATACTGGTTGAGGAAAACGTTTCCTTACTCGCTCCTCCAAAACACCCCAAAGTGGCTCAATATTTAGATCTGGTGACTGTGCAGGCCATGGGAGATGTTCAACTTCACTTTCATGTTCATCAAACCAATCTTTCACCAGTCTTGCTGTGTGTATTGGTGCATTGTCATCCTGATACACGGCACCGCCTTCAGGATACAATGTTTGAACCATTGGATGCACATGGTCCTCAAGAATGGTTCAGTAGTCCTTGGCAGTGACGCGCCCATCTAGCACAAGTATTGGGCCAAGGGAATGCCATGATATGGCGGCCCAAGCCATCACTGATCCACCCCCATGCTTCACTCTGGGCATGCAACAGTCTGGGTTGTACTCTTCTTTGGGGCTTCTCCACACCGTAACTCTCCCGGATGTGGGGAAAACAGTAAAGGGTGGACTCATCAGAGAACAATACATGTTTCACATTGTCCACAGCCCAAGATTTGCGCTCCTTGCACCCTTGAAACCGACATTTTGCATTGGCATGAGTGACCAAAAGTTTGGCTATATCAGCCCGGCTGTGTATATTGACCCTGTGGAGCTCCCAATGGACAGTTCTGGTGGAAACAGGAGAGTTGAGGTGCACATTTAATTCTGCCGTGATTTGGGCAGCCGTGGTTTTATGTTTTTTGGATACAATCCGGGTTAGCACCCGAACATCCCTTTCAGACAGCTTCCTCTCGCGTCCACAGTTAATCCTGTTGGATGTGGTTTGTCCTTCTTGGTGGTATGCTGACACTACCCTGGATACCGTGGCTCTTGATACATCACAAAGACTTGCTGTCTTGGTCACAGATGCGCCAGCAAGACGTGCACCAACAATTTGTCCTCTTTTGAACTCTGGTATGTCACCCATAATGTTGTGTGCATTTCAATATTTTGAGCAAAACTGTGCTCTTACCCTGCTAATTGAACCTTCACACTCTGCTCTTACTGGTGCAATGTGCAATCAATGAAGACTGGCTACCAGGCTGGTCCAATTTAGCCATGAAACCTCCCACACTAAAATGACAGGTGTTTCAGTTTCATTGTCCAACCCCCTGTACATGAAAGTACCAAATAAAAAGAGGTGAGGAATTTGAACTAAAGTTCTTTTCCATTATGCAGATATGTATAATGCTGAAGCTCTTGCTTATCATCTCGTCATCTATCCTGATAGTCCACAGCTTGGTCCCAGTTAGATGAAAAAGTGGTGGACCAGAACACAAGGCAGTATTGTAATTGTAATTAGATATAAATGTTTAGATTTTAAAGTCAGTAGTTGGGCATAACACTGAACACCTAAGTGTTATTCAGCCCCGGTCCTCAAGTCACACTGCCTTCCATGCTTTTCACTGGTCTAACACACATGATTCAGGTGATTGAGGTTCAGCAAAAACCTGATGATCAGCCATCAATGGGAATCAGGTTTTTCTGAAGCAGGGAAACATCTAAGACATACAGGGCAGTGTACCTTGAGGACCAGGACTGAATAACAGCGCTAGATGACATTAAAGTGCTTCCAATTTAATCCTTGATACATGCGGAATCTACATTAGCAGATATTAATGGTATACTTACTCCACCTTAGCTGTCTGGTGCTTTGATGCCAATTTGCAAGCATAGTCCACAAGGGATATTAGTGTAGGATGATTTTTCACAGCCAACAAATTAAGAATTCAGAACTGTGTCAACATGAAAAAAATCCAAGACTTTTTAAAAAAAGGTTTGATTTTATTTTGCTTTCATCGTTTTCTTGACCAAAAGACTGGACTGTAGCTGGAGGTTTCAAAAAACATGCAGTCCCTGTCAGTGGGACACTGGGAAATAATGTTCAACTTTCTCTCTGCAAAACACAAGCACCAAATCATATCTGAATGTTAGCAATGCAAACACACAATGGCGACAGGTGATGTGATTTTTATTTGTAAATTTTCCTGTATAAAGCTAAAACATTAAATAAAACCCAGAACAACTAGCACGGCAGATTCTGAACCTGTCTGAACATTTGCAGGGAAGTAAATCAGCTCTATTTCAGAAGCCAGTGAAGGTCACCAGGATGAGGTTGGTTGAACTGTGTTGCTGCATCTGTACAACATCGTCAGCACTGTAGAAACATAACATTAAACCTTTAAACACAGCCTGCATTTCCAGAAATAAAAAAAAACCCTGCTAAATCCAAAGGTCCAGCACAGGAACTGAAGCCTGGAGACAAAACAAACAAAAAAATCTGCATTTTATTTAAGGAATCACAGATGAGACTCACATGACAAATTGTGTCCTCAAATAATAAAAAGAATAATGGTAAATTTATCAATATGAGACAGATTAGGCAATTAATTACCTTGAATTATATTGCTACTCAGCACATTTAACAACAAATCTAACAACACACAATCCAGTCTGAGTTAGCTTTATTTTAAAAAAAAAGAAGGTCTGCTAGTATCTTTACAATATCTGGTTAGGAGTTTAAACTATATCCTATTGACTATTAATTACATTTTCTATAATAGATTTCGACTGAAATGGATTTACAGAGGGGGACAGGGAATTAGCTGCTGCTGTCCTCCAGATAAGGAGATTCACAGTCAAAAATAGCACTTGAATTATTCTATAAAACAGCTGTGTTAAAACCAAATGTTCATTCAATCTGCTGCTGCTTCTTCTTCTGCTTCTCCTTCTTCTTCTTTGGTTTAATGGCAGTTCCCTACTTGCAGTGGGCAGTGCAGGAAGAGGAGCTGTAGCAATCTACTGTAGCCACACAAGCACACTCCGTAGCTGTGACTTCGCAGTTGCACACTGTCATTCTCTGGGCTGAAACGGTTGCTAGGCGATGGTAGTGATCCAATCCAAGAGAAAGCAAAAAAAACATCCTCAAGTAGGGAAAGCAGGTTTGAGAGCGTATTTTCGACCCATGTAGAGAGCAGGTTTGCGCACGAGGAGAAGGAGGTAAGCAGGAGCAGAAAATATATATGCAAGAAGCATTAAATCTGAGTGCGGAAACAAAGATTTGAGGGAGAACAGAATATATTTGAAAGAAAGCAGAAGTTTTGAGTGCAAGAATTACTAAGTTTGAGTACAAGCAGAATGAAATTCTGCTCTTAAATTGAAAATATGTGCTCTTGAATTTAGTCATTAAATTCCCCCAATAGGAAGGGCTCCAGTGTTCCATGGGATCAAGTGAGTTAAGAAGATGGATGGCTGGAGTTTTAAAGCCGAACATTGCATTGTTTGTCTCTTTCTTGTCCTCTTGTTGGCTGCCAACATGTCCGGGGCATAGCTCACCTGTCACCCAGTGATTGCTCCTGCCAACCAGTAAATTAATTTAATCGAATCCAATTGGATACTGTTCAATTCAACTGATGATGAAATGAGATAAAATAATATTTGGGTTTTTCAAGCTGAACACACGGAAGAAGACGCATATGGATTAAAATAAAAAAATGCATTTAACTAAGGTGCACTTTGCTTCTTTTCAGCTGTTCATGGTTGACAATGGAGCAGATGATTGGAGGATAGCCATGACATATGAACGAATCTTCTTCATTGTGCTGGAGCTTCTGGTGTGTGCCATACACCCCATCCCAGGACAGTATGTTTTCACCTGGACAGCACGGCTGGCCTTTACCTATACGACGTCTGTGGCTGACGCCGATGTGGACATCATCCTCTCTATACCAATGTTCCTGAGACTCTACCTGATTGGCAGGGTCATGTTACTCCACAGCAAGCTGTTCACGGACGCTTCGTCCCGCAGTATCGGCGCCCTCAACAAGATCAACTTCAACACCCGCTTTGTCATGAAAACCCTCATGACCATCTGTCCAGGAACGGTGTTACTGGTGTTCAGTATATCCTCCTGGATCATTGCTGCATGGACTGTGCGTGTCTGTGAGAGGTAAACACAGGGCTGTGAATATTGGATGTTGCTAGGTGCAAACCAAGACACAAAATGGCTGATGCACAGTTGTGTTGATTTGTGGATTACTAGATGCCTTCCTAACATGTTCGTACCTCTTGTGTCTCATTCTTGTCAGTGTTCTCTTGCTTTTTATCATTCACCTGCAGTGGTCCACAGAAATAGGTAAAATCATTAGCATAGGTCACATAGGAACAAAGCTTACATGTTTGCAGGAAGGCATTCACAAATTCGCCCACATATGACAGCACTGCTGAAGTGTTTAAAAACACCCTGACATCTGTCTCATTAGCTCAGCACTTGCTCCACAACTTCCCACTCCTTGTTTTAGATGAATTTTGCTATTTTAGATGGCTTGTCCATAATTCATGAGGGCCTAATTGTTTGTTTGCTAAATGGTTTGTTTTGGTAAAGCAGAGCAGCCCCCAGGATCCCTTAACCCGTTTTCTCCCTCACAGCTGAGCATCTTGTCCGTCTCGGGGGGGTGGGGGCACAAGGAATCTCACTGAAAATTACGAAAAGGTAGCAAAAAACTGAAAGCTTTCCTTTCCCTTTCTCATTCTACATTTGCATAGGGAAATGAGACGCTAATGTCAGCTTTGATGTCTTATAGTCTTTTTTGCGTGGTTGTTTCAGTGATGTTGTCAAGCAGATCTAATACAGCAAATCATCCCTTTCTGGTATATGTGTACTACTTTGTATTGGATTACAGGCAAGGTTTGAAATTTTACAGGTCCAGACCACAGATGCTTAGTTTCCCCTTGAAGCTAACCCTCCCTGCTTTTACTAAGTTCCCCCATCCTTACCTCCTCTACCTGTCTCCTAACTCCTAAGTCCTTGTTAACCTGTCACAAACCATTCCTCTCTTCGAGCCTTATCCTCAGTACCTTCAGCTGTTAGTTAGTTAGGACAAAGCCAGCCAGACAATGTTTCTAGCTTATTTATATTGCTGTGAAAAAGTATGTACCCCCCTTACAGATTTCTTCTCTTTTTGTGACACTGAAATGTTTCATATAATCAAATTAATTTTAATATCACTCAAAGGTAACATGCAGGTTCTAACTGGGACGCAAAAATGTCTGCTGTCACTGAGGCCAGAAGGAGGCATAGATAGAATGACAGATGACGGGGAGATAGAATCTTCTGTACTTGTTTGGATTGTCAAAAATAAAAATAACAAAAATTAGATTAGAATAGAGGATTCTATGTAGGATTATCTAAGGTCTGATGGGGAGCCAATCACTAACAGAAGCCATGACATATGACCTATGATAAAACTCCTTGCAACACCATTTTCTCTTGCGTCTGGATCATTCCAGTGTACCATCGCTGTTAATGAGATCAAGCACCCACAAACACTATCATAGCAAAGTGCGCACATAACTGATCACATAACTGATGTTTTAAAATTAGCAAAGCTATAATATAATGATGGCCAACTTCAGTTGGCCAAAAATCAGCTTTTATGTTGCTTATCTTACATTCACAAACAACTTCAAACTCAGCCTTCTGCATGCACAATTATGCACTCAGAAGCGCAAATGAACAGAGAGGATAATTAATCTTGTCAGGGCATTGACTGCAATGACAAACCTGCTGCTGTAAATAGTGACGACAAAAGTTAACAAACTGTAAAAGTCCAGAAAAACAGGAGCAGAAAGGAACAGAAGAATAAAATCAGCAACTGCATCATCATTAATGCTGCAGCGCCTCAACCCCTGCATGTTTCAAGCTCCACAGCAGAGAAGATGCTTTCGCTTTTTCTCTTGTTCCGCTGGGAAAAGACACCACACGCAAATTCCTTATTTAGATAGGGCAGTCTGCACCTCTTTTGCACCTATTATCCATTGCATGCGCAATCTTTGACGATCGCATGCAACACGCCCACTTATTGCACGTGCATATGGTGTTTTTGTACAAGCAATTTAGCGCCCCCTAATTGTAATCTTTAAAGATCAGGGCCTAAGTCTGTCTAACATTTGCCAAAAACAGCCTGATGATCCACAAGAGTTTTTTTTTATTTTTATCTTTGCAACAGTATTTTGCAGACTGACCAGACAAAAGTAAAATTTTCCAAAGGTGTGCATCCCATTAAATATATCAAAAACCTAATACAGCATATCAGAAAAAGAACATTATACCAACAGTCAAACAGTGTGGTGGTGCTAGTGTAATGGTCTGGGACTGCTTTGCTTCTTCAGGACCTGGACAACTTCCTTTAACTGATGGAGCCATGTGCTTCCTAGCTGAAAATGCGGAAGGAGAATTTCTGGCCAACTTTTTTTTTACCTTAAGCTCAAGAGCACTTGTTTTAGTCAGCACGATAATATTCCAAAGCACACCCTCACACCAGCATCTGAATGGCTCGAAAAGCCACAATTTTGACTAAGCAAAATAGCGGTATTAGAGTGGCCCCGTCAAAGTTAAGACTTCAGTCAAATTGAGATGCAGCATCATAACCTTAAACAACGCTGTTTATGCTAGAAGACTCTCCAATGTAGCTGAATTAAAACAATTCTGCAAAGAAGAGTGGGCCAAATTTCCTCTGCCGCAATGGACTCATTGTCAGCTATCAGAAGTTATAAGGATTTGGGAGCAATTTCTTTTTCACACTGGGCTACCTTGGTTTGTATAGCTTTTTTACTTAATAAATAAAAGTATAATTTTATAGCTGCATTTCAATATTTACTAAGGTTGTTTTTTGTGTAATATTAAAACATTTTTTCATGATCAATTAAAAACAAATCTGTAAGGGGGCAAATACTTTTTTGTGGCACTGTAAATAAAAAACTGTCAGTTTTATTTCATTTTATCTTATGGTAACTATGGGCTATAATTTAATTAATTGCTATTATTCAATATCTGGATCCACACTGTGTTAGTCAAGGTTTCCATGTTCAGTTCTTATAGGTTATAAGAAACTAAAAAATAATTACTTGGCCAAAGGGCTGGGCGATATAATAACCTGTATATTTATAGTAACATTTGACAAAATACATATCTTTTAAACCTGTAATTTCATTAAAATGTGTTCCTTGCATTGTCCCTTTTAGATATATACTGATATCATGGCAGCCTCTCTCATATGATATTTTCAGATTACAAGTGGGCCACATCTGACCTAACAACAAATCTGGTCAGACTTCAGACTCATCATAGATTGCCTTGCAAAAGTATTTTTATGTGATAGCCCAACACAGAAAAAACTGTGAGATAGAAAGAAAATAATTTGTGGTTATTGTGGAACTGCTTATCCCAGCGACAAGTCTTTTAGGATATGTTTTTACTAGTTCTGCACAGCCATAGACGCTCATCTTGGCTAGATAGCTCGAGCTCAATCAAATTGAATGGAGAGCATCTGAATATCAATCTTTGGCTATTGTCATAGATTCTTAATTGGATTTAGTTTTGGACTGACACATGAATATGCCTTATATAAACCATTCCATTGTAGCTCTTGCTGTATGTTCAAGGTCATTCTTCGCTGAAAGGTCAGAGTCTCAAGTCTTTTGCAGCATCAACAGGTTTCTTCCAGGATGCCCCTACATTTAGCTCAATCCATCTTCCCATCATCTCTGACCAGCTTCCTTGTCCCAGCTAACAAAAGAGCACACCCACAGCATGTTGCTGCCAGCACCATGTTTGACTTTGGAGGTGGTGTGTTTAGGGTGAGATGCACTATTAGTTTTCTGCCACACATTGCATTGTGAATGTAGGATAATAGAATCAATCTGGTGTCTTCTGAACGGAGTACCTTGTTCCACATGTTTGCTGTGTGGGGGAAATGGCTTGTGGCAAACTGCAAACAGGACTTCTTTTGCCTGTCTTTCAATAATGGCTTTCTTCTCATCACTCTTCCATACTATCTAGATTTGTGGAGTTTGAAACTACTAATTTCTCTGTTAAAAGATTTTCCTACGTAGCTGAGCTGTGGATCTCTGCAGCTCCTTCAGAGTTACCATGTGCCTCTTGGTTGCTTCTCTGATCAATGCTCTCCTTGTCCAGCCTTTCAGTTTAGGTGGACAGCCATGTCTTGATGAAGGATTTATGAGAGCTCTGTGGTATGTTCAGTGCTTGGGATATTGTTGAACACCTGCATTTATACAGAGATTACATTACACACAAGCTGTTGGTTGCACTGGATTTTATTTAGGGGCAGCATGTCTTCCTTAGCACTGGAATCTTCTTCTGGGTTGGGCTAAAGTTGAAGACGTGCTGCAGGATCCCACATAGCTGGTCCATACAGTCACTCAAGACTATTGGGTTAATACCATCTGGATCTGCAGTTTTGTTCTGGTTTAATGTCTTCAGCTTCCTCTCGTGACTACCAGAAATGGATAAGGGGGTGTGGAGGCGGGGCCACTCCTTCTGTCATTGAAGACAACGATTGAACAGCAGCTCTAAGCATTTCTAAGATCCATGCCGGAAGCATAAGGAAGCTGAGATCTTCTTATGCCTGAAGCCCCTGATCTTCCCTGACCCCATATTTCTTGTTGTTTCTCACCTTGACTTTGAGTTCTTTTTGTACATGCCTCAGTAATTACCCTTTCTTCTTCCCTAAGGATTCTCTTTTCGTGTTGGCCATTCTTTCAGGTTACCCAGAATTTTACATTTTGGGAGGAACCCCAATGTTCTGGTGGGCATAGATTTGTCCACACAAAACTTTCACTGACTGGCTCCCTGTCAGACATGGCATCCCAGTCTGTACCCTTTAAACATGCTAGCAGAGGGTCTTCAGGTTCCTTTATCCACCACGCAGTTTGTTTGGTCACAGGATGACTCCAAACAATGGATTTTTACAAAAGCAAAAAAAAAATAAAACTAGATTATGATCTGTCTTACCAAGAGCAGGATATGCAAAAGAGCTGGAGCCATCCCTGATGCTTGCAAAAAAACAAATCCAAGGTTTGTTCTCTGGTGGAGCTGCTTACAAACGTTTGAAACAGGAATGGTTAAAATCTTGAGATATCGCCACATATGCATCAGGTGTTGTGCTTAACAAGAACTGAGCTGATGCTGCCTGAGGGATGTACTATCGCTAATAAGACAATACTTGATAGATAATATGGATGAAAACTTACAGCTAACAGTTCAGTATCTGGGCTACATGTCCTGGATCAACCATCTCTTGTTCACACACACTGCAATTCCACTAGTTTTATGTTTGCTGCTCCTCTTCAAATATCTGTCTGCTCGTAAAGTCTGAAAGTCAGGAAGAGACTTTGGAGTCAACTACTATGTAGTTAGCACATGCCGCCATGTCTCATTGAAATGATACTAAATTCCTAAGACCCTGGCTGGGTGTTCATCAGCACTTCAGGTCTGTCCGCCTAGCCAATATGATCAAGATGGTTTAAACTTCCTCTTTCCTTTGCTCATAATGAGAATAAAGAGAACAGGAGGGTTGTATAATGAAGATAAATGCTTAGACTTGTTGACAAAGTGTATGTCCTCTCAGTCCAGAATACCTTGAACACGAATAAGAATTTGCATTTAAATTTATATCGTCCAGCCCTATCTTTTAGTGCATGGTAACTATATGAACTCCATCAAGGGTACGTTCAGAAATTCAGACAATAGAGAAGCAGAGAGGTTCCAATTAAAAAAAAAGATTTGGCTTGACGGCACAAATTCATACATACTAGATCAGTTCCCCAACCCTGGTCCTCGGGGCCCACAATCCTTCGCTACTCCAGCACACCTGTTTCAAATGATTGCATTGCTTTCTCAGCATGGCATCAAGTGCTGCAAAAGCATGTTAATCACCCACTCATTGAAGTCAGGTGTGTGGGAGCAGGGAAACACCTAAAACATGTAGGACAGTGGGCCCTGAGGACCAGGTTTAATAAATCCTATACCAGAGCACACTTTCAAACACCAGGGAATGTCATGACTATTTCATCTTCCAGAATAAGATGGGCAGAGTTTTGTATGTATGTCTTTTTGTGTTACTATGAATGGATGCAAGCATGCATGTATGGTTTGTGTGGTGTGTGTGTGTGTGTGTGTTTGTATAATGTTTTGCTGTACTTTCTATTTTCCCACTATGCTGCTCCATAGGGATACCATGTGAGTCCCCTTTCTCTAGCTGTAAAAAAACGTATCATCTTCTTCACTGAGCTGGCGCCACTGCTGCCCTGACTGGGAGGGTGAGGGTATTAGCGGGCAATAGGGGCAGCCCTTTCAAAAGACATAAACTAGCAGACTTTGTAGGCCAAACAGAATCAGGTAGACCTTCTTGTTGGCAAGAATGTGGCATTGTTCCTCTGCTAAGACAACAGATTTTACTGGCTCTAGAGGCACAGCGGAGGTGAAGTAACATTATGAGCACCACTTTGAAGCAAGCATCTCTTTGCTTACTGTTGTGCACGAGGCAAAAGAGAACCTGAAGGAGAAGGGGATTTGGATTTAAAACAAAGGACTACTTCATATCATCTTTAGAAGTCTGCCAGAGGGAAATTTGTCTTTGTACAATTTGTCTCTCTCGTTTTATGAAGTTGGTATATATCCATATGACACAAAAAGTATTTCTAGGAGCAACTGCTAAATTGTTTCAGGAGAAAAACCCTTTTTGTTCTTTTTCCTCACACATTACCATGTCATTATGTGTCTCCCTCTCACAAAACTGTTCTAATTTTTCAGACATTTGTTGCTCCTAAGAACAGTAGAACAGCAGGTTATTAGTCTTGTAGTTGAGCCTATTTTAGTTGGGTTGTGTGGCCCTGGTTTGAACAGTGTGATGTTGATTTACAGATTTACAGTTGAGGTATTACACATAGGCTCTTGCGTTGTAACATACTTATGTAGACAACTTTAAACAGGAAGTCTCCTGCTTCATAATGTGAAGACTACTGTTCTTGTATGTTTCATTGTTTTGTGATCCAAATGTCACTTCCCCTTCCTCATCTCCTTCAGTAAACATAAAAAAACAGCATGATAGTTTTCATGTTTACTGCCCAATTCCATTATTTTAAATAAAACAAGAGCAAACAGAAGAGGCGCTTGTTTCCTAAAAGTGCTTTGTGTGACTTGTATCCTCTGTAAAATGCATTGAGGCACTGTCACAGTGATCATTCTCCTGTGTTTATGAAAGGGCAGCACGCTGTGAGACTGGATGAACATGGACTCTAACTGGAAAATGCCTTGATTGGGGGGGATTAAAGTCACACATCCAGGGGAACTGAGAGGGATATAGAAGTTGAGGGAGTGTGACGATGGGAAAAAATGCTAAATTTACTGTGGATGAATTTAACACTGTTGATAGTATCTTCTTGCTCCTTCCCTAATACATACCATCTTTAATACCTCATGAAAGCTCTTTTGGCATCCACATCCAAACCAGAAAACTCAATCCCTCTCTCCTCTACTTCTCACTGACTTACTGATTTACACATATCCTACTTCACCTATCCTATGTGGCCTCCTCTGTCGTTTCCCCTCATTCTCTCTTTCTGGTTCTGATTTGTCATTTAATGTCCAAACTCACTTCAGATAGTTGCATGCGTGCCTGCCCTGCCTTCCTTTCTTCTGCCTAATTCTCCTATCCTCTTTGCTTCAGTTATTTTATCTAAAACAAACAAGGCACCAGATTATCAAACATGAGTTACTCATTAGTTACACCTACAACATATGTTTGACTTCAGGACCATATTATTGCTCAACCGCAAGACACAAACAGCCAAATGTGGTCTGACCAGGTAAAACATACACTATAGTGCCACAAAAACTTTCCCACACAGACACAAAACTTACAATAAACATCTTGGTCAATTTTCTTGTAGATGTTGGTTTTTGGACAGCCACTTACCAGCTTCTATCTGTGGAAAGACTGTACAACATAAAACCTACTCTCTCCTAAAAAATGTCAAATTGTCACTGAAATAGTAGAGAGGCTGGAGAGAAAACGGGCTACACGAAGCAAGCACTCCAGAATCTGACCAGTGATGTGGGTGGAAACTAACTTTCATGAAAATGAGAAGCATGAATATAAACAGGTACATAGCATTGGTAGTGGACATGAAGTGGTGATGTTTCACTGCATCTGTGTGTCCCCTGAGAGACAGAAGCCCAGAATCTGCAGCAAATACTGACAGTATTATTAAAGGGGGAGTAGCTGCTGTTTAGGTTGGCCACATTGTGGTGATTTTGCTGTGTTTTGTGATGGTACCAGGTAATTCAGTAAAAACTTTCTAACAGAAAAGCCTCAGGTCTATTCATGCCGGAGACATAAGTATTCATTCCAGCAGTGAAGCCTTAAGATTAGAGGTGGGAAGAAAAATATTTAACATTTTAAAAGTTTTTTAGAGTGAATAGCATTGTCTCACTTTACTGGATTTGTAAATGAATGACTTTCAGACAATCTCAGGAGAAGTGAAATTGGATTTTTCCTTCAGCCAGTGGTTCATTTTTCACTGGGTACCAACAGACGAGGAATCAAGATGAATGTAGCATCTAAATTTGAGGCGACCACAGAAAACCTTTCATGTTAGCTCCTTTCACTTTGTCAACAAAAGCTGCCAAGAACTGAACCACAAGAAATGTCAGCTTCCTAAAGGAATTAACAGTTCTGCCATGGAAAATTTTCAGGTAGGATTTTAGGTTTATGAAGTGACTGGTGTTGTAGTAATCAGTCATTTTCTACCGCTTATTCCATAGTGGGTCGCGGGGGAGCTGGTGCCTATCTCCAGCAGTCTATGAGCGAGAGGCGGGGTACACCCTGGACAGGTCGCCAGTCCATCGCAGGGCAACACACAAACAACAAAGCACACACTCATTCATACACCTAAGGGCAATTTAGAGTGACCAATTAACCTAACAGGCATGTCTTTGGACTGTGGGAGGAAGTACTCGGTGAGAACCCACGCATGCACGGGGAGAACATGCAAACTCCATGCAGAAAGACCCCCAGCCGGGAATCAAACCCAGGACCTTCTTGCTGCAAGGCAACAATGCTACCAACTTCCGCCACCGTGGAGCCTGTGTTGTAGCAATGTTTTATAAATTAAACATTCACTAAAAATAAAATAATTCACAAAAAAATAATCAAATACAAAATTTTTTGTGCTTCCAGCTATTTATCTATAGTATAAAAAACATAAAATAAAATGATATTACAAAGGAGTTGGCATAACCGCCAAAAATTCTAGGATAGCATACTCAGAGTCCATTTCTTTGGGCTGTAAATATTGCCTAAATGGTTCAGAGAAGCCACAACCTCTGTAACAATCTTTTCTGCATTGAATTGTCATTGATTATTCTCAAGCTGAGGTCACCGATCTCAGCTAATCCAAGAATAAGCTTACTATCGTTTCCGATATCAATTCGTTTTCTATACAGAACCCATTAGAAAGTGTCAGGATTGCACTAAGTTTAAAAAAAACCATCCTTCATTTTGAAGACAATCATAACAGTGATATGTCCTAGAGCTCAACAAACCGTTTTGTAAAAAAAAAAAACATTTGTATAAACTTGCTATTGTCCCTCACCACACCCTACAAAACCCCAAAATGTTGTCACAAAAAACCTACTATAGGACCAAAACTTGCACGACTCTCTTGGGCCATATTAATATGCAGCTATGTTCTAGAAAGTTATGCTTAGCTAGCACAACACTGCTGCCATGGGTACCATTCATTGGCATGCTTTTTGGCATTAGGACCACCTTAGAATTAGACAGCCATATAAAACACAATCTATGGACAGTCAGACTTGGAATGGATCATTCTACACTGATCACAGATTCTTTAAAGCACAATGTGTGATTTCTGAAACCTTTGCTACATTTGAAAACGTATAGTAGAAAAAAAGAGTTTTCTCAAAAATCTGACTAAAACTACTGTTTTGAGCACAATATTGTAGATCATCTCATCTTGAGAGTTGGATGTATTGTTAAAGCCTGCTTTAACATCTGTGGTTTCAACATCACCAAACAATATTGGTGTGGACAGTCTCCATATCATTAATACGATGCAACTGCTGCCAACACGCTTACCCTGGACCTTGATATTATATATATTTAGAGGCGCATAAATCTTTCCTCCCAGTGAAATAAATAGTGTGGAAAAGACTATGCAAACTGTGCAAACAATGTGTAAATGTGAAAATTTATCTCATTCATGATTTAAAGATAATGTACATCTACATGTAGACATGTATTGGTGTCTAATAAGGTTGAAAGCTGTTAGAGATGGATTTGGACCACATTAATTGTCGGAACAATACCTGATTGTAAATATGCAAAAAAAAAAAAAAAAAATGGACCTACGACAGATCAATTTACAGTTTAGGGCTAAAAAAGACTATAGCTATAAAAAAGACTTCCATGGATGTTTGTTGTTTGTAGTGTTTTTGTGAAGAGTCACTGTGTCATTGAGCCTCTTGCAGGCTGAAATGTGTTTAAGATTTAATTGAACCGAGTTGAACCATGGCACAAAGCCAAGAGAAGAGGCTTGTGGCCTATTTTACCTTCAGGTCTTTTTTTATTATGTTGCACCTGCTTTTATTGTGTGAGATTATAATTTCTCCACTGCATGGTAGCCTTTTCAGTGTAAAATTCTAAAAAGCTTTCCAGGACTGAGATAACTTTGATGTCCGTTGTTAGCAACTCATTATATCTTTGTGTTTGCATGTATAAAACACTGCTGCAGCTGCCTGGTTACCTTCTTTACTCACTAGTTGTTGTGTGAAACAAATGTTCTGTTTGCTGTTTTTGAGTTGGATCATCATTTCTGTCATCCTAAATTAGATCTGCTCATGTTTACTGTGACTAGCAGTCTTTCAGAGAGCATCCTGAATTATTAGTCCCCATGTAATAGGTGCTCTGGTCTATCTGTTGACTGACAGTGGAAAGACAAACAAAAGACTGTTTTACTAGTGAGAAATCAGAAACTGAATATCTTTTTAATTGCTTTTTCTGAAGATTAAAACTAGTGCTGCATAATATATGGAAAATGCATACTGGCATTACTATTACTGAAAACTGTGATGGCGACATTCTGACTCATTTCTTTCTGTAGTTTTACACAATGTCCTCACCACTCTGTGACCTGTAGGATCTCAGCCACGAAAATAGGGCTGCACCTAACCATTATTTTGCTAATTGGTTAATCTGTTGACTATTTTTTAGATTAATCAGTTATTAATGGGATCACAAAAGGTGCTTAAAATTATATTTTTACAGGCAATGCTAAACTATGCCACTTGAGGAGTTCTGGAAAGAGCATATTTACAGACAAAGAAGGGTTTTTATCTTAATTGCAAAATGTATACATTTTTTTTAACAGTTTCGGTCTAATTACCGCTCTGAGTGGGTGGTTCTTTGAGCAAATCGCACGTGTTAGAGTCTGTATACTCCACTTAACAATTATTCGATTACTAAATTAGTTGATGATTATTTCAATCATTGATTAAACATGATTAATCCAATCAATTGTTTCAGCCCTACGCTGAAATATAAGTCAGGTGTAGACATTAGGGCAAATAGAGTCCATTCAACAGGCCAGATCGATTTTATCGATATAAAAAGTGTGAATGCATGAAACTTGAAGTATTGCATCCTACCTCATATTGCATCCAAGCAGTCCTTTGTGATTGTTATATTGCACACGCTGATACTGCGACAATGACCAATTAACACCGTAATTAACACAGGTTCAAACATTAAGTACAGCTCTTTACAGTCACCTGTATAACAAAAACTTATGGTGGCCATCAGATTTTGACATTAATTATTTTTAACCTTAGATGAGCCATGTTATGTTAAGAAAAACTTACTTAACAAAATAAAAAAAATTCCCACTTTCTGACCTTTTCAGTTGCTTCCATCTTTGCAGAGAAATTTTGGCCCACTGGTCTTCAGAACATGCCTCAGGTGTAAGGGTATTCAGTCACCCACCGCTGCCTCGATGTTCTACTACAGTATTTTACACCGACTGACGTCTGGACTTTGACTAGCAACTCTAAAATCTTTGCTCTTTTTTTTTCTAAGTCTTCCTATATCATCTTAAAAATTCTCAACACCATCATACAAGACAGGAAGGCTGCTTGTTCAAAATGAGCTTTCCTAACTTAAGCCATCCTGAAGTGTTCCTGTTTTTCCCCTCCAACTGTTCCAAATGAACCACATTTCTTAGCCTTTTTCTTGCTGTAAATATGATTGAGTTTTTTTGGATTCCCTGAGCACACAATAGTCAGGTCTTAGAGTTTGTTAATGGTACAGACCTGGAGAACAGACTTTTGAATTCTTACAATTCTAACATTTAAAACATTTTTCGTGCATGTTGCAGGGTGCGATTAAATAGATAGCACAAGAAAATATACACACTGATTAAAAACTACTCAGTGTCCAGAAGCAATGGTCCAGTTTGCTTGTAATTTGGTGCACATGCAGACCAGTGATGGGCATGTAAATGATTCAGCAAAAGGCACTGGCTCAACTAGAACGATCACCAGAGGGTATCACAAGAGGAGCAGTTATGTCACAGGGACATGTCTGTATGTCTCACAGTGAGTCAAAAAAGTGAGTGAAGGTCACCAAGCACAGTGTATGGACGTGTATTAGACAGCATGACCTGCACCGGCAGAAAGATGATAGGGATTGTATCTCAAGTATGCATGAGGCCAGCTGTTTGTATCATCCAGCCGCCCAGCATGTGTGGTGTACTCTCTATGACATATGAAGTGCGTAAGTGCCCTGGTACGTTCCAAGATTGGGCCTCTGAGTCATCTGTATGCCCCAAATGCCAGACAATTATTCACAATGGCCACCCAGTGCCATGCATACCTGTGATATGACCCCTTCAAACTCCATCAAGTGCTAGTAATATTGTCCCTGGTTTAGCAAATTATTATTATTATTTTTAAGTTCTTGCAGCCTTCATTTTTTTCAACAGTAATGAGGCAGGAAATGGTGTGGAAAGAGTGGGGTAAGGGAGTGCAGAAAGCCTCAATTGGTTGGGATTCTATCCTATTACAGTCTGATCGGAGAACAAACATGGGTACTTGGGTCGCGCGCTTAACCCCCTGCGCCACCAGCGCTGGACACTAAATGCATTCAATACCATATAGGCAAGCAAAACCTTATCCATTAAAAAATTATGTGTTGTCTTATCAAATGTTCCATTCACACACATTTTATTTATTGCATTTACAGAAGCTTTCCTATTTAATCTTAAACTTTGTTTGTGTTTGGGGTGTGCATGTCTCAATCTTGTTTGATTTACTGTAATAGTTATTTAGTATTATTATGATAGTAATGATTATTCTGAGGACTCACAGTACCCTCCACACTTTTTATCAACTCCGGTAAAGATAGGTTTAGTGGCTTCTGTTTTAGTAGCAAAATCTCATGAT
Source organism: Crenichthys baileyi (assembly GCA_036173005.1). Taxonomy (NCBI): domain Eukaryota; kingdom Metazoa; phylum Chordata; class Actinopteri; order Cyprinodontiformes; family Goodeidae; genus Crenichthys; species Crenichthys baileyi. The sequence goes on from JAHHUM010000639.1 coordinate 55,774, forward strand.
GAAAACGGTTTAATATTTAGTCAGTGGGGGAAAAACAGACATTGAAACATAACTGATTGTTTTAATATCACCAGGGCCATGTTTAGTTGCTTTTTAACCCACTTTTACTAACAGGACAGCACTTAGTCTTCGCTTATAGAATTTCAGAAGGTTGGAACATAGAGAAAGATGGGTCTTTGACCATTCGCTTTGGATAATCTCTCCAGAGACCATAGACCCCTGGGTCTTCTCTATGCTCTCCTCTCTTCAACTCTACCTACAGATTCTCTGTAGGATTTAGATCGGGGGACTGAGATAGTCATAGAAGAAGTTAGATTTTATGTCTGAAGAACCATCTCTCTTTTGAACTGTCCACATGTCTGTAATCATTAACCTGTTGAAAGACCCACTTGTGACCCATTTTCGGTTTACTGGTGTAGATTTTTATTTAAAAGGTATTTCAAAGGGTTCATGATGCCGCACACTCTAACAAAGTCCCCAATCCCTTTACAAGAGAAATAGACCCACAGCAGTACAGGACCACCACCTTACTTAGCAATGGGCATATATCCTTTTGCTTTAAGCTAGTTCTGAAGTGTCTGTTGCTGAAAAGCTCATTTTTATTCTCATCTGTTTAAAGCACACAGTTGCAGTTAAAGTATCAGGGTAGTGAAGCAAATTCCACATATATGTTTGCGATGATAGGACAAAAAACATAAAACATCCTGCTCATTGTGTGAGTCTTGTTCAGTCTTGTTTAACCCAGTAGCTATTTAATATTTGCGTATTTGTGAAGATTAACACACATCCCCTTGATGTGAACGGCATGTTCTTTTTTCTTTCCCATTGTGAAGAGTGGCTGAGTCACATCATGTCTATACTTCAGGGAAACAGGAAGTCATGGATTACAAATAAGAACTTCCCTAAAACCTATGACCAATGTAAGAAAGTAAAGCATGAATTAAAAATGCTTCATTTAAACTTAATTTTAAAAAACTCTTAGATGTGCTAATATTTATGGCCCCAGTGGTTTTGTGAAAAACAATTATTTGTTATGGATTTTTCCATACTGACTAAAATATTGAATTGAGGTTTTGCTGCAGCAATAAAAGGTTGATTAATTTTAAGGAATTTTCACACCTTGATCAGGGTTGATAATAAGTACAGAGGCTACTGTATTGTTAGCTTTGTTCACTTAGGTGTTGTATCATAAACTCATCTTCAGTCATCAAACAGTTGGGAATTGTTTATTAGTTCGCATAAACAGAAGTTGACCACGGATGACACTTTGGACAAATTGTTGAATATGTTGCTACTATTTTACTATTTAAGGTTTCTTTTTGTGAGAGGAAATTTAGATCATGCTGTTTCTTTCCCTCTTGCCATCCAGGTTCCACTGTTTTATTGTATTTTATACAGCACTGGATAACTAATCGTCATCCTTGAAATACCTCATTAATGCCCTGAGAACGATGCAGACAAAGTGGGGAATATACTCTAGGTTCTTGACATATCTGTTGCCCTGGAATAGGTTGAAAGTGGTGCCAGCTCTTCTCCATGCTACCCCAAAAACCCAACACAGTATATTGAGAGCTTAATTTTTTTAGTTTTTTGTTTTATCAAATCACCTCTGTTTCCATATTGCTGTCTTATGCTCTTTTACAGAGAAGAGAGCAGAGGCATCCACAGTTAGAGCTAATGACAATAGAGGAAGCATTGCCACCTTTAGCATTTCTCAAAGCATATTTATGGGTTATGTTTACAGCAGAAAGAAGCCCACTGTACTGCGCTTTGATCACCAAGTTGAAAAATGCAGCAAATTTCAGCCTGCACTAAAGACATGACTCATTCTCTGCACGCCTTCATGCCAAGATGAATGAAGTTCGCATAGTCATTTGTAATTCCAATATTTAGCCATCTGATCAAGTTTAGCCCCCTGGCAGCTATCAAAGGCCAGCTGGTGAAGTGTTGGGATGCAGGTAAACGAGACAGGGGTGTCGAATTCAATGAGCATCTTCCTTTCATGTTTTACAAATGAGAGCCTGTCCTCAAAGATGCTTCATTCGCCTTCCCAATGCTACATTATGGGCCCTGACTTTTCCCCTCAAACTTCTGCTCTCAATATACTGGCTTTGAAGCATGCAGGATGCAGACAATGTTTTATTCCTGCATGACACAATACGGACTGCTTCTGTGCATGTCATTAAAAACTGGAATCCCACAGACCACACACTTCTATAAGACAAAACTGTTCACAGGAATTATTTCCCCCTGACTTTGAGGATGAAGGTGAACACGAAGAGTTGGAGTTATAAGCACTGCAGGAGGCATGAGTAGATGATTAAGAATATTTGATAGCAATGAACTGTCTTGGGGAAGGAAAATCTTCCAAAATATTTGTCATTTTTTCTTGCAGAAAGACAAAACTGTGCCCTATAATTTTCAATTTTTTTCTTGTGAACTAAGAAGTGATCTGTTAGAGACATTTTGACAGATCCACTTCACAGAAAACACATGATTGGCTGAACCAAAATCTTCTTGCCCATACCAAAAGATGCACTGATTAGAATATTGTGTCAGTTCCGCAACCCAGTTTGTGTAAGTATTTGAGCAGTTTCAGCTTATTCGAGTTTCACTTTAACAACTATAATATTTGTCAATACGAGGACAGCATTTAACGTACAGGGGTTGGACAATGAAACTGAAACACCTGGTTTTAGACCACAATAATTTATTAGTATGGTGTAGGGCCTCCTTTTGCGGCCAATACAGCGTCAGTTCGTCTTGGGAATAACATATACAAGTCCTGCACAGTGGTCAGAGGGATTTTAAGCCATTCTTCTTGCAGGATAGTGGCCAGGTCACTACGTGATACTGGTTGAGGAAAACGTTTCCTTACTCGCTCCTCCAAAACACCCCAAAGTGGCTCAATATTTAGATCTGGTGACTGTGCAGGCCATGGGAGATGTTCAACTTCACTTTCATGTTCATCAAACCAATCTTTCACCAGTCTTGCTGTGTGTATTGGTGCATTGTCATCCTGATACACGGCACCGCCTTCAGGATACAATGTTTGAACCATTGGATGCACATGGTCCTCAAGAATGGTTCAGTAGTCCTTGGCAGTGACGCGCCCATCTAGCACAAGTATTGGGCCAAGGGAATGCCATGATATGGCGGCCCAAGCCATCACTGATCCACCCCCATGCTTCACTCTGGGCATGCAACAGTCTGGGTTGTACTCTTCTTTGGGGCTTCTCCACACCGTAACTCTCCCGGATGTGGGGAAAACAGTAAAGGGTGGACTCATCAGAGAACAATACATGTTTCACATTGTCCACAGCCCAAGATTTGCGCTCCTTGCACCCTTGAAACCGACATTTTGCATTGGCATGAGTGACCAAAAGTTTGGCTATATCAGCCCGGCTGTGTATATTGACCCTGTGGAGCTCCCAATGGACAGTTCTGGTGGAAACAGGAGAGTTGAGGTGCACATTTAATTCTGCCGTGATTTGGGCAGCCGTGGTTTTATGTTTTTTGGATACAATCCGGGTTAGCACCCGAACATCCCTTTCAGACAGCTTCCTCTCGCGTCCACAGTTAATCCTGTTGGATGTGGTTTGTCCTTCTTGGTGGTATGCTGACACTACCCTGGATACCGTGGCTCTTGATACATCACAAAGACTTGCTGTCTTGGTCACAGATGCGCCAGCAAGACGTGCACCAACAATTTGTCCTCTTTTGAACTCTGGTATGTCACCCATAATGTTGTGTGCATTTCAATATTTTGAGCAAAACTGTGCTCTTACCCTGCTAATTGAACCTTCACACTCTTCTCTTACTGGTGCAATGTGCAATCAATGAAGACTGGCTACCAGGCTGGTCCAATTTAGCCATGAAACCTCCCACACTAAAATGACAGGTGTTTCAGTTTCATTGTCCAACCCCCTGTACATGAAAGTACCAAATAAAAAGAGGTGAGGAATTTGAACTAAAGTTCTTTTCCATTATGCAGATATGTATAATGCTGAAGCTCTTGCTTATCATCTCGTCATCTATCCTGATAGTCCACAGCTTGGTCCCAGTTAGATGAAAAAGTGGTGGACCAGAACACAAGGCAGTATTGTAATTGTAATTAGATATAAATGTTTAGATTTTAAAGTCAGTAGTTGGGCATAACACTGAACACCTAAGTGTTATTCAGCCCCGGTCCTCAAGTCACACTGCCTTCCATGCTTTTCACTGGTCTAACACACATGATTCAGGTGATTGAGGTTCAGCAAAAACCTGATGATCAGCCATCAATGGGAATCAGGTTTTTCTGAAGCAGGGAAACATCTAAGACATACAGGGCAGTGTACCTTGAGGACCAGGACTGAATAACAGCGCTAGATGACATTAAAGTGCTTCCAATTTAATCCTTGATACATGCGGAATCTACATTAGCAGATATTAATGGTATACTTACTCCACCTTAGCTGTCTGGTGCTTTGATGCCAATTTGCAAGCATAGTCCACAAGGGATATTAGTGTAGGATGATTTTTCACAGCCAACAAATTAAGAATTCAGAACTGTGTCAACATGAAAAAAATCCAAGACTTTTTAAAAAAAGGTTTGATTTTATTTTGCTTTCATCGTTTTCTTGACCAAAAGACTGGACTGTAGCTGGAGGTTTCAAAAAACATGCAGTCCCTGTCAGTGGGACACTGGGAAATAATGTTCAACTTTCTCTCTGCAAAACACAAGCACCAAATCATATCTGAATGTTAGCAATGCAAACACACAATGGCGACAGGTGATGTGATTTTTATTTGTAAATTTTCCTGTATAAAGCTAAAACATTAAATAAAACCCAGAACAACTAGCACGGCAGATTCTGAACCTGTCTGAACATTTGCAGGGAAGTAAATCAGCTCTATTTCAGAAGCCAGTGAAGGTCACCAGGATGAGGTTGGTTGAACTGTGTTGCTGCATCTGTACAACATCGTCAGCACTGTAGAAACATAACATTAAACCTTTAAACACAGCCTGCATTTCCAGAAATAAAAAAAAACCCTGCTAAATCCAAAGGTCCAGCACAGGAACTGAAGCCTGGAGACAAAACAAACAAAAAAATCTGCATTTTATTTAAGGAATCACAGATGAGACTCACATGACAAATTGTGTCCTCAAATAATAAAAAGAATAATGGTAAATTTATCAATATGAGACAGATTAGGCAATTAATTACCTTGAATTATATTGCTACTCAGCACATTTAACAACAAATCTAACAACACACAATCCAGTCTGAGTTAGCTTTATTTTAAAAAAAAAGAAGGTCTGCTAGTATCTTTACAATATCTGGTTAGGAGTTTAAACTATATCCTATTGACTATTAATTACATTTTCTATAATAGATTTCGACTGAAATGGATTTACAGAGGGGGACAGGGAATTAGCTGCTGCTGTCCTCCAGATAAGGAGATTCACAGTCAAAAATAGCACTTGAATTATTCTATAAAACAGCTGTGTTAAAACCAAATGTTCATTCAATCTGCTGCTGCTTCTTCTTCTGCTTCTCCTTCTTCTTCTTTGGTTTAATGGCAGTTCCCTACTTGCAGTGGGCAGTGCAGGAAGAGGAGCTGTAGCAATCTACTGTAGCCACACAAGCACACTCCGTAGCTGTGACTTCGCAGTTGCACACTGTCATTCTCTGGGCTGAAACGGTTGCTAGGCGATGGTAGTGATCCAATCCAAGAGAAAGCAAAAAAAACATCCTCAAGTAGGGAAAGCAGGTTTGAGAGCGTATTTTCGACCCATGTAGAGAGCAGGTTTGCGCACGAGGAGAAGGAGGTAAGCAGGAGCAGAAAATATATATGCAAGAAGCATTAAATCTGAGTGCGGAAACAAAGATTTGAGGGAGAACAGAATATATTTGAAAGAAAGCAGAAGTTTTGAGTGCAAGAATTACTAAGTTTGAGTACAAGCAGAATGAAATTCTGCTCTTAAATTGAAAATATGTGCTCTTGAATTTAGTCATTAAATTCCCCCAATAGGAAGGGCTCCAGTGTTCCATGGGATCAAGTGAGTTAAGAAGATGGATGGCTGGAGTTTTAAAGCCGAACATTGCATTGTTTGTCTCTTTCTTGTCCTCTTGTTGGCTGCCAACATGTCCGGGGCATAGCTCACCTGTCACCCAGTGATTGCTCCTGCCAACCAGTAAATTAATTTAATCGAATCCAATTGGATACTGTTCAATTCAACTGATGATGAAATGAGATAAAATAATATTTGGGTTTTTCAAGCTGAACACACGGAAGAAGACGCATATGGATTAAAATAAAAAAATGCATTTAACTAAGGTGCACTTTGCTTCTTTTCAGCTGTTCATGGTTGACAATGGAGCAGATGATTGGAGGATAGCCATGACATATGAACGAATCTTCTTCATTGTGCTGGAGCTTCTGGTGTGTGCCATACACCCCATCCCAGGACAGTATGTTTTCACCTGGACAGCACGGCTGGCCTTTACCTATACGACGTCTGTGGCTGACGCCGATGTGGACATCATCCTCTCTATACCAATGTTCCTGAGACTCTACCTGATTGGCAGGGTCATGTTACTCCACAGCAAGCTGTTCACGGACGCTTCGTCCCGCAGTATCGGCGCCCTCAACAAGATCAACTTCAACACCCGCTTTGTCATGAAAACCCTCATGACCATCTGTCCAGGAACGGTGTTACTGGTGTTCAGTATATCCTCCTGGATCATTGCTGCATGGACTGTGCGTGTCTGTGAGAGGTAAACACAGGGCTGTGAATATTGGATGTTGCTAGGTGCAAACCAAGACACAAAATGGCTGATGCACAGTTGTGTTGATTTGTGGATTACTAGATGCCTTCCTAACATGTTCGTACCTCTTGTGTCTCATTCTTGTCAGTGTTCTCTTGCTTTTTATCATTCACCTGCAGTGGTCCACAGAAATAGGTAAAATCATTAGCATAGGTCACATAGGAACAAAGCTTACATGTTTGCAGGAAGGCATTCACAAATTCGCCCACATATGACAGCACTGCTGAAGTGTTTAAAAACACCCTGACATCTGTCTCATTAGCTCAGCACTTGCTCCACAACTTCCCACTCCTTGTTTTAGATGAATTTTGCTATTTTAGATGGCTTGTCCATAATTCATGAGGGCCTAATTGTTTGTTTGCTAAATGGTTTGTTTTGGTAAAGCAGAGCAGCCCCCAGGATCCCTTAACCCGTTTTCTCCCTCACAGCTGAGCATCTTGTCCGTCTCGGGGGGGTGGGGGCACAAGGAATCTCACTGAAAATTACGAAAAGGTAGCAAAAAACTGAAAGCTTTCCTTTCCCTTTCTCATTCTACATTTGCATAGGGAAATGAGACGCTAATGTCAGCTTTGATGTCTTATAGTCTTTTTTGCGTGGTTGTTTCAGTGATGTTGTCAAGCAGATCTAATACAGCAAATCATCCCTTTCTGGTATATGTGTACTACTTTGTATTGGATTACAGGCAAGGTTTGAAATTTTACAGGTCCAGACCACAGATGCTTAGTTTCCCCTTGAAGCTAACCCTCCCTGCTTTTACTAAGTTCCCCCATCCTTACCTCCTCTACCTGTCTCCTAACTCCTAAGTCCTTGTTAACCTGTCACAAACCATTCCTCTCTTCGAGCCTTATCCTCAGTACCTTCAGCTGTTAGTTAGTTAGGACAAAGCCAGCCAGACAATGTTTCTAGCTTATTTATATTGCTGTGAAAAAGTATGTACCCCCCTTACAGATTTCTTCTCTTTTTGTGACACTGAAATGTTTCATATAATCAAATTAATTTTAATATCACTCAAAGGTAACATGCAGGTTCTAACTGGGACGCAAAAATGTCTGCTGTCACTGAGGCCAGAAGGAGGCATAGATAGAATGACAGATGACGGGGAGATAGAATCTTCTGTACTTGTTTGGATTGTCAAAAATAAAAATAACAAAAATTAGATTAGAATAGAGGATTCTATGTAGGATTATCTAAGGTCTGATGGGGAGCCAATCACTAACAGAAGCCATGACATATGACCTATGATAAAACTCCTTGCAACACCATTTTCTCTTGCGTCTGGATCATTCCAGTGTACCATCGCTGTTAATGAGATCAAGCACCCACAAACACTATCATAGCAAAGTGCGCACATAACTGATCACATAACTGATGTTTTAAAATTAGCAAAGCTATAATATAATGATGGCCAACTTCAGTTGGCCAAAAATCAGCTTTTATGTTGCTTATCTTACATTCACAAACAACTTCAAACTCAGCCTTCTGCATGCACAATTATGCACTCAGAAGCGCAAATGAACAGAGAGGATAATTAATCTTGTCAGGGCATTGACTGCAATGACAAACCTGCTGCTGTAAATAGTGACGACAAAAGTTAACAAACTGTAAAAGTCCAGAAAAACAGGAGCAGAAAGGAACAGAAGAATAAAATCAGCAACTGCATCATCATTAATGCTGCAGCGCCTCAACCCCTGCATGTTTCAAGCTCCACAGCAGAGAAGATGCTTTCGCTTTTTCTCTTGTTCCGCTGGGAAAAGACACCACACGCAAATTCCTTATTTAGATAGGGCAGTCTGCACCTCTTTTGCACCTATTATCCATTGCATGCGCAATCTTTGACGATCGCATGCAACACGCCCACTTATTGCACGTGCATATGGTGTTTTTGTACAAGCAATTTAGCGCCCCCTAATTGTAATCTTTAAAGATCAGGGCCTAAGTCTGTCTAACATTTGCCAAAAACAGCCTGATGATCCACAAGAGTTTTTTTTTATTTTTATCTTTGCAACAGTATTTTGCAGACTGACCAGACAAAAGTAAAATTTTCCAAAGGTGTGCATCCCATTAAATATATCAAAAACCTAATACAGCATATCAGAAAAAGAACATTATACCAACAGTCAAACAGTGTGGTGGTGCTAGTGTAATGGTCTGGGACTGCTTTGCTTCTTCAGGACCTGGACAACTTCCTTTAACTGATGGAGCCATGTGCTTCCTAGCTGAAAATGCGGAAGGAGAATTTCTGGCCAACTTTTTTTTTACCTTAAGCTCAAGAGCACTTGTTTTAGTCAGCACGATAATATTCCAAAGCACACCCTCACACCAGCATCTGAATGGCTCGAAAAGCCACAATTTTGACTAAGCAAAATAGCGGTATTAGAGTGGCCCCGTCAAAGTTAAGACTTCAGTCAAATTGAGATGCAGCATCATAACCTTAAACAACGCTGTTTATGCTAGAAGACTCTCCAATGTAGCTGAATTAAAACAATTCTGCAAAGAAGAGTGGGCCAAATTTCCTCTGCCGCAATGGACTCATTGTCAGCTATCAGAAGTTATAAGGATTTGGGAGCAATTTCTTTTTCACACTGGGCTACCTTGGTTTGTATAGCTTTTTTACTTAATAAATAAAAGTATAATTTTATAGCTGCATTTCAATATTTACTAAGGTTGTTTTTTGTGTAATATTAAAACATTTTTTCATGATCAATTAAAAACAAATCTGTAAGGGGGCAAATACTTTTTTGTGGCACTGTAAATAAAAAACTGTCAGTTTTATTTCATTTTATCTTATGGTAACTATGGGCTATAATTTAATTAATTGCTATTATTCAATATCTGGATCCACACTGTGTTAGTCAAGGTTTCCATGTTCAGTTCTTATAGGTTATAAGAAACTAAAAAATAATTACTTGGCCAAAGGGCTGGGCGATATAATAACCTGTATATTTATAGTAACATTTGACAAAATACATATCTTTTAAACCTGTAATTTCATTAAAATGTGTTCCTTGCATTGTCCCTTTTAGATATATACTGATATCATGGCAGCCTCTCTCATATGATATTTTCAGATTACAAGTGGGCCACATCTGACCTAACAACAAATCTGGTCAGACTTCAGACTCATCATAGATTGCCTTGCAAAAGTATTTTTATGTGATAGCCCAACACAGAAAAAACTGTGAGATAGAAAGAAAATAATTTGTGGTTATTGTGGAACTGCTTATCCCAGCGACAAGTCTTTTAGGATATGTTTTTACTAGTTCTGCACAGCCATAGACGCTCATCTTGGCTAGATAGCTCGAGCTCAATCAAATTGAATGGAGAGCATCTGAATATCAATCTTTGGCTATTGTCATAGATTCTTAATTGGATTTAGTTTTGGACTGACACATGAATATGCCTTATATAAACCATTCCATTGTAGCTCTTGCTGTATGTTCAAGGTCATTCTTCGCTGAAAGGTCAGAGTCTCAAGTCTTTTGCAGCATCAACAGGTTTCTTCCAGGATGCCCCTACATTTAGCTCAATCCATCTTCCCATCATCTCTGACCAGCTTCCTTGTCCCAGCTAACAAAAGAGCACACCCACAGCATGTTGCTGCCAGCACCATGTTTGACTTTGGAGGTGGTGTGTTTAGGGTGAGATGCACTATTAGTTTTCTGCCACACATTGCATTGTGAATGTAGGATAATAGAATCAATCTGGTGTCTTCTGAACGGAGTACCTTGTTCCACATGTTTGCTGTGTGGGGGAAATGGCTTGTGGCAAACTGCAAACAGGACTTCTTTTGCCTGTCTTTCAATAATGGCTTTCTTCTCATCACTCTTCCATACTATCTAGATTTGTGGAGTTTGAAACTACTAATTTCTCTGTTAAAAGATTTTCCTACGTAGCTGAGCTGTGGATCTCTGCAGCTCCTTCAGAGTTACCATGTGCCTCTTGGTTGCTTCTCTGATCAATGCTCTCCTTGTCCAGCCTTTCAGTTTAGGTGGACAGCCATGTCTTGATGAAGGATTTATGAGAGCTCTGTGGTATGTTCAGTGCTTGGGATATTGTTGAACACCTGCATTTATACAGAGATTACATTACACACAAGCTGTTGGTTGCACTGGATTTTATTTAGGGGCAGCATGTCTTCCTTAGCACTGGAATCTTCTTCTGGGTTGGGCTAAAGTTGAAGACGTGCTGCAGGATCCCACATAGCTGGTCCATACAGTCACTCAAGACTATTGGGTTAATACCATCTGGATCTGCAGTTTTGTTCTGGTTTAATGTCTTCAGCTTCCTCTCGTGACTACCAGAAATGGATAAGGGGGTGTGGAGGCGGGGCCACTCCTTCTGTCATTGAAGACAACGATTGAACAGCAGCTCTAAGCATTTCTAAGATCCATGCCGGAAGCATAAGGAAGCTGAGATCTTCTTATGCCTGAAGCCCCTGATCTTCCCTGACCCCATATTTCTTGTTGTTTCTCACCTTGACTTTGAGTTCTTTTTGTACATGCCTCAGTAATTACCCTTTCTTCTTCCCTAAGGATTCTCTTTTCGTGTTGGCCATTCTTTCAGGTTACCCAGAATTTTACATTTTGGGAGGAACCCCAATGTTCTGGTGGGCATAGATTTGTCCACACAAAACTTTCACTGACTGGCTCCCTGTCAGACATGGCATCCCAGTCTGTACCCTTTAAACATGCTAGCAGAGGGTCTTCAGGTTCCTTTATCCACCACGCAGTTTGTTTGGTCACAGGATGACTCCAAACAATGGATTTTTACAAAAGCAAAAAAAAAATAAAACTAGATTATGATCTGTCTTACCAAGAGCAGGATATGCAAAAGAGCTGGAGCCATCCCTGATGCTTGCAAAAAAACAAATCCAAGGTTTGTTCTCTGGTGGAGCTGCTTACAAACGTTTGAAACAGGAATGGTTAAAATCTTGAGATATCGCCACATATGCATCAGGTGTTGTGCTTAACAAGAACTGAGCTGATGCTGCCTGAGGGATGTACTATCGCTAATAAGACAATACTTGATAGATAATATGGATGAAAACTTACAGCTAACAGTTCAGTATCTGGGCTACATGTCCTGGATCAACCATCTCTTGTTCACACACACTGCAATTCCACTAGTTTTATGTTTGCTGCTCCTCTTCAAATATCTGTCTGCTCGTAAAGTCTGAAAGTCAGGAAGAGACTTTGGAGTCAACTACTATGTAGTTAGCACATGCCGCCATGTCTCATTGAAATGATACTAAATTCCTAAGACCCTGGCTGGGTGTTCATCAGCACTTCAGGTCTGTCCGCCTAGCCAATATGATCAAGATGGTTTAAACTTCCTCTTTCCTTTGCTCATAATGAGAATAAAGAGAACAGGAGGGTTGTATAATGAAGATAAATGCTTAGACTTGTTGACAAAGTGTATGTCCTCTCAGTCCAGAATACCTTGAACACGAATAAGAATTTGCATTTAAATTTATATCGTCCAGCCCTATCTTTTAGTGCATGGTAACTATATGAACTCCATCAAGGGTACGTTCAGAAATTCAGACAATAGAGAAGCAGAGAGGTTCCAATTAAAAAAAAAGATTTGGCTTGACGGCACAAATTCATACATACTAGATCAGTTCCCCAACCCTGGTCCTCGGGGCCCACAATCCTTCGCTACTCCAGCACACCTGTTTCAAATGATTGCATTGCTTTCTCAGCATGGCATCAAGTGCTGCAAAAGCATGTTAATCACCCACTCATTGAAGTCAGGTGTGTGGGAGCAGGGAAACACCTAAAACATGTAGGACAGTGGGCCCTGAGGACCAGGTTTAATAAATCCTATACCAGAGCACACTTTCAAACACCAGGGAATGTCATGACTATTTCATCTTCCAGAATAAGATGGGCAGAGTTTTGTATGTATGTCTTTTTGTGTTACTATGAATGGATGCAAGCATGCATGTATGGTTTGTGTGGTGTGTGTGTGTGTGTGTGTTTGTATAATGTTTTGCTGTACTTTCTATTTTCCCACTATGCTGCTCCATAGGGATACCATGTGAGTCCCCTTTCTCTAGCTGTAAAAAAACGTATCATCTTCTTCACTGAGCTGGCGCCACTGCTGCCCTGACTGGGAGGGTGAGGGTATTAGCGGGCAATAGGGGCAGCCCTTTCAAAAGACATAAACTAGCAGACTTTGTAGGCCAAACAGAATCAGGTAGACCTTCTTGTTGGCAAGAATGTGGCATTGTTCCTCTGCTAAGACAACAGATTTTACTGGCTCTAGAGGCACAGCGGAGGTGAAGTAACATTATGAGCACCACTTTGAAGCAAGCATCTCTTTGCTTACTGTTGTGCACGAGGCAAAAGAGAACCTGAAGGAGAAGGGGATTTGGATTTAAAACAAAGGACTACTTCATATCATCTTTAGAAGTCTGCCAGAGGGAAATTTGTCTTTGTACAATTTGTCTCTCTCGTTTTATGAAGTTGGTATATATCCATATGACACAAAAAGTATTTCTAGGAGCAACTGCTAAATTGTTTCAGGAGAAAAACCCTTTTTGTTCTTTTTCCTCACACATTACCATGTCATTATGTGTCTCCCTCTCACAAAACTGTTCTAATTTTTCAGACATTTGTTGCTCCTAAGAACAGTAGAACAGCAGGTTATTAGTCTTGTAGTTGAGCCTATTTTAGTTGGGTTGTGTGGCCCTGGTTTGAACAGTGTGATGTTGATTTACAGATTTACAGTTGAGGTATTACACATAGGCTCTTGCGTTGTAACATACTTATGTAGACAACTTTAAACAGGAAGTCTCCTGCTTCATAATGTGAAGACTACTGTTCTTGTATGTTTCATTGTTTTGTGATCCAAATGTCACTTCCCCTTCCTCATCTCCTTCAGTAAACATAAAAAAACAGCATGATAGTTTTCATGTTTACTGCCCAATTCCATTATTTTAAATAAAACAAGAGCAAACAGAAGAGGCGCTTGTTTCCTAAAAGTGCTTTGTGTGACTTGTATCCTCTGTAAAATGCATTGAGGCACTGTCACAGTGATCATTCTCCTGTGTTTATGAAAGGGCAGCACGCTGTGAGACTGGATGAACATGGACTCTAACTGGAAAATGCCTTGATTGGGGGGGATTAAAGTCACACATCCAGGGGAACTGAGAGGGATATAGAAGTTGAGGGAGTGTGACGATGGGAAAAAATGCTAAATTTACTGTGGATGAATTTAACACTGTTGATAGTATCTTCTTGCTCCTTCCCTAATACATACCATCTTTAATACCTCATGAAAGCTCTTTTGGCATCCACATCCAAACCAGAAAACTCAATCCCTCTCTCCTCTACTTCTCACTGACTTACTGATTTACACATATCCTACTTCACCTATCCTATGTGGCCTCCTCTGTCGTTTCCCCTCATTCTCTCTTTCTGGTTCTGATTTGTCATTTAATGTCCAAACTCACTTCAGATAGTTGCATGCGTGCCTGCCCTGCCTTCCTTTCTTCTGCCTAATTCTCCTATCCTCTTTGCTTCAGTTATTTTATCTAAAACAAACAAGGCACCAGATTATCAAACATGAGTTACTCATTAGTTACACCTACAACATATGTTTGACTTCAGGACCATATTATTGCTCAACCGCAAGACACAAACAGCCAAATGTGGTCTGACCAGGTAAAACATACACTATAGTGCCACAAAAACTTTCCCACACAGACACAAAACTTACAATAAACATCTTGGTCAATTTTCTTGTAGATGTTGGTTTTTGGACAGCCACTTACCAGCTTCTATCTGTGGAAAGACTGTACAACATAAAACCTACTCTCTCCTAAAAAATGTCAAATTGTCACTGAAATAGTAGAGAGGCTGGAGAGAAAACGGGCTACACGAAGCAAGCACTCCAGAATCTGACCAGTGATGTGGGTGGAAACTAACTTTCATGAAAATGAGAAGCATGAATATAAACAGGTACATAGCATTGGTAGTGGACATGAAGTGGTGATGTTTCACTGCATCTGTGTGTCCCCTGAGAGACAGAAGCCCAGAATCTGCAGCAAATACTGACAGTATTATTAAAGGGGGAGTAGCTGCTGTTTAGGTTGGCCACATTGTGGTGATTTTGCTGTGTTTTGTGATGGTACCAGGTAATTCAGTAAAAACTTTCTAACAGAAAAGCCTCAGGTCTATTCATGCCGGAGACATAAGTATTCATTCCAGCAGTGAAGCCTTAAGATTAGAGGTGGGAAGAAAAATATTTAACATTTTAAAAGTTTTTTAGAGTGAATAGCATTGTCTCACTTTACTGGATTTGTAAATGAATGACTTTCAGACAATCTCAGGAGAAGTGAAATTGGATTTTTCCTTCAGCCAGTGGTTCATTTTTCACTGGGTACCAACAGACGAGGAATCAAGATGAATGTAGCATCTAAATTTGAGGCGACCACAGAAAACCTTTCATGTTAGCTCCTTTCACTTTGTCAACAAAAGCTGCCAAGAACTGAACCACAAGAAATGTCAGCTTCCTAAAGGAATTAACAGTTCTGCCATGGAAAATTTTCAGGTAGGATTTTAGGTTTATGAAGTGACTGGTGTTGTAGTAATCAGTCATTTTCTACCGCTTATTCCATAGTGGGTCGCGGGGGAGCTGGTGCCTATCTCCAGCAGTCTATGAGCGAGAGGCGGGGTACACCCTGGACAGGTCGCCAGTCCATCGCAGGGCAACACACAAACAACAAAGCACACACTCATTCATACACCTAAGGGCAATTTAGAGTGACCAATTAACCTAACAGGCATGTCTTTGGACTGTGGGAGGAAGTACTCGGTGAGAACCCACGCATGCACGGGGAGAACATGCAAACTCCATGCAGAAAGACCCCCAGCCGGGAATCAAACCCAGGACCTTCTTGCTGCAAGGCAACAATGCTACCAACTCCGCCACCGTGGAGCCTGTGTTGTAGCAATGTTTTATAAATTAAACATTCACTAAAAATAAAATAATTCACAAAAAAATAATCAAATACAAAATTTTTTGTGCTTCCAGCTATTTATCTATAGTATAAAAAACATAAAATAAAATGATATTACAAAGGAGTTGGCATAACCGCCAAAAATTCTAGGATAGCATACTCAGAGTCCATTTCTTTGGGCTGTAAATATTGCCTAAATGGTTCAGAGAAGCCACAACCTCTGTAACAATCTTTTCTGCATTGAATTGTCATTGATTATTCTCAAGCTGAGGTCACCGATCTCAGCTAATCCAAGAATAAGCTTACTATCGTTTCCGATATCAATTCGTTTTCTATACAGAACCCATTAGAAAGTGTCAGGATTGCACTAAGTTTAAAAAAAACCATCCTTCATTTTGAAGACAATCATAACAGTGATATGTTCCTAGAGCTCAACAAACCGTTTTGTAAAAAAAAAAAACATTTGTATAAACTTGCTATTGTCCCTCACCACACCCTACAAAACCCCAAAATGTTGTCACAAAAAACCTACTATAGGACCAAAACTTGCACGACTCTCTTGGGCCATATTAATATGCAGCTATGTTCTAGAAAGTTATGCTTAGCTAGCACAACACTGCTGCCATGGGTACCATTCATTGGCATGCTTTTTGGCATTAGGACCACCTTAGAATTAGACAGCCATATAAAACACAATCTATGGACAGTCAGACTTGGAATGGATCATTCTACACTGATCACAGATTCTTTAAAGCACAATGTGTGATTTCTGAAACCTTTGCTACATTTGAAAACGTATAGTAGAAAAAAAGAGTTTTCTCAAAAATCTGACTAAAACTACTGTTTTGAGCACAATATTGTAGATCATCTCATCTTGAGAGTTGGATGTATTGTTAAAGCCTGCTTTAACATCTGTGGTTTCAACATCACCAAACAATATTGGTGTGGACAGTCTCCATATCATTAATACGATGCAACTGCTGCCAACACGCTTACCCTGGACCTTGATATTATATATATTTAGAGGCGCATAAATCTTTCCTCCCAGTGAAATAAATAGTGTGGAAAAGACTATGCAAACTGTGCAAACAATGTGTAAATGTGAAAATTTATCTCATTCATGATTTAAAGATAATGTACATCTACATGTAGACATGTATTGGTGTCTAATAAGGTTGAAAGCTGTTAGAGATGGATTTGGACCACATTAATTGTCGGAACAATACCTGATTGTAAATATGCAAAAAAAAAAAAAAAAAATGGACCTACGACAGATCAATTTACAGTTTAGGGCTAAAAAAGACTATAGCTATAAAAAAGACTTCCATGGATGTTTGTTGTTTGTAGTGTTTTTGTGAAGAGTCACTGTGTCATTGAGCCTCTTGCAGGCTGAAATGTGTTTAAGATTTAATTGAACCGAGTTGAACCATGGCACAAAGCCAAGAGAAGAGGCTTGTGGCCTATTTTACCTTCAGGTCTTTTTTTATTATGTTGCACCTGCTTTTATTGTGTGAGATTATAATTTCTCCACTGCATGGTAGCCTTTTCAGTGTAAAATTCTAAAAAGCTTTCCAGGACTGAGATAACTTTGATGTCCGTTGTTAGCAACTCATTATATCTTTGTGTTTGCATGTATAAAACACTGCTGCAGCTGCCTGGTTACCTTCTTTACTCACTAGTTGTTGTGTGAAACAAATGTTCTGTTTGCTGTTTTTGAGTTGGATCATCATTTCTGTCATCCTAAATTAGATCTGCTCATGTTTACTGTGACTAGCAGTCTTTCAGAGAGCATCCTGAATTATTAGTCCCCATGTAATAGGTGCTCTGGTCTATCTGTTGACTGACAGTGGAAAGACAAACAAAAGACTGTTTTACTAGTGAGAAATCAGAAACTGAATATCTTTTTAATTGCTTTTTCTGAAGATTAAAACTAGTGCTGCATAATATATGGAAAATGCATACTGGCATTACTATTACTGAAAACTGTGATGGCGACATTCTGACTCATTTCTTTCTGTAGTTTTACACAATGTCCTCACCACTCTGTGACCTGTAGGATCTCAGCCACGAAAATAGGGCTGCACCTAACCATTATTTTGCTAATTGGTTAATCTGTTGACTATTTTTTAGATTAATCAGTTATTAATGGGATCACAAAAGGTGCTTAAAATTATATTTTTACAGGCAATGCTAAACTATGCCACTTGAGGAGTTCTGGAAAGAGCATATTTACAGACAAAGAAGGGGTTTTTATCTTAATTGCAAAATGTATACATTTTTTTTAACAGTTTCGGTCTAATTACCGCTCTGAGTGGGTGGTTCTTTGAGCAAATCGCACGTGTTAGAGTCTGTATACTCCACTTAACAATTATTCGATTACTAAATTAGTTGATGATTATTTCAATCATTGATTAAACATGATTAATCCAATCAATTGTTTCAGCCCTACGCTGAAATATAAGTCAGGTGTAGACATTAGGGCAAATAGAGTCCATTCAACAGGCCAGATCGATTTTATCGATATAAAAAGTGTGAATGCATGAAACTTGAAGTATTGCATCCTACCTCATATTGCATCCAAGCAGTCCTTTGTGATTGTTATATTGCACACGCTGATACTGCGACAATGACCAATTAACACCGTAATTAACACAGGTTCAAACATTAAGTACAGCTCTTTACAGTCACCTGTATAACAAAAACTTATGGTGGCCATCAGATTTTGACATTAATTATTTTTAACCTTAGATGAGCCATGTTATGTTAAGAAAAACTTACTTAACAAAATAAAAAAAATTCCCACTTTCTGACCTTTTCAGTTGCTTCCATCTTTGCAGAGAAATTTTGGCCCACTGGTCTTCAGAACATGCCTCAGGTGTAAGGGTATTCAGTCACCCACCGCTGCCTCGATGTTCTACTACAGTATTTTACACCGACTGACGTCTGGACTTTGACTAGCAACTCTAAAATCTTTGCTCTTTTTTTTTCTAAGTCTTCCTATATCATCTTAAAAATTCTCAACACCATCATACAAGACAGGAAGGCTGCTTGTTCAAAATGAGCTTTCCTAACTTAAGCCATCCTGAAGTGTTCCTGTTTTTCCCCTCCAACTGTTCCAAATGAACCACATTTCTTAGCCTTTTTCTTGCTGTAAATATGATTGAGTTTTTTTGGATTCCCTGAGCACACAATAGTCAGGTCTTAGAGTTTGTTAATGGTACAGACCTGGAGAACAGACTTTTGAATTCTTACAATTCTAACATTTAAAACATTTTTCGTGCATGTTGCAGGGTGCGATTAAATAGATAGCACAAGAAAATATACACACTGATTAAAAACTACTCAGTGTCCAGAAGCAATGGTCCAGTTTGCTTGTAATTTGGTGCACATGCAGACCAGTGATGGGCATGTAAATGATTCAGCAAAAGGCACTGGCTCAACTAGAACGATCACCAGAGGGTATCACAAGAGGAGCAGTTATGTCACAGGGACATGTCTGTATGTCTCACAGTGAGTCAAAAAAGTGAGTGAAGGTCACCAAGCACAGTGTATGGACGTGTATTAGACAGCATGACCTGCACCGGCAGAAAGATGATAGGGATTGTATCTCAAGTATGCATGAGGCCAGCTGTTTGTATCATCCAGCCGCCCAGCATGTGTGGTGTACTCTCTATGACATATGAAGTGCGTAAGTGCCCTGGTACGTTCCAAGATTGGGCCTCTGAGTCATCTGTATGCCCCAAATGCCAGACAATTATTCACAATGGCCACCCAGTGCCATGCATACCTGTGATATGACCCCTTCAAACTCCATCAAGTGCTAGTAATATTGTCCCTGGTTTAGCAAATTATTATTATTATTTTTAAGTTCTTGCAGCCTTCATTTTTTTCAACAGTAATGAGGCAGGAAATGGTGTGGAAAGAGTGGGGTAAGGGAGTGCAGAAAGCCTCAATTGGTTGGGATTCTATCCTATTACAGTCTGATCGGAGAACAAACATGGGTACTTGGGTCGCGCGCTTAACCCCCTGCGCCACCAGCGCTGGACACTAAATGCATTCAATACCATATAGGCAAGCAAAACCTTATCCATTAAAAAATTATGTGTTGTCTTATCAAATGTTCCATTCACACACATTTTATTTATTGCATTTACAGAAGCTTTCCTATTTAATCTTAAACTTTGTTTGTGTTTGGGGTGTGCATGTCTCAATCTTGTTTGATTTACTGTAATAGTTATTTAGTATTATTATGATAGTAATGATTATTCTGAGGACTCACAGTACCCTCCACACTTTTTATCAACTCCGGTAAAGATAGGTTTAGTGGCTTCTGTTTTAGTAGCAAAATCTCATGATGAAAACGGTTTAATATTTAGTCAGTGGGGGAAAAACAGACATTGAAACATAACTGATTGTTTTAATATCACCAGGGCCATGTTTAGTTGCTTTTTAACCCACTTTTACTAACAGGACAGCACTTAGTCTTCGCTTATAGAATTTCAGAAGGTTGGAACATAGAGAAAGATGGGTCTTTGACCATTCGCTTTGGATAATCTCTCCAGAGACCATAGACCCCTGGGTCTTCTCTATGCTCTCCTCTCTTCAACTCTACCTACAGATTCTCTGTAGGATTTAGATCGGGGGACTGAGATAGTCATAGAAGAAGTTAGATTTTATGTCTGAAGAACCATCTCTCTTTTGAACTGTCCACATGTCTGTAATCATTAACCTGTTGAAAGACCCACTTGTGACCCATTTTCGGTTTACTGGTGTAGATTTTTATTTAAAAGGTATTTCAAAGGGTTCATGATGCCGCACACTCTAACAAAGTCCCCAATCCCTTTACAAGAGAAATAGACCCACAGCAGTACAGGACCACCACCTTACTTAGCAATGGGCATATATCCTTTTGCTTTAAGCTAGTTCTGAAGTGTCTGTTGCTGAAAAGCTCATTTTTATTCTCATCTGTTTAAAGCACACAGTTGCAGTTAAAGTATCAGGGTAGTGAAGCAAATTCCACATATATGTTTGCGATGATAGGACAAAAAACATAAAACATCCTGCTCATTGTGTGAGTCTTGTTCAGTCTTGTTTAACCCAGTAGCTATTTAATATTTGCGTATTTGTGAAGATTAACACACATCCCCTTGATGTGAACGGCATGTTCTTTTTTCTTTCCCATTGTGAAGAGTGGCTGAGTCACATCATGTCTATACTTCAGGGAAACAGGAAGTCATGGATTACAAATAAGAACTTCCCTAAAACCTATGACCAATGTAAGAAAGTAAAGCATGAATTAAAAATGCTTCATTTAAACTTAATTTTAAAAAACTCTTAGATGTGCTAATATTTATGGCCCCAGTGGTTTTGTGAAAAACAATTATTTGTTATGGATTTTTCCATACTGACTAAAATATTGAATTGAGGTTTTGCTGCAGCAATAAAAGGTTGATTAATTTTAAGGAATTTTCACACCTTGATCAGGGTTGATAATAAGTACAGAGGCTACTGTATTGTTAGCTTTGTTCACTTAGGTGTTGTATCATAAACTCATCTTCAGTCATCAAACAGTTGGGAATTGTTTATTAGTTCGCATAAACAGAAGTTGACCACGGATGACACTTTGGACAAATTGTTGAATATGTTGCTACTATTTTACTATTTAAGGTTTCTTTTTGTGAGAGGAAATTTAGATCATGCTGTTTCTTTCCCTCTTGCCATCCAGGTTCCACTGTTTTATTGTATTTTATACAGCACTGGATAACTAATCGTCATCCTTGAAATACCTCATTAATGCCCTGAGAACGATGCAGACAAAGTGGGGAATATACTCTAGGTTCTTGACATATCTGTTGCCCTGGAATAGGTTGAAAGTGGTGCCAGCTCTTCTCCATGCTACCCCAAAAACCCAACACAGTATATTGAGAGCTTAATTTTTTTAGTTTTTTGTTTTATCAAATCACCTCTGTTTCCATATTGCTGTCTTATGCTCTTTTACAGAGAAGAGAGCAGAGGCATCCACAGTTAGAGCTAATGACAATAGAGGAAGCATTGCCACCTTTAGCATTTCTCAAAGCATATTTATGGGTTATGTTTACAGCAGAAAGAAGCCCACTGTACTGCGCTTTGATCACCAAGTTGAAAAATGCAGCAAATTTCAGCCTGCACTAAAGACATGACTCATTCTCTGCACGCCTTCATGCCAAGATGAATGAAGTTCGCATAGTCATTTGTAATTCCAATATTTAGCCATCTGATCAAGTTTAGCCCCCTGGCAGCTATCAAAGGCCAGCTGGTGAAGTGTTGGGATGCAGGTAAACGAGACAGGGGTGTCGAATTCAATGAGCATCTTCCTTTCATGTTTTACAAATGAGAGCCTGTCCTCAAAGATGCTTCATTCGCCTTCCCAATGCTACATTATGGGCCCTGACTTTTCCCCTCAAACTTCTGCTCTCAATATACTGGCTTTGAAGCATGCAGGATGCAGACAATGTTTTATTCCTGCATGACACAATACGGACTGCTTCTGTGCATGTCATTAAAAACTGGAATCCCACAGACCACACACTTCTATAAGACAAAACTGTTCACAGGAATTATTTCCCCCTGACTTTGAGGATGAAGGTGAACACGAAGAGTTGGAGTTATAAGCACTGCAGGAGGCATGAGTAGATGATTAAGAATATTTGATAGCAATGAACTGTCTTGGGGAAGGAAAATCTTCCAAAATATTTGTCATTTTTTCTTGCAGAAAGACAAAACTGTGCCCTATAATTTTCAATTTTTTTCTTGTGAACTAAGAAGTGATCTGTTAGAGACATTTTGACAGATCCACTTCACAGAAAACACATGATTGGCTGAACCAAAATCTTCTTGCCCATACCAAAAGATGCACTGATTAGAATATTGTGTCAGTTCCGCAACCCAGTTTGTGTAAGTATTTGAGCAGTTTCAGCTTATTCGAGTTTCACTTTAACAACTATAATATTTGTCAATACGAGGACAGCATTTAACGTACAGGGGTTGGACAATGAAACTGAAACACCTGGTTTTAGACCACAATCATTTATTAGTATGGTGTAGGGCCTCCTTTTGCGGCCAATACAGCGTCAAGTCGTCTTGGGAATAACATATACAAGTCCTGCACAGTGGTCAGAGGGATTTTAAGCCATTCTTCTTGCAGGATAGTGGCCAGGTCACTACGTGATACTGGTTGAGGAAAACGTTTCCTTACTCGCTCCTCCAAAACACCCCAAAGTGGCTCAATATTTAGATCTGGTGACTGTGCAGGCCATGGGAGATGTTCAACTTCACTTTCATGTTCATCAAACCAATCTTTCACCAGTCTTGCTGTGTGTATTGGTGCATTGTCATCCTGATACACGGCACCGCCTTCAGGATACAATGTTTGAACCATTGGATGCACATGGTCCTCAAGAATGGTTCAGTAGTCCTTGGCAGTGACGCGCCCATCTAGCACAAGTATTGGGCCAAGGGAATGCCATGATATGGCGGCCCAAGCCATCACTGATCCACCCCCATGCTTCACTCTGGGCATGCAACAGTCTGGGTTGTACTCTTCTTTGGGGCTTCTCCACACCGTAACTCTCCCGGATGTGGGGAAAACAGTAAAGGGTGGACTCATCAGAGAACAATACATGTTTCACATTGTCCACAGCCCAAGATTTGCGCTCCTTGCACCCTTGAAACCGACATTTTGCATTGGCATGAGTGACCAAAAGTTTGGCTATATCAGCCCGGCTGTGTATATTGACCCTGTGGAGCTCCCAATGGACAGTTCTGGTGGAAACAGGAGAGTTGAGGTGCACATTTAATTCTGCCGTGATTTGGGCAGCCGTGGTTTTATGTTTTTTGGATACAATCCGGGTTAGCACCCGAACATCCCTTTCAGACAGCTTCCTCTCGCGTCCACAGTTAATCCTGTTGGATGTGGTTTGTCCTTCTTGGTGGTATGCTGACACTACCCTGGATACCGTGGCTCTTGATACATCACAAAGACTTGCTGTCTTGGTCACAGATGCGCCAGCAAGACGTGCACCAACAATTTGTCCTCTTTTGAACTCTGGTATGTCACCCATAATGTTGTGTGCATTTCAATATTTTGAGCAAAACTGTGCTCTTACCCTGCTAATTGAACCTTCACACTCTTCTCTTACTGGTGCAATGTGCAATCAATGAAGACTGGCTACCAGGCTGGTCCAATTTAGCCATGAAACCTCCCACACTAAAATGACAGGTGTTTCAGTTTCATTGTCCAACCCCCTGTACATGAAAGTACCAAATAAAAAGAGGTGAGGAATTTGAACTAAAGTTCTTTTCCATTATGCAGATATGTATAATGCTGAAGCTCTTGCTTATCATCTCGTCATCTATCCTGATAGTCCACAGCTTGGTCCCAGTTAGATGAAAAAGTGGTGGACCAGAACACAAGGCAGTATTGTAATTGTAATTAGATATAAATGTTTAGATTTTAAAGTCAGTAGTTGGGCATAACACTGAACACCTAAGTGTTATTCAGCCCCGGTCCTCAAGTCACACTGCCTTCCATGCTTTTCACTGGTCTAACACACATGATTCAGGTGATTGAGGTTCAGCAAAAACCTGATGATCAGCCATCAATGGGAATCAGGTTTTTCTGAAGCAGGGAAACATCTAAGACATACAGGGCAGTGTACCTTGAGGACCAGGACTGAATAACAGCGCTAGATGACATTAAAGTGCTTCCAATTTAATCCTTGATACATGCGGAATCTACATTAGCAGATATTAATGGTATACTTACTCCACCTTAGCTGTCTGGTGCTTTGATGCCAATTTGCAAGCATAGTCCACAAGGGATATTAGTGTAGGATGATTTTTCACAGCCAACAAATTAAGAATTCAGAACTGTGTCAACATGAAAAAAATCCAAGACTTTTTAAAAAAAGGTTTGATTTTATTTTGCTTTCATCGTTTTCTTGACCAAAAGACTGGACTGTAGCTGGAGGTTTCAAAAAACATGCAGTCCCTGTCAGTGGGACACTGGGAAATAATGTTCAACTTTCTCTCTGCAAAACACAAGCACCAAATCATATCTGAATGTTAGCAATGCAAACACACAATGGCGACAGGTGATGTGATTTTTATTTGTAAATTTTCCTGTATAAAGCTAAAACATTAAATAAAACCCAGAACAACTAGCACGGCAGATTCTGAACCTGTCTGAACATTTGCAGGGAAGTAAATCAGCTCTATTTCAGAAGCCAGTGAAGGTCACCAGGATGAGGTTGGTTGAACTGTGTTGCTGCATCTGTACAACATCGTCAGCACTGTAGAAACATAACATTAAACCTTTAAACACAGCCTGCATTTCCAGAAATAAAAAAAAACCCTGCTAAATCCAAAGGTCCAGCACAGGAACTGAAGCCTGGAGACAAAACAAACAAAAAAATCTGCATTTTATTTAAGGAATCACAGATGAGACTCACATGACAAATTGTGTCCTCAAATAATAAAAAGAATAATGGTAAATTTATCAATATGAGACAGATTAGGCAATTAATTACCTTGAATTATATTGCTACTCAGCACATTTAACAACAAATCTAACAACACACAATCCAGTCTGAGTTAGCTTTATTTTAAAAAAAAAGAAGGTCTGCTAGTATCTTTACAATATCTGGTTAGGAGTTTAAACTATATCCTATTGACTATTAATTACATTTTCTATAATAGATTTCGACTGAAATGGATTTACAGAGGGGGACAGGGAATTAGCTGCTGCTGTCCTCCAGATAAGGAGATTCACAGTCAAAAATAGCACTTGAATTATTCTATAAAACAGCTGTGTTAAAACCAAATGTTCATTCAATCTGCTGCTGCTTCTTCTTCTGCTTCTCCTTCTTCTTCTTTGGTTTAATGGCAGTTCCCTACTTGCAGTGGGCAGTGCAGGAAGAGGAGCTGTAGCAATCTACTGTAGCCACACAAGCACACTCCGTAGCTGTGACTTCGCAGTTGCACACTGTCATTCTCTGGGCTGAAACGGTTGCTAGGCGATGGTAGTGATCCAATCCAAGAGAAAGCAAAAAAAACATCCTCAAGTAGGGAAAGCAGGTTTGAGAGCGTATTTTCGACCCATGTAGAGAGCAGGTTTGCGCACGAGGAGAAGGAGGTAAGCAGGAGCAGAAAATATATATGCAAGAAGCATTAAATCTGAGTGCGGAAACAAAGATTTGAGGGAGAACAGAATATATTTGAAAGAAAGCAGAAGTTTTGAGTGCAAGAATTACTAAGTTTGAGTACAAGCAGAATGAAATTCTGCTCTTAAATTGAAAATATGTGCTCTTGAATTTAGTCATTAAATTCCCCCAATAGGAAGGGCTCCAGTGTTCCATGGGATCAAGTGAGTTAAGAAGATGGATGGCTGGAGTTTTAAAGCCGAACATTGCATTGTTTGTCTCTTTCTTGTCCTCTTGTTGGCTGCCAACATGTCCGGGGCATAGCTCACCTGTCACCCAGTGATTGCTCCTGCCAACCAGTAAATTAATTTAATCGAATCCAATTGGATACTGTTCAATTCAACTGATGATGAAATGAGATAAAATAATATTTGGGTTTTTCAAGCTGAACACACGGAAGAAGACGCATATGGATTAAAATAAAAAAATGCATTTAACTAAGGTGCACTTTGCTTCTTTTCAGCTGTTCATGGTTGACAATGGAGCAGATGATTGGAGGATAGCCATGACATATGAACGAATCTTCTTCATTGTGCTGGAGCTTCTGGTGTGTGCCATACACCCCATCCCAGGACAGTATGTTTTCACCTGGACAGCACGGCTGGCCTTTACCTATACGACGTCTGTGGCTGACGCCGATGTGGACATCATCCTCTCTATACCAATGTTCCTGAGACTCTACCTGATTGGCAGGGTCATGTTACTCCACAGCAAGCTGTTCACGGACGCTTCGTCCCGCAGTATCGGCGCCCTCAACAAGATCAACTTCAACACCCGCTTTGTCATGAAAACCCTCATGACCATCTGTCCAGGAACGGTGTTACTGGTGTTCAGTATATCCTCCTGGATCATTGCTGCATGGACTGTGCGTGTCTGTGAGAGGTAAACACAGGGCTGTGAATATTGGATGTTGCTAGGTGCAAACCAAGACACAAAATGGCTGATGCACAGTTGTGTTGATTTGTGGATTACTAGATGCCTTCCTAACATGTTCGTACCTCTTGTGTCTCATTCTTGTCAGTGTTCTCTTGCTTTTTATCATTCACCTGCAGTGGTCCACAGAAATAGGTAAAATCATTAGCATAGGTCACATAGGAACAAAGCTTACATGTTTGCAGGAAGGCATTCACAAATTCGCCCACATATGACAGCACTGCTGAAGTGTTTAAAAACACCCTGACATCTGTCTCATTAGCTCAGCACTTGCTCCACAACTTCCCACTCCTTGTTTTAGATGAATTTTGCTATTTTAGATGGCTTGTCCATAATTCATGAGGGCCTAATTGTTTGTTTGCTAAATGGTTTGTTTTGGTAAAGCAGAGCAGCCCCCAGGATCCCTTAACCCGTTTTCTCCCTCACAGCTGAGCATCTTGTCCGTCTCGGGGGGGTGGGGGCACAAGGAATCTCACTGAAAATTACGAAAAGGTAGCAAAAAACTGAAAGCTTTCCTTTCCCTTTCTCATTCTACATTTGCATAGGGAAATGAGACGCTAATGTCAGCTTTGATGTCTTATAGTCTTTTTTGCGTGGTTGTTTCAGTGATGTTGTCAAGCAGATCTAATACAGCAAATCATCCCTTTCTGGTATATGTGTACTACTTTGTATTGGATTACAGGCAAGGTTTGAAATTTTACAGGTCCAGACCACAGATGCTTAGTTTCCCCTTGAAGCTAACCCTCCCTGCTTTTACTAAGTTCCCCCATCCTTACCTCCTCTACCTGTCTCCTAACTCCTAAGTCCTTGTTAACCTGTCACAAACCATTCCTCTCTTCGAGCCTTATCCTCAGTACCTTCAGCTGTTAGTTAGTTAGGACAAAGCCAGCCAGACAATGTTTCTAGCTTATTTATATTGCTGTGAAAAAGTATGTACCCCCCTTACAGATTTCTTCTCTTTTTGTGACACTGAAATGTTTCATATAATCAAATTAATTTTAATATCACTCAAAGGTAACATGCAGGTTCTAACTGGGACGCAAAAATGTCTGCTGTCACTGAGGCCAGAAGGAGGCATAGATAGAATGACAGATGACGGGGAGATAGAATCTTCTGTACTTGTTTGGATTGTCAAAAATAAAAATAACAAAAATTAGATTAGAATAGAGGATTCTATGTAGGATTATCTAAGGTCTGATGGGGAGCCAATCACTAACAGAAGCCATGACATATGACCTATGATAAAACTCCTTGCAACACCATTTTCTCTTGCGTCTGGATCATTCCAGTGTACCATCGCTGTTAATGAGATCAAGCACCCACAAACACTATCATAGCAAAGTGCGCACATAACTGATCACATAACTGATGTTTTAAAATTAGCAAAGCTATAATATAATGATGGCCAACTTCAGTTGGCCAAAAATCAGCTTTTATGTTGCTTATCTTACATTCACAAACAACTTCAAACTCAGCCTTCTGCATGCACAATTATGCACTCAGAAGCGCAAATGAACAGAGAGGATAATTAATCTTGTCAGGGCATTGACTGCAATGACAAACCTGCTGCTGTAAATAGTGACGACAAAAGTTAACAAACTGTAAAAGTCCAGAAAAACAGGAGCAGAAAGGAACAGAAGAATAAAATCAGCAACTGCATCATCATTAATGCTGCAGCGCCTCAACCCCTGCATGTTTCAAGCTCCACAGCAGAGAAGATGCTTTCGCTTTTTCTCTTGTTCCGCTGGGAAAAGACACCACACGCAAATTCCTTATTTAGATAGGGCAGTCTGCACCTCTTTTGCACCTATTATCCATTGCATGCGCAATCTTTGACGATCGCATGCAACACGCCCACTTATTGCACGTGCATATGGTGTTTTTGTACAAGCAATTTAGCGCCCCCTAATTGTAATCTTTAAAGATCAGGGCCTAAGTCTGTCTAACATTTGCCAAAAACAGCCTGATGATCCACAAGAGTTTTTTTTTATTTTTATCTTTGCAACAGTATTTTGCAGACTGACCAGACAAAAGTAAAATTTTCCAAAGGTGTGCATCCCATTAAATATATCAAAAACCTAATACAGCATATCAGAAAAAGAACATTATACCAACAGTCAAACAGTGTGGTGGTGCTAGTGTAATGGTCTGGGACTGCTTTGCTTCTTCAGGACCTGGACAACTTCCTTTAACTGATGGAGCCATGTGCTTCCTAGCTGAAAATGCGGAAGGAGAATTTCTGGCCAACTTTTTTTTTACCTTAAGCTCAAGAGCACTTGTTTTAGTCAGCACGATAATATTCCAAAGCACACCCTCACACCAGCATCTGAATGGCTCGAAAAGCCACAATTTTGACTAAGCAAAATAGCGGTATTAGAGTGGCCCCGTCAAAGTTAAGACTTCAGTCAAATTGAGATGCAGCATCATAACCTTAAACAACGCTGTTTATGCTAGAAGACTCTCCAATGTAGCTGAATTAAAACAATTCTGCAAAGAAGAGTGGGCCAAATTTCCTCTGCCGCAATGGACTCATTGTCAGCTATCAGAAGTTATAAGGATTTGGGAGCAATTTCTTTTTCACACTGGGCTACCTTGGTTTGTATAGCTTTTTTACTTAATAAATAAAAGTATAATTTTATAGCTGCATTTCAATATTTACTAAGGTTGTTTTTTGTGTAATATTAAAACATTTTTTCATGATCAATTAAAAACAAATCTGTAAGGGGGCAAATACTTTTTTGTGGCACTGTAAATAAAAAACTGTCAGTTTTATTTCATTTTATCTTATGGTAACTATGGGCTATAATTTAATTAATTGCTATTATTCAATATCTGGATCCACACTGTGTTAGTCAAGGTTTCCATGTTCAGTTCTTATAGGTTATAAGAAACTAAAAAATAATTACTTGGCCAAAGGGCTGGGCGATATAATAACCTGTATATTTATAGTAACATTTGACAAAATACATATCTTTTAAACCTGTAATTTCATTAAAATGTGTTCCTTGCATTGTCCCTTTTAGATATATACTGATATCATGGCAGCCTCTCTCATATGATATTTTCAGATTACAAGTGGGCCACATCTGACCTAACAACAAATCTGGTCAGACTTCAGACTCATCATAGATTGCCTTGCAAAAGTATTTTTATGTGATAGCCCAACACAGAAAAAACTGTGAGATAGAAAGAAAATAATTTGTGGTTATTGTGGAACTGCTTATCCCAGCGACAAGTCTTTTAGGATATGTTTTTACTAGTTCTGCACAGCCATAGACGCTCATCTTGGCTAGATAGCTCGAGCTCAATCAAATTGAATGGAGAGCATCTGAATATCAATCTTTGGCTATTGTCATAGATTCTTAATTGGATTTAGTTTTGGACTGACACATGAATATGCCTTATATAAACCATTCCATTGTAGCTCTTGCTGTATGTTCAAGGTCATTCTTCGCTGAAAGGTCAGAGTCTCAAGTCTTTTGCAGCATCAACAGGTTTCTTCCAGGATGCCCCTACATTTAGCTCAATCCATCTTCCCATCATCTCTGACCAGCTTCCTTGTCCCAGCTAACAAAAGAGCACACCCACAGCATGTTGCTGCCAGCACCATGTTTGACTTTGGAGGTGGTGTGTTTAGGGTGAGATGCACTATTAGTTTTCTGCCACACATTGCATTGTGAATGTAGGATAATAGAATCAATCTGGTGTCTTCTGAACGGAGTACCTTGTTCCACATGTTTGCTGTGTGGGGGAAATGGCTTGTGGCAAACTGCAAACAGGACTTCTTTTGCCTGTCTTTCAATAATGGCTTTCTTCTCATCACTCTTCCATACTATCTAGATTTGTGGAGTTTGAAACTACTAATTTCTCTGTTAAAAGATTTTCCTACGTAGCTGAGCTGTGGATCTCTGCAGCTCCTTCAGAGTTACCATGTGCCTCTTGGTTGCTTCTCTGATCAATGCTCTCCTTGTCCAGCCTTTCAGTTTAGGTGGACAGCCATGTCTTGATGAAGGATTTATGAGAGCTCTGTGGTATGTTCAGTGCTTGGGATATTGTTGAACACCTGCATTTATACAGAGATTACATTACACACAAGCTGTTGGTTGCACTGGATTTTATTTAGGGGCAGCATGTCTTCCTTAGCACTGGAATCTTCTTCTGGGTTGGGCTAAAGTTGAAGACGTGCTGCAGGATCCCACATAGCTGGTCCATACAGTCACTCAAGACTATTGGGTTAATACCATCTGGATCTGCAGTTTTGTTCTGGTTTAATGTCTTCAGCTTCCTCTCGTGACTACCAGAAATGGATAAGGGGGTGTGGAGGCGGGGCCACTCCTTCTGTCATTGAAGACAACGATTGAACAGCAGCTCTAAGCATTTCTAAGATCCATGCCGGAAGCATAAGGAAGCTGAGATCTTCTTATGCCTGAAGCCCCTGATCTTCCCTGACCCCATATTTCTTGTTGTTTCTCACCTTGACTTTGAGTTCTTTTTGTACATGCCTCAGTAATTACCCTTTCTTCTTCCCTAAGGATTCTCTTTTCGTGTTGGCCATTCTTTCAGGTTACCCAGAATTTTACATTTTGGGAGGAACCCCAATGTTCTGGTGGGCATAGATTTGTCCACACAAAACTTTCACTGACTGGCTCCCTGTCAGACATGGCATCCCAGTCTGTACCCTTTAAACATGCTAGCAGAGGGTCTTCAGGTTCCTTTATCCACCACGCAGTTTGTTTGGTCACAGGATGACTCCAAACAATGGATTTTTACAAAAGCAAAAAAAAAATAAAACTAGATTATGATCTGTCTTACCAAGAGCAGGATATGCAAAAGAGCTGGAGCCATCCCTGATGCTTGCAAAAAAACAAATCCAAGGTTTGTTCTCTGGTGGAGCTGCTTACAAACGTTTGAAACAGGAATGGTTAAAATCTTGAGATATCGCCACATATGCATCAGGTGTTGTGCTTAACAAGAACTGAGCTGATGCTGCCTGAGGGATGTACTATCGCTAATAAGACAATACTTGATAGATAATATGGATGAAAACTTACAGCTAACAGTTCAGTATCTGGGCTACATGTCCTGGATCAACCATCTCTTGTTCACACACACTGCAATTCCACTAGTTTTATGTTTGCTGCTCCTCTTCAAATATCTGTCTGCTCGTAAAGTCTGAAAGTCAGGAAGAGACTTTGGAGTCAACTACTATGTAGTTAGCACATGCCGCCATGTCTCATTGAAATGATACTAAATTCCTAAGACCCTGGCTGGGTGTTCATCAGCACTTCAGGTCTGTCCGCCTAGCCAATATGATCAAGATGGTTTAAACTTCCTCTTTCCTTTGCTCATAATGAGAATAAAGAGAACAGGAGGGTTGTATAATGAAGATAAATGCTTAGACTTGTTGACAAAGTGTATGTCCTCTCAGTCCAGAATACCTTGAACACGAATAAGAATTTGCATTTAAATTTATATCGTCCAGCCCTATCTTTTAGTGCATGGTAACTATATGAACTCCATCAAGGGTACGTTCAGAAATTCAGACAATAGAGAAGCAGAGAGGTTCCAATTAAAAAAAAAGATTTGGCTTGACGGCACAAATTCATACATACTAGATCAGTTCCCCAACCCTGGTCCTCGGGGCCCACAATCCTTCGCTACTCCAGCACACCTGTTTCAAATGATTGCATTGCTTTCTCAGCATGGCATCAAGTGCTGCAAAAGCATGTTAATCACCCACTCATTGAAGTCAGGTGTGTGGGAGCAGGGAAACACCTAAAACATGTAGGACAGTGGGCCCTGAGGACCAGGTTTAATAAATCCTATACCAGAGCACACTTTCAAACACCAGGGAATGTCATGACTATTTCATCTTCCAGAATAAGATGGGCAGAGTTTTGTATGTATGTCTTTTTGTGTTACTATGAATGGATGCAAGCATGCATGTATGGTTTGTGTGGTGTGTGTGTGTGTGTGTGTTTGTATAATGTTTTGCTGTACTTTCTATTTTCCCACTATGCTGCTCCATAGGGATACCATGTGAGTCCCCTTTCTCTAGCTGTAAAAAAACGTATCATCTTCTTCACTGAGCTGGCGCCACTGCTGCCCTGACTGGGAGGGTGAGGGTATTAGCGGGCAATAGGGGCAGCCCTTTCAAAAGACATAAACTAGCAGACTTTGTAGGCCAAACAGAATCAGGTAGACCTTCTTGTTGGCAAGAATGTGGCATTGTTCCTCTGCTAAGACAACAGATTTTACTGGCTCTAGAGGCACAGCGGAGGTGAAGTAACATTATGAGCACCACTTTGAAGCAAGCATCTCTTTGCTTACTGTTGTGCACGAGGCAAAAGAGAACCTGAAGGAGAAGGGGATTTGGATTTAAAACAAAGGACTACTTCATATCATCTTTAGAAGTCTGCCAGAGGGAAATTTGTCTTTGTACAATTTGTCTCTCTCGTTTTATGAAGTTGGTATATATCCATATGACACAAAAAGTATTTCTAGGAGCAACTGCTAAATTGTTTCAGGAGAAAAACCCTTTTTGTTCTTTTTCCTCACACATTACCATGTCATTATGTGTCTCCCTCTCACAAAACTGTTCTAATTTTTCAGACATTTGTTGCTCCTAAGAACAGTAGAACAGCAGGTTATTAGTCTTGTAGTTGAGCCTATTTTAGTTGGGTTGTGTGGCCCTGGTTTGAACAGTGTGATGTTGATTTACAGATTTACAGTTGAGGTATTACACATAGGCTCTTGCGTTGTAACATACTTATGTAGACAACTTTAAACAGGAAGTCTCCTGCTTCATAATGTGAAGACTACTGTTCTTGTATGTTTCATTGTTTTGTGATCCAAATGTCACTTCCCCTTCCTCATCTCCTTCAGTAAACATAAAAAAACAGCATGATAGTTTTCATGTTTACTGCCCAATTCCATTATTTTAAATAAAACAAGAGCAAACAGAAGAGGCGCTTGTTTCCTAAAAGTGCTTTGTGTGACTTGTATCCTCTGTAAAATGCATTGAGGCACTGTCACAGTGATCATTCTCCTGTGTTTATGAAAGGGCAGCACGCTGTGAGACTGGATGAACATGGACTCTAACTGGAAAATGCCTTGATTGGGGGGGATTAAAGTCACACATCCAGGGGAACTGAGAGGGATATAGAAGTTGAGGGAGTGTGACGATGGGAAAAAATGCTAAATTTACTGTGGATGAATTTAACACTGTTGATAGTATCTTCTTGCTCCTTCCCTAATACATACCATCTTTAATACCTCATGAAAGCTCTTTTGGCATCCACATCCAAACCAGAAAACTCAATCCCTCTCTCCTCTACTTCTCACTGACTTACTGATTTACACATATCCTACTTCACCTATCCTATGTGGCCTCCTCTGTCGTTTCCCCTCATTCTCTCTTTCTGGTTCTGATTTGTCATTTAATGTCCAAACTCACTTCAGATAGTTGCATGCGTGCCTGCCCTGCCTTCCTTTCTTCTGCCTAATTCTCCTATCCTCTTTGCTTCAGTTATTTTATCTAAAACAAACAAGGCACCAGATTATCAAACATGAGTTACTCATTAGTTACACCTACAACATATGTTTGACTTCAGGACCATATTATTGCTCAACCGCAAGACACAAACAGCCAAATGTGGTCTGACCAGGTAAAACATACACTATAGTGCCACAAAAACTTTCCCACACAGACACAAAACTTACAATAAACATCTTGGTCAATTTTCTTGTAGATGTTGGTTTTTGGACAGCCACTTACCAGCTTCTATCTGTGGAAAGACTGTACAACATAAAACCTACTCTCTCCTAAAAAATGTCAAATTGTCACTGAAATAGTAGAGAGGCTGGAGAGAAAACGGGCTACACGAAGCAAGCACTCCAGAATCTGACCAGTGATGTGGGTGGAAACTAACTTTCATGAAAATGAGAAGCATGAATATAAACAGGTACATAGCATTGGTAGTGGACATGAAGTGGTGATGTTTCACTGCATCTGTGTGTCCCCTGAGAGACAGAAGCCCAGAATCTGCAGCAAATACTGACAGTATTATTAAAGGGGGAGTAGCTGCTGTTTAGGTTGGCCACATTGTGGTGATTTTGCTGTGTTTTGTGATGGTACCAGGTAATTCAGTAAAAACTTTCTAACAGAAAAGCCTCAGGTCTATTCATGCCGGAGACATAAGTATTCATTCCAGCAGTGAAGCCTTAAGATTAGAGGTGGGAAGAAAAATATTTAACATTTTAAAAGTTTTTTAGAGTGAATAGCATTGTCTCACTTTACTGGATTTGTAAATGAATGACTTTCAGACAATCTCAGGAGAAGTGAAATTGGATTTTTCCTTCAGCCAGTGGTTCATTTTTCACTGGGTACCAACAGACGAGGAATCAAGATGAATGTAGCATCTAAATTTGAGGCGACCACAGAAAACCTTTCATGTTAGCTCCTTTCACTTTGTCAACAAAAGCTGCCAAGAACTGAACCACAAGAAATGTCAGCTTCCTAAAGGAATTAACAGTTCTGCCATGGAAAATTTTCAGGTAGGATTTTAGGTTTATGAAGTGACTGGTGTTGTAGTAATCAGTCATTTTCTACCGCTTATTCCATAGTGGGTCGCGGGGGAGCTGGTGCCTATCTCCAGCAGTCTATGAGCGAGAGGCGGGGTACACCCTGGACAGGTCGCCAGTCCATCGCAGGGCAACACACAAACAACAAAGCACACACTCATTCATACACCTAAGGGCAATTTAGAGTGACCAATTAACCTAACAGGCATGTCTTTGGACTGTGGGAGGAAGTACTCGGTGAGAACCCACGCATGCACGGGGAGAACATGCAAACTCCATGCAGAAAGACCCCCAGCCGGGAATCAAACCCAGGACCTTCTTGCTGCAAGGCAACAATGCTACCAACTCCGCCACCGTGGAGCCTGTGTTGTAGCAATGTTTTATAAATTAAACATTCACTAAAAATAAAATAATTCACAAAAAAATAATCAAATACAAAATTTTTTGTGCTTCCAGCTATTTATCTATAGTATAAAAAACATAAAATAAAATGATATTACAAAGGAGTTGGCATAACCGCCAAAAATTCTAGGATAGCATACTCAGAGTCCATTTCTTTGGGCTGTAAATATTGCCTAAATGGTTCAGAGAAGCCACAACCTCTGTAACAATCTTTTCTGCATTGAATTGTCATTGATTATTCTCAAGCTGAGGTCACCGATCTCAGCTAATCCAAGAATAAGCTTACTATCGTTTCCGATATCAATTCGTTTTCTATACAGAACCCATTAGAAAGTGTCAGGATTGCACTAAGTTTAAAAAAAACCATCCTTCATTTTGAAGACAATCATAACAGTGATATGTTCCTAGAGCTCAACAAACCGTTTTGTAAAAAAAAAAAACATTTGTATAAACTTGCTATTGTCCCTCACCACACCCTACAAAACCCCAAAATGTTGTCACAAAAAACCTACTATAGGACCAAAACTTGCACGACTCTCTTGGGCCATATTAATATGCAGCTATGTTCTAGAAAGTTATGCTTAGCTAGCACAACACTGCTGCCATGGGTACCATTCATTGGCATGCTTTTTGGCATTAGGACCACCTTAGAATTAGACAGCCATATAAAACACAATCTATGGACAGTCAGACTTGGAATGGATCATTCTACACTGATCACAGATTCTTTAAAGCACAATGTGTGATTTCTGAAACCTTTGCTACATTTGAAAACGTATAGTAGAAAAAAAGAGTTTTCTCAAAAATCTGACTAAAACTACTGTTTTGAGCACAATATTGTAGATCATCTCATCTTGAGAGTTGGATGTATTGTTAAAGCCTGCTTTAACATCTGTGGTTTCAACATCACCAAACAATATTGGTGTGGACAGTCTCCATATCATTAATACGATGCAACTGCTGCCAACACGCTTACCCTGGACCTTGATATTATATATATTTAGAGGCGCATAAATCTTTCCTCCCAGTGAAATAAATAGTGTGGAAAAGACTATGCAAACTGTGCAAACAATGTGTAAATGTGAAAATTTATCTCATTCATGATTTAAAGATAATGTACATCTACATGTAGACATGTATTGGTGTCTAATAAGGTTGAAAGCTGTTAGAGATGGATTTGGACCACATTAATTGTCGGAACAATACCTGATTGTAAATATGCAAAAAAAAAAAAAAAAAATGGACCTACGACAGATCAATTTACAGTTTAGGGCTAAAAAAGACTATAGCTATAAAAAAGACTTCCATGGATGTTTGTTGTTTGTAGTGTTTTTGTGAAGAGTCACTGTGTCATTGAGCCTCTTGCAGGCTGAAATGTGTTTAAGATTTAATTGAACCGAGTTGAACCATGGCACAAAGCCAAGAGAAGAGGCTTGTGGCCTATTTTACCTTCAGGTCTTTTTTTATTATGTTGCACCTGCTTTTATTGTGTGAGATTATAATTTCTCCACTGCATGGTAGCCTTTTCAGTGTAAAATTCTAAAAAGCTTTCCAGGACTGAGATAACTTTGATGTCCGTTGTTAGCAACTCATTATATCTTTGTGTTTGCATGTATAAAACACTGCTGCAGCTGCCTGGTTACCTTCTTTACTCACTAGTTGTTGTGTGAAACAAATGTTCTGTTTGCTGTTTTTGAGTTGGATCATCATTTCTGTCATCCTAAATTAGATCTGCTCATGTTTACTGTGACTAGCAGTCTTTCAGAGAGCATCCTGAATTATTAGTCCCCATGTAATAGGTGCTCTGGTCTATCTGTTGACTGACAGTGGAAAGACAAACAAAAGACTGTTTTACTAGTGAGAAATCAGAAACTGAATATCTTTTTAATTGCTTTTTCTGAAGATTAAAACTAGTGCTGCATAATATATGGAAAATGCATACTGGCATTACTATTACTGAAAACTGTGATGGCGACATTCTGACTCATTTCTTTCTGTAGTTTTACACAATGTCCTCACCACTCTGTGACCTGTAGGATCTCAGCCACGAAAATAGGGCTGCACCTAACCATTATTTTGCTAATTGGTTAATCTGTTGACTATTTTTTAGATTAATCAGTTATTAATGGGATCACAAAAGGTGCTTAAAATTATATTTTTACAGGCAATGCTAAACTATGCCACTTGAGGAGTTCTGGAAAGAGCATATTTACAGACAAAGAAGGGTTTTTATCTTAATTGCAAAATGTATACATTTTTTTTAACAGTTTCGGTCTAATTACCGCTCTGAGTGGGTGGTTCTTTGAGCAAATCGCACGTGTTAGAGTCTGTATACTCCACTTAACAATTATTCGATTACTAAATTAGTTGATGATTATTTCAATCATTGATTAAACATGATTAATCCAATCAATTGTTTCAGCCCTACGCTGAAATATAAGTCAGGTGTAGACATTAGGGCAAATAGAGTCCATTCAACAGGCCAGATCGATTTTATCGATATAAAAAGTGTGAATGCATGAAACTTGAAGTATTGCATCCTACCTCATATTGCATCCAAGCAGTCCTTTGTGATTGTTATATTGCACACGCTGATACTGCGACAATGACCAATTAACACCGTAATTAACACAGGTTCAAACATTAAGTACAGCTCTTTACAGTCACCTGTATAACAAAAACTTATGGTGGCCATCAGATTTTGACATTAATTATTTTTAACCTTAGATGAGCCATGTTATGTTAAGAAAAACTTACTTAACAAAATAAAAAAAATTCCCACTTTCTGACCTTTTCAGTTGCTTCCATCTTTGCAGAGAAATTTTGGCCCACTGGTCTTCAGAACATGCCTCAGGTGTAAGGGTATTCAGTCACCCACCGCTGCCTCGATGTTCTACTACAGTATTTTACACCGACTGACGTCTGGACTTTGACTAGCAACTCTAAAATCTTTGCTCTTTTTTTTTCTAAGTCTTCCTATATCATCTTAAAAATTCTCAACACCATCATACAAGACAGGAAGGCTGCTTGTTCAAAATGAGCTTTCCTAACTTAAGCCATCCTGAAGTGTTCCTGTTTTTCCCCTCCAACTGTTCCAAATGAACCACATTTCTTAGCCTTTTTCTTGCTGTAAATATGATTGAGTTTTTTTGGATTCCCTGAGCACACAATAGTCAGGTCTTAGAGTTTGTTAATGGTACAGACCTGGAGAACAGACTTTTGAATTCTTACAATTCTAACATTTAAAACATTTTTCGTGCATGTTGCAGGGTGCGATTAAATAGATAGCACAAGAAAATATACACACTGATTAAAAACTACTCAGTGTCCAGAAGCAATGGTCCAGTTTGCTTGTAATTTGGTGCACATGCAGACCAGTGATGGGCATGTAAATGATTCAGCAAAAGGCACTGGCTCAACTAGAACGATCACCAGAGGGTATCACAAGAGGAGCAGTTATGTCACAGGGACATGTCTGTATGTCTCACAGTGAGTCAAAAAAGTGAGTGAAGGTCACCAAGCACAGTGTATGGACGTGTATTAGACAGCATGACCTGCACCGGCAGAAAGATGATAGGGATTGTATCTCAAGTATGCATGAGGCCAGCTGTTTGTATCATCCAGCCGCCCAGCATGTGTGGTGTACTCTCTATGACATATGAAGTGCGTAAGTGCCCTGGTACGTTCCAAGATTGGGCCTCTGAGTCATCTGTATGCCCCAAATGCCAGACAATTATTCACAATGGCCACCCAGTGCCATGCATACCTGTGATATGACCCCTTCAAACTCCATCAAGTGCTAGTAATATTGTCCCTGGTTTAGCAAATTATTATTATTATTTTTAAGTTCTTGCAGCCTTCATTTTTTTCAACAGTAATGAGGCAGGAAATGGTGTGGAAAGAGTGGGGTAAGGGAGTGCAGAAAGCCTCAATTGGTTGGGATTCTATCCTATTACAGTCTGATCGGAGAACAAACATGGGTACTTGGGTCGCGCGCTTAACCCCCTGCGCCACCAGCGCTGGACACTAAATGCATTCAATACCATATAGGCAAGCAAAACCTTATCCATTAAAAAATTATGTGTTGTCTTATCAAATGTTCCATTCACACACATTTTATTTATTGCATTTACAGAAGCTTTCCTATTTAATCTTAAACTTTGTTTGTGTTTGGGGTGTGCATGTCTCAATCTTGTTTGATTTACTGTAATAGTTATTTAGTATTATTATGATAGTAATGATTATTCTGAGGACTCACAGTACCCTCCACACTT
This sequence comes from Crenichthys baileyi, assembly GCA_036173005.1. Lineage (NCBI taxonomy): Eukaryota > Metazoa > Chordata > Actinopteri > Cyprinodontiformes > Goodeidae > Crenichthys > Crenichthys baileyi. The sequence goes on from JAHHUM010000639.1 coordinate 95,984, forward strand.
TTTATCAACTCCGGTAAAGATAGGTTTAGTGGCTTCTGTTTTAGTAGCAAAATCTCATGATGAAAACGGTTTAATATTTAGTCAGTGGGGGAAAAACAGACATTGAAACATAACTGATTGTTTTAATATCACCAGGGCCATGTTTAGTTGCTTTTTAACCCACTTTTACTAACAGGACAGCACTTAGTCTTCGCTTATAGAATTTCAGAAGGTTGGAACATAGAGAAAGATGGGTCTTTGACCATTCGCTTTGGATAATCTCTCCAGAGACCATAGACCCCTGGGTCTTCTCTATGCTCTCCTCTCTTCAACTCTACCTACAGATTCTCTGTAGGATTTAGATCGGGGGACTGAGATAGTCATAGAAGAAGTTAGATTTTATGTCTGAAGAACCATCTCTCTTTTGAACTGTCCACATGTCTGTAATCATTAACCTGTTGAAAGACCCACTTGTGACCCATTTTCGGTTTACTGGTGTAGATTTTTATTTAAAAGGTATTTCAAAGGGTTCATGATGCCGCACACTCTAACAAAGTCCCCAATCCCTTTACAAGAGAAATAGACCCACAGCAGTACAGGACCACCACCTTACTTAGCAATGGGCATATATCCTTTTGCTTTAAGCTAGTTCTGAAGTGTCTGTTGCTGAAAAGCTCATTTTTATTCTCATCTGTTTAAAGCACACAGTTGCAGTTAAAGTATCAGGGTAGTGAAGCAAATTCCACATATATGTTTGCGATGATAGGACAAAAAACATAAAACATCCTGCTCATTGTGTGAGTCTTGTTCAGTCTTGTTTAACCCAGTAGCTATTTAATATTTGCGTATTTGTGAAGATTAACACACATCCCCTTGATGTGAACGGCATGTTCTTTTTTCTTTCCCATTGTGAAGAGTGGCTGAGTCACATCATGTCTATACTTCAGGGAAACAGGAAGTCATGGATTACAAATAAGAACTTCCCTAAAACCTATGACCAATGTAAGAAAGTAAAGCATGAATTAAAAATGCTTCATTTAAACTTAATTTTAAAAAACTCTTAGATGTGCTAATATTTATGGCCCCAGTGGTTTTGTGAAAAACAATTATTTGTTATGGATTTTTCCATACTGACTAAAATATTGAATTGAGGTTTTGCTGCAGCAATAAAAGGTTGATTAATTTTAAGGAATTTTCACACCTTGATCAGGGTTGATAATAAGTACAGAGGCTACTGTATTGTTAGCTTTGTTCACTTAGGTGTTGTATCATAAACTCATCTTCAGTCATCAAACAGTTGGGAATTGTTTATTAGTTCGCATAAACAGAAGTTGACCACGGATGACACTTTGGACAAATTGTTGAATATGTTGCTACTATTTTACTATTTAAGGTTTCTTTTTGTGAGAGGAAATTTAGATCATGCTGTTTCTTTCCCTCTTGCCATCCAGGTTCCACTGTTTTATTGTATTTTATACAGCACTGGATAACTAATCGTCATCCTTGAAATACCTCATTAATGCCCTGAGAACGATGCAGACAAAGTGGGGAATATACTCTAGGTTCTTGACATATCTGTTGCCCTGGAATAGGTTGAAAGTGGTGCCAGCTCTTCTCCATGCTACCCCAAAAACCCAACACAGTATATTGAGAGCTTAATTTTTTTAGTTTTTTGTTTTATCAAATCACCTCTGTTTCCATATTGCTGTCTTATGCTCTTTTACAGAGAAGAGAGCAGAGGCATCCACAGTTAGAGCTAATGACAATAGAGGAAGCATTGCCACCTTTAGCATTTCTCAAAGCATATTTATGGGTTATGTTTACAGCAGAAAGAAGCCCACTGTACTGCGCTTTGATCACCAAGTTGAAAAATGCAGCAAATTTCAGCCTGCACTAAAGACATGACTCATTCTCTGCACGCCTTCATGCCAAGATGAATGAAGTTCGCATAGTCATTTGTAATTCCAATATTTAGCCATCTGATCAAGTTTAGCCCCCTGGCAGCTATCAAAGGCCAGCTGGTGAAGTGTTGGGATGCAGGTAAACGAGACAGGGGTGTCGAATTCAATGAGCATCTTCCTTTCATGTTTTACAAATGAGAGCCTGTCCTCAAAGATGCTTCATTCGCCTTCCCAATGCTACATTATGGGCCCTGACTTTTCCCCTCAAACTTCTGCTCTCAATATACTGGCTTTGAAGCATGCAGGATGCAGACAATGTTTTATTCCTGCATGACACAATACGGACTGCTTCTGTGCATGTCATTAAAAACTGGAATCCCACAGACCACACACTTCTATAAGACAAAACTGTTCACAGGAATTATTTCCCCCTGACTTTGAGGATGAAGGTGAACACGAAGAGTTGGAGTTATAAGCACTGCAGGAGGCATGAGTAGATGATTAAGAATATTTGATAGCAATGAACTGTCTTGGGGAAGGAAAATCTTCCAAAATATTTGTCATTTTTTCTTGCAGAAAGACAAAACTGTGCCCTATAATTTTCAATTTTTTTCTTGTGAACTAAGAAGTGATCTGTTAGAGACATTTTGACAGATCCACTTCACAGAAAACACATGATTGGCTGAACCAAAATCTTCTTGCCCATACCAAAAGATGCACTGATTAGAATATTGTGTCAGTTCCGCAACCCAGTTTGTGTAAGTATTTGAGCAGTTTCAGCTTATTCGAGTTTCACTTTAACAACTATAATATTTGTCAATACGAGGACAGCATTTAACGTACAGGGGTTGGACAATGAAACTGAAACACCTGGTTTTAGACCACAATCATTTATTAGTATGGTGTAGGGCCTCCTTTTGCGGCCAATACAGCGTCAAGTCGTCTTGGGAATAACATATACAAGTCCTGCACAGTGGTCAGAGGGATTTTAAGCCATTCTTCTTGCAGGGTAGTGGCCAGGTCACTATGTGATACTGGTGGAGGAAAACGTTTCCTGACTCGCTCCTCCAAAACACCCCAAAGTGGCTCAATATTCAGATCTGGTGACTGTGCAGGCCATGGGAGATGTTCAACTTCACTTTCATGTTCATCAAACCAATCTTTCACCAGTCTTGCTGTGTGTATTGGTGCATTGTCATCCTGATACACAGCACCGCCTTCAGGATACAATGTTTGAACCATTGGATGCACATGGTCCTCAAGAATGGTTCAGTAGTCCTTGGCAGTGACGCGCCCATCTAGCACAAGTATTGGGCCAAGGGAATGCCATGATATGGCAGCCCAAACCATCACTGATCCACCCCCATGCTTCACTCTGGGCATGCAACAGTCTGGGAGGTACGCTTCTTTGGGGCTTCTCCACACCGTAACTCTCCTGGATGAGGGGAAAACAGTAAAGGTGGACTCATCAGAGAACAATACATATTTCACATTGTCCACAGCCCAAGATTTGCGCTCCTTGCACCATTGAAACCGACGTTTGGTATTGGCATGAGTGACCAAAGGTTTGGCTATAGCAGCCCGGCCGTGTATATTGACCCTGTGGAGCTCCCAACGGACAGTTCTGGTGGAAACAGGAGAGTTGAGGTGCACATTTAATTCTGCCATGATTTGGGCAGCCGTGGTTTTATGTTTTTTGGATACAATCCGGGTTAGCACCCGAACATCCCTTTCAGACAGCTTCCTCTTGCGTCCACAGTTAATCCTGTTGGATGTGGTTCGTCCTTCTTGGTGGTATGCTGACATTACCCTGGATACCGTGGCTCTTGATACATCACCAAGACTTGATGTCTTGGTCACAGATGCGCCAGCAAGACGTGCACCAACAATTTGTCCTCTTTTGAACTCTGGTATGTCACCCATAATGTTGTGTGCATTTCAATATTTTGAGCAAAACTGTGCTCTTACCCTGCTAATTGAACCTTCACACTCTGCTCTTACTGGTGCAATGTGCAATCAATGAAGACTGGCTACCAGGCTGGTCCAATTTAGCCATGAAACCTCCCACACTAAAATGACAGGTGTTTCAGTTTCATTGTCCAACCCCTGTATTTTTTAGCCTTCTTGCAGTTAACGGTTCCTAATTATTTAGGTAAGGACCAGAGGTGACGTCATGCAGCATGTGAGAAAGAGCAGTCACTGTTAAACAGGGTTTTTTTGTATTTTGGAACAAAATATCACAGAGTTCACATTTAAAACCATATTTAGCATGTTATATTAGTGATTAGTATGGTTATCTTCTGTGTATAGGGAATATTGATTTTTACTTTCCTTCTGAGATTTCTAAAAGGCCGCCAACATTTCCAAATCTAGCAAGTACCATACCAAACACAGAATTAAAGATCAAAGAAATGAAAGAGAGCAAAGTTTTGTTGTGCTACGTTTGGCCTTCCTATTATCTGCTTAAAAAGTCGCTCTCTCTTTCTCGATACCTAGATTATCTTTAGATATGTCTTTGAAAATACAGCTTTTTTGCCACCTTTTAAATGGCATCTCTGTGCTTTCTCTGAACTAATGCTCAACCTCATGTAAAATTCCTAAACTTTAGTCTATTTCACCCAATAATGGCATGTACCCTGAAGTCTTTTGTTGATAGTGTGACTGAGCATCACAAAGGTATGGTGGGTTCAATGACTGAAAAAAGCTGGAATTCTTGAGTTTCCAACCAATCAATTACCTATTTGAGATGATCAAATTGAAAATCAGAGTGATTGGGTCACCAGTCCCTTCTCTTGGTGCATCTCTACCTTCAAAATAACTTTACTTACAACTGAGTTTTCTCAGAATGTTTTTTTGAATATTTGTTTGAGGTAAAAAATTACTTTTTCTCAGAATTTCTCCAAGACACTCCATTGGATGTATTTAAGTGATATGAACAAAGGTGGACATGGCATATTTGCCTGTGTAACAGAATTTTGCATTGCTGCAGAAGGTATCGAAATGCCATCCTCAATATTGGGCTTCTACAGTTTCTTTTTTTTTTTATTTTAAAAAATATTTCATACATTTTATTGGCCTTTTGTTTGACATTTTAAGCATTGTTGAGAGCTATTTTAATGTTTGCGGTGATCATTTGTATACGTTCAAAGCTTTTTTTGAGCAGCGTAATCTCTGATATAACATTTGTCACAAACTGTGACCAATTAGTCAACTATTTTATTTATTATAGCACTATTACCATTGTGAATGCACGGACATGCATTTGTTTGGTTGCATTTATCAAATTGAGTTTGAATTGATGTTTGGCTAAAATGTACTCTTCGCTTGAAATTGAGAAATGTTAAAAAATATTGTTTAAAAGGATTTGGAACCACAGTCATTTTTTGAATGTCACATTCATCTACTGTCACTTTTAAATAATTCTAGCACATTATATAGAGAAAAACGAAATCTTTTTCTTTTCCATATGTGAAGTTAGTTATTCTGTCCAGAAATCCATGAAAACCAGAAAAACTCATGAAAACCAGTTCTCGTGCTAAACCAGTGTAATATCTTGCTTAGAACCAGATTTTAATCTTAACCACCTCTGAAAGTAGTTCTAACTTGCACCAACCCTATGCTGGTCTGATAAAACTAACACCTTTTGTTAGGAGCAGGAAACAGGCTCATTTTCCATTTAAATTCAATTTAAATCAAAAACAAGAACACTGAGCATGGACATTAATAAAAAGGTAAATAAGCACTGGAATAACACAAGCTTACTTTTTTACATTTTTCTGATGTATGTCTAAATATCCTCCATCTTCTAAATACTGACCAGAGATTAGAAATGCGAGTCAGAAGTAAGTTCACAAACACTGTCTGTGGTTTAAAATGTGGTTCCTGTGGTCAGCGAGGCTTAGTGGTAGAGCGGGCGCCCCGTATACAGACTCAGCTGTCAGGGGTTTGACTCCAGACTTTGCTGTTTGTCCTCCCTCTTCTCTGTCTTTGTTCCCTTTCCTGTTTGATTACTGTGAATTAAAGGCCACAAGCAACACAAAATCTTATAAAAACTGTAATTCCTGTGAATATCTTTTGGCCAGCAAGCTGTGTCCTGATTTTCTACACAAAATCAGAATATGAAAGCAGTTTATGGTTCTGTAACAAGCTGGTTATTTGGCAATGAACAACAACACTGTTCCTTAACTGTGTTTGTATAGACCCAGTTATTGATGTGGACTAAATACCAGATAAGTTGGAACTCAGACCTATACATTTGCTAATTGAGCTTCTTTTAGCAACACAGCCAATAACAATGCAATCTTCGGAATTACGCTCTATTATCAAAATTGTTGCAGATGCCCAAGCTTTGTCCACCTTCTTTCACAATGAAGCAAACTATTGTAAACAGAAGTCAAGCATTAATTATCCTAAAAATGTTCTCTGTAACCAAATATGAAACACATGGCAACAACAAATATCTGTTTTTGGTATGTTTTTTAGATGTTTATGTGTCTTTATAGATAAATGTTACATTTTTAAGAATGTCAACAATTGTTTAGAAACTGTAGGAGCATGACAGCATCACTCTATGTCCAGAAGCTCATGTAGATCCAACCAATTTAAAGCCTCATTTTGTCATTATAACGGGCTGCAGCCTTGCAAACTCAAAGGTCAGTTGTATATGCAGATAAATGGTTCATAGCCTATCGATAAATCCAACCAGCCTTTGAGTTTTCTCTCCATAGCATCTTTTTTCAGTTTTTTTTTTCTGTCACTGTGTCTCACTCACTCTCCAATCGCTGCCTATACAATAATGTTTAGCAAAGCTGACAGTAAGCCCCCAACAGTAAGCCACCAAGCCTCCAATTTGGTCTATGCTCGTTCTACATACCTGTGGCAGCCATACTAAATTTTGAGTTTCGGGAGTTGATGAGAATATAGAACTTTCTTAAGTCAGAAGTCAAACATCAGGAGTCCTTCCATTTGTTTGCTTTTTTCTGACTTAAAACTCCCGGCTACTGAGTACATATAGAAGGCACCAAGAACCGGCCCTGGTTTAGCACGAGAACATTGGTCTAAAAAACTCTATAAAGGGCAAACAACAAAATATTCACTACCTTTCAAACTTTGTCAGTTTTAAGCTAATGCACCAAACTGTTTTAGAAAACAGAGGTCTCACCTTTATTTTCTTAACCAACAGAGCTCTCCTTGTCTTTATTGTTTCAGGTATCATGACAAACAGGAAGTGACCAGTAACTTCCTAGGAGCCATGTGGCTCATCTCGATCACCTTCCTCTCTATTGGCTACGGTGACATGGTACCACACACGTACTGTGGAAAAGGCGTATGTCTTCTCACAGGGATCATGGTAGGTTCTTCTTGTTTTCAGTAATGATGTCACTACTGTGTGGAAGGAAAATGAGGCTTATTTTGTTATTCATCAAAACAAAATCTTGGATTTGGACATTTAATGTCCATTTTACACCATTCTCACACACATGTATGCTTTTTCACCCTCTTTCAGTCTGTTTTTACATGTAGATGAAGTTAATGGTACCCCTGCAGAGCTCACTCATCTGTTCTGCTGCTCAATTCTTCATAAAAGGACTAAGGATGACCTTATGAGTTCATGTTAGAAAGTTAAATCAGTGAAAAGTTCTACCAGAGTTACTTTTTTATTCTTTTTCTAATTTATTTTATTTTTTATAAATCCACATTGGCATTAGCATTTAGCATTATAGCAAGTAATCCCCTCTGTCTCATCCCAATCCCCTTAGACATCCCCTCTTTGTAATGAGGGGATGTCTGGGGAGATTGTGATGAGACATAAAACATGTCAACAAACGCAGTTTTTGTTCCTGGTCTTTAGTGGTTTCAACCTATAAAAACATGGAAAAGTGCTAGCTTGTCTTGCAAAAGTATTCACACCACTTTTCAACCCAATCTCAAAATACAGGGTATTTAAGTGGGATTTTATGTAATTGAACTACACAATGTAGTGCAAAGTAACTGGAAGTACAATGATAACAGGGTTTTCCTGGAAAGTAAACAGTAACTCTACTGGTTAGCAGATATCTTACTTATGAGACCGTCATTAACCATCTCATTTTCAAATAAACATGTAAACAGTTGCGTGGCATCTATGCCTTACAGGACTGGTCACAACCCTCAAGTGCATTACATGATGCAACTACACAGAGGAAGGGTGATTAAACTAGCTGCATCACAGAAATATTCCACTAATGCTCTTGGTATATAACTGGCAAGTTCTAGCACAAAATTTCAAAAAGGGATTCAAAGTGGAAATCTTCTACTTCATACCTGGAACCAGAAAATCTGCAGCAGCTTTGGCAGATCTGAAGCATGCGCTGAAAGCTCCCTCTCCTAATCCCTGCAGGCATAACTGGTCCATCCGAACCATTGTTCAGGCATCACTAACAGATCAGTGATTACCTACTATACACAAACAGATGTAATAACAGATTTTCCTTTATCTTAACCAGTACAAGGAGTATCAAATGGTGTTTACTGACCAAACAATCATGAATTATTCTTAATAAATTTGTCTATTAGAAGAGCACCTTCAGCACGTCCCCTTTATCCCCTACATTGCTTGTGGAAAAAGTGGAATTCTTTAAATAGATGTATTTATATTAGGGGTGTACTAATTGCAGTGCCGATCACCGATTACCGATCTTTAAAAAAACCTGATCTGCCGATTTCGATTTTGGCCGACACTTTTTTTTATAACTGACACTGTAAGGTTACCATACACCTTCAATATTCCAATCTCATTTTATTGAAAAACTCTGAACAATACCAGTGAAACAAGGCAAACTTTGAACTACACAGTGCTCTCAAATATAAATATAACGTTTAGAGCATTGCAATTCCTTTAGTCTTTCATTTTTCACATTTTAAAAAGAAACTAAACCTACACAACAGGTTTGACAAGTAGATAAGATCAGTGGATGAGATCGGTTTCACATGAAAGTATTGGTCGATGACCGAGCTCCCAAAATTAAGGAAATCTGGGCCGGTCTATCAATCGGTGCACCCTGAATTTATATTGAGATTAAATTAAACACAATTTGGTTATATTTACTAATTAGGCAACTTCTAGTCGTAATTGGTTGTTAAGGATTTTTAGTTGAGGGTATTTGATTAAAGAGCTGAAACTGAATGCTTTTTAGAATTTTTTTAGATTTTTGGGCGTTTGTAATGATGTTATGGCTGATTGACATAGTTCTTATGTTACATCTGCCATCATGTTTAAACAACAGGGAGCTGGTTGCACAGCGCTGGTGGTTGCAGTGGTTGCCAGGAAGCTGGAGCTGACCAAAGCTGAGAAACATGTCCACAACTTCATGATGGACACACAACTCTGCAAACGAGTGAGTTACATATTATAGCTGCATTAATGGTATACTGCTGGTATAACTACAGTGTTCAAAGATGTTGACTTTTAGATCAAACACTGTAAACACTGTAAACACTTAACCCATGTGAGATTTATGTTTGGTTTGGATCATTTTATTTTCACATATGAACTCCTGATCATGTACTGGACATCAGAAGATTTAATCAGTAAAACATTTATAAACTGGAAGCACTCCACAATGGCATCTAGTTACACTGTATATTCTCCATGATAACAAGCCAAAGCATCACAAGCCTAAAAAGTGGACGAGTTAAGGAGTTAATTTAAATAAAAAAATAAGGCCAAAAAATGCACATTTAGGCTGATATTCACACAGTTCCTATGCAATTTTCATGTCAAAATTTTATACTTGTAAGTTCATTCTTTGGATTCTGAAAACAAAAGTTTAGCATGAATGTACAGCTAAAATATGGAATTTGTGAAAAATAAAATATGATGGATGGATGGATGGATGGATGGATGGATGGATGGATGGATGGATGGAAGGATTTCATGTTTTTCCTGACTTCTCCAAATGCATTGGAACCCTTCATGATTTGCTGATATTATTTCAAAGTTTATTTTATATTTATTTAGTCAATTACAACAGAAAGTCATATCAGACTATTTACATTAAAAATAAAAAGGTCCAGTTAAAATCCAGTTATTCAGTGTAATTTTTTTTTATATGTAATCATCATCAACAGAAAATAAAGAAGCAGAAAAGAAGAAAAAAACAACTAGAAAAGAAAAAAATGGTGACATGTATAAAATTGGTGTTCATATTTAAGGGGAAAACTCTTGGACTTTTTGTATTTGTTAAGCATTTTTAGAGCAGTGTTTATTGTACATATTTGTAGAAATTATTCATATGCTATATTAATGTTGTTGCATTGATAGATGGTACGCCAGTTCTGTTCCGTTAAATCACTTTTTAATTTATTAATTGACTCCTCTGTTCTCACTCCCTCACTCACTGTGTTCATAAATCCATTTGTCTGTTCGTGATTATTTGCATTTATCAAGTTAATGTTAATATCTCCACATACAAACTTAATTATGTTGGTTATCCCAATAAATTTGCTCTCCAGCCAGTCATTGAAAATTTTTATTCTGGACTCAGGTGCTCTGCATATACAGCCTGTGTTTTTTAACAAATTTCTATTATTTCAAACAGAAAAGAAACAATTATTTCCACAGCTGTTAACAAGGTAAAGCATGGTGATATTTAGCGATATCATAGCATTAACTATCTTGTGAGGTAGCTGTTGCTCAGTGGGAAAAGTAGTCTTCCTGCAATTGAAATCAATTCCACCTTGGCTCTCAACGCAAGTTCAGGTAGGAAGGTAGGAAGTTGCCTTCCTACCTGGACATTGGTGTAAGTGGGTGTGTGTGAACATTTTGTTACAGCGGTTAATATGATTAGAAAGCACTATAATTTTGGTACATTTACCACTTATCCATAAATCAGAAAAAAAACAATTATTTCTATTGTTGCTAAAAATATATAACATATTTTTTGTTATAGATACAATACATTTAGATACACAACTTACCGTTTTAAAAATGATCAGCAGCACACCTTTATTTCCAATAACCAAGACTGTCCTTGTTTTTAGTGCTGGTGGTGTAGGGATTAAGCATGCAACCATATATAGAGCCTACAGTCCTATAGTCCCGAGTTCGAGTCGGACCTGGCAACCTTTGCCAAATGTCTCCCCCTCTCTCTCTGCCCCTCTTTCCTGTCTGCCTACTGCCAAAGAAATAAAAACTAAAGGCCTCTAGTGCCGAAAAAATATATTTAAAAAAAAGGTTTTTAAAACAGAAACGGTAAGATAGGATATAAGAATTACAGAATTTTTGTGACTGTACACTTTGACACCAGCAACAGAAAACAATAGACACACACCTAACAGCAATTTCATAGGCAGAAATTTGAACCCAGTAGTTCTTTTGCTGTTAGCAACATTTTAAATGTTAGGCTTTGTACTTCCCACATTTTGCAGAAGGCAAAACTAAACCTTTGATATTTCATCAAATGGTTTCCACCAGTTTATCTTTATCTTTTATCTCCTGTTTCCCACATGGTTCTGTTCAATCATTCAATCAGCAACTGATACGTTGAAGCAGTACAAATTCTGTGATATTAAATGTCTTTTTTTACTCTTGTGTCTCAGGTAAAGAATACAGCTGCCAATGTACTCAGGGAAACATGGCTCATTTACAAACACACCAAGTTGGTCAAGAAGATAGATCATGCCAAGGTGCGGAAACACCAGCGCAAGTTTCTCCAAGCCATCCACCAGTAAGTCATGTACTCCCTGCACTCTAATCTGCATTTGAAACAGTTGTTTGCTGCCAATTCAAATCTCTTTGCAGAAAGTAAAAATAAGTTAATTCTATGTGGTTGTCTAACTTGAGGTTCAAAATATTAAGACTTCATAATTTGTTATGTTGGTAAACAAATGTAGCCATAGCTATGTATTCTCATCCTGTAGAACTGTTGTTACAGTGTTCCCTTCAGGCAGACCTGTTCTTTTTATTGTCATACTCATGTACATGTAAACATTGACAGATGCACACACATGCCACACACATTCTTTCTCATGCACCCACACACACTCAAACTATTGTGATGGTCCTTCCTATTTCCCACCCTGCCCCCTTACCCCCTCCAACCCCCTTTTACCCTGCGCTTACAGCGACAAGTGTAATGGTTTCACTCGTTTCGTGAATGTTGTGAGGTTAAAACTCTGTACTGTGTTCTGTCCTTGTTTTGCTCTATCACTGCAGAGCTCAGAAGTAAGTTAAGTCTTCTATGTATCCTTCTCCTACTGTTTCCTCAACATCCTCCTCCTACTCTCCATGTCTGCGTTTGACATGCATGAGAAAAAGAATAATAATCTTGGATGCTGAATTGTTTTGGTGTTTTTTATTTGAGTGTTCCATTTCCTCCCCTCTCCTTCCCATTCTCTCTTGAATGGAATGAGACAAAAAAAGCATCAACATGTTGCCACCAGTGTCAGTAATTAAGGGTTGTCTGGAGAGAATGTGTGAAAGAAAAAGCTTCTCACAGAGAGTGAGCTTGGACCTCTTATTGGCCAAGATCATACTCATCTACTGCACAAGTGTATGACTAATATAGCTGCTCCCGAGGCTATATTAACTGTCATCAGCAGAACTCATCCTACACTCTTGATGGTTTTGTGATGACATTTATCCAAACTGTGTAACAAACCATAGTTACATAAAGAAGCTGAAATGTTTGCTGTTCCTTTAGTTAGATTTTCCTCTCTAAAATAATCTGAAAGCTTGATTCATGCACATAAATTCCACAACACAGCATGTAAAATAGAAGATAGAAGAATATAATTGTGCATAAACGCCTTTAGATTACACATTTTTGGATTTTAGTCCATGTTAGACCTAGGCTGGTATTAGAGGTCTTATTACCATGAGGTAAAGTATTATGGTTTCAAAGCTGCTAAAATTTCATGTATAGGTTTCTGCAAGTATTAGTGAATTAGACGTAAGAGCTATTATATTTTTTTTATATACAGAAACATTCAAGGAATATGAATATTAATGAAACTTTTATTTATTTCAGTAACTGAATTCACTTTGTGAAACATTATATAGATTAACTAGGCTCAGATTGATGCTTTCAAGCCTTTTTTCTGTTTATTAAGATTATTTTTCGCTTAAAACTAATGAAAACATGTCATTTGAGCATTAAATGAATATGGTGATATCTACAGAGGGCACCAGGAAAACAGGACAAATAGCACGGACAAAGTCACAGGCAGAACAATGGGGAGTAAACAGCAGATACAGCCTGTGTAAAAGAGAATAATGGGCGCATCCAGCAGAGAACAACGAGAACCATGTATCTTATATACTGAGGGAGGTGTGAAGAATGACAAGGGGTGCTTTTGTGTTAATCAGGAGATGGGGAACAGCTGAGGTAGAAGATAACCAGGAAAGGAAAGAAAGGTAGACTAAGTAACACTAAGAAGCTGAACTAAGACACAAGCAAACACTAAACAAGGAAGAAAGACAAATACTTACCTAAAGAAAATAAACTACAATGCACAGGGAACAGAACACAGGAATAAACTAGGAAAAACAAACACAAAGAAATAACTAATGTGGCAACACCTTATACACTTTAATGAACACAGTGAAATGAACAGGAAATGGCAACTAACAATAATGAACATGGAGAAATTAACCCAATGTGGAGAGAACCAAAGAACATTAATAAACAATAAGGAAATGGTGAGAACAGATTCATAAAAGAAAACCAAAACCTAATTCCTGAGGATCATAAAAACCTGCTTTTTAATCTGACAAACAAGCCTCATCGGAATGCATACCCTAATTTATTAAAAATGATTGTATATTTATTTTTATGGAATTATAGACATTAAAAATATACATTTGGTAAATTAACTTGAAAATACTTGATATAACATTAATAACTATGTAAAGTTAGATAACACAAAACCTTAAACAAACTACAAAAACCTAGGAGAATTCTTCCAAAGGTACCCAGGAAAGGGGATTATTTGGCCAATGAAAGACCACCTGAATTTCTCGGCTAAAACAAAAATAAATTGTATAAATAAATGTAATACATTACAATTCTCAAAAAAATAAATTACATTAAAAAAACTAATAAAAGAAAATTATGTACAGAAGCAATGAATAAACAAACATATAGGAAAGGAATTTAAGACATTGTCTGGTAAATCTGGAAATATTTAAGATGTTTTAAGGCCTAAAATGGACATTTTTCAATATAAAACATTTTATGACTTTTTAAACCCTGTAATAGAACCAATTTATAAAAAGTGACATCTCACAAACATCAACTTATTTATCCTCCTTATTCCTGGCAGTGCTGCTACAATTGATTGCATTTGCAACTTCTAGTAAGTTAGTGAACACTGCAGTAATACACTTTGTTTTAATAGCTAACCATGTGTAGTGAGCTGTAATTTTGATCTGTTAGGCTCAATTTCGTCTTTTTTGTCTATTTTAATAAACACGTGCTTTGGACCTTTCTCAGCAAAGTTCGGACATGTCTGAACATGACTGCCTGCTGCCCTGTTTGCTACACCTATGGAGCCAGCATGTAGATATAACAGCTTGATTTTAGCTGCCCTCATAGTGAGTCTACAATGCGCTCCCAAGAGTAAGCAAGTTTGCTTAAATAATTTTAGCAATCATATCAGGTAATCACAGATTGGTAGCTTCAACAGGCACACTAACTTCCATAGTTTATTGTCAACAGAGATTGGTATTTCTTATCATTTATCAAAGTCATGATCGTTCAGCTAACAGAGAGCACAGTAACATACAGGGGGCACCACTTTGCCACAATGCGGAACATTCCTTGCCTCTCAAGAGAAAATTAATACTCAAAGATTTTGGCAGTTTTGACACCATAACCTTTTAAAATTTCTGCACTATATACCTTGATGCTGGAAACCAGATGATATCTTGTATCTTTGGTTTGACAGCCATAAGACATAACGATTTTTAAATTATCTTAAAAATCTAAATAATGAAGCTGTGTCCCTTTAAGATTCAGTTGAGGAAGAAGTCGGTAGTTTCTGTCTGCCTCTCTCTCTGCTCTGATAACTCATTTGAACATAAATAAATGTCCTTGGCATCCTGTCCCAGAATTTGCCAAACAGGGAAATTCTTCCCCTCATACAGATGATAACTAACATAACACATTTTTTGATTCAAGTTTCACAGATCCTACAGTCCCATTAACAAATCTGATTAGTGATATAGAGCCACAGAGTGGAAGGCATCACAAAACATGTCAGGTGTACCATTGGAACTTGTTCAGAATGTCTTTGTTGCTGTATTTTCAGCAGTGTCAACAGGCGATTTATTTCTGGCGAGCTTCATCTTTTATCTGTGGCATCCCCTCACACACATCAGCTTGTAAACATATCCACAAACACAGTACAAACTACTGCAGTTCACATTTCATTGTGCATAAAGTCAGTCATAGCCACTGCACGCTTACTGAGTGACCAGTGTGAATACATGAGAACCTATCACTGAGCTGTTTGTAGCACTTACAAAGGTCATGGCATCTTTTTCCTTTCGTTCATGTTTTACTTTTGGATGGAAAGAGATGGGAATGCTTTTTATTTCAAACAGGATTTAAAGGTTTCTCTATGGAAGCATATTGCATTCTTTTGGGGGCAAAATTTACCTGTCCAGCACTCAGATACAGTTTCTACAACCTTTCTGACTAGAGGTGGGTGATTTGGCCAAAAAACATTGTAGTTTTGTTCTAATAATATCAAGATAATGTCAAGATCCAAACTCATATATTTATTCTAACTGTGTGATTAGTTGGATACAATGACTAACACTTTAATTTTGTGTCAAATACCTGAATCATAAATTGCCCCATTATGTTATTATGATGCCGATTCCTAAGTTCTAAGTGGAAGTGATGATTTATATCTCTGCCATTTTGGCTCCTCTTACAGAATGTTGTTCAGTTCTGCTATCTTCTGTTGAAAGAACAATTTTCTTTTATTCTAGGAAAATTTACAGAATTATTTTTTGAGGGAATGTGAAAAAAATACATGAAGTAGCTTCTGCGGCTAGGGCAGTGCAGTGATGTGAATTTGTTTTTTAAGTATGTTTTAAAAAGATCAAATATCCCACATACAAGCATGTGAAATTAACTTCCTCTGTAGGGTTGCTATGGACTCCCCCTCAGAGGTAGGATTAGGATCAGGGGGAGCTTATAGTAGAGCCACTGCTCCTCCAACTTGAAAGGAGTCAGCTAAGGGTGATGGGGTTCTGATCAGGATGCCTCCTCTGCGCCATTATTGGCAGTTTTCTTGCCACCCCCACCTAGAGGTGAGGCCAGGGCAGAAAAAGAACCCGCTGCAGGGAGTATGCTTTCCTTCTGGCCTGGGAACCCCTTGGGGCTCCCAGTAGTGAGCTGGAGAGAGTGGCTGAGCTGAGGAATGTCTGTGTTTCCCTCCCAGGCCTGTCCGAATCTCATATATCCTAAATTTAGCAACTATTGGTACATTTTAATAAAATCATAAAATCATACAAAAATGTGTTTCAGTTTGAAGGGCATATATCATCATTTTTAAATTTCTTTCCTTCTTATTTGGTCATGCAGCTCAGGCTAGTTATATTCATTATCTTGCATGAGGTCGAGATATGTGTAAAAAATGTGGAAGAAAAAAGGCAATCACAAGGCAGCTGAAAATGAAGCCAAAAGATGATGAAGACTGATTACTCCTTGGCAACTTTGCATTGATTACTGAAAATGGTGACAGCTTAAAAGTACTCACACTTGTACTTGTTGTCTTCCGCTTTATACGGTCACGGGTCACAGGGGGCAGCAGACTTAGTAGAGATGCCCAGACTTCCCTTTCCCCAGACACCTCCTCCTGCCCCTCCGAGGGGAGCCCGAGGAGTTCCCAGCCAGCTGAGAGACTTAGTACCTCCAGCGTGTCCTGGTGTTGAAACACACCCTCCGGTCTGCCAGTCCAGAGGCACTGTCCCTGACTGCCACACAATCTTGAAGAGGCGTGTCAGCCACGACAGCCCCACAACATCCAGAGTAATGAGGTACTCAGGGCAGATCACATCCACCCACAAAGCCTTGCCACCGTGGACCTTTTGCTCAAAAGTTTCCAGCTAAAATTCAAATTCACTAACTACAGTTAGTTTTCTCACAGCATGTGTTTTCAGCCCTAAAGACTCCCAGGTTAATGCTACACATGTAGGAGAGATAAAAATACCAATCCGGCTCTGATAGAAAAAAGAAAATGTGCTGCTACAGCTGATTGTTGTGGGTATACATGTGTGAGGAACATTTGGAGAGAGCGAGTATTGATTGAGCATTGTATTAATTTAATAAAGCAATCTTCAGACATCATCTTGTACTGTCAGATGAAATAAAACAAAATAAAAATGCATTATCTTAGCTGTGAAACTTTAACTCCACAAAATACACTCAGTGTAACCTTGATAGTCTGGCTGCTGGCTCTCCTGGAGCTGTCTGTCATAAGTGTGCAATAAGTTGTGTTGTGTCCTCATCCCTTAGCTTTGTAAAAGTCTGCCCTCTACACCTTTATACTATATGCTACCTGTTTTGTTATGCCAATAAGCATTTATACATTCATTTAAAATATTCCTGTTAAAAGGGTCATTTTTGCAAAAACATTTTTTTTCTGTTAGCAACAGTACTAAGTGGCATTCTGTGGTTCTATACATCATATCAACATCCATGAATAATAGTGCATTGCACGTTTGACAGACATTTCTTGATTTCCACTTTTCTAAATCCTAAAAGATGATGAAATGTGCCCTTTAACAGAACGTTTGATGCTTTTATGAAGTTAGGTACTTAAAAATAAACTTGTCAATCAACTTATCAATAATGATATCATTCCTTTCTTGAAATTCCTACTACTTTTCTTCAGTATTATAAGGACCACATTTGTATTGTAATTGTGTATTTACCTCATAAATCATAAATGTTCAGGACTAACATACCATTTATACTGGTATTTTGTTGTGTTATACTGTTTTTCCCTGGAACTTCTGTAGTATAGTCTTTTCTGCTCCAACATGAAGCTAAGCAGCTCTGATTTACTGGTTTTCCACCAGCATTTCCTGTGCTTAAATAGGGCTGGTACGAGAGCCGGTTCTTAACTGGCCTTATCAACGACTTCCTCAGAGCCAGCTTGGAGCCTTATCATCACGTCACTATAAACATCTAATCCAGCACTAGAAAATGGACATTTCCCATTGTCTGAAGCAGCATAAAAAATTTCTGACAATATTAAAAGGCCTAAAATGTTTAAAAACTAAGTCAGAAGTAGCATTTACAGATTAAGAAGATTTTATCATCTGTGAGCGCAAGGTCTCAAGGTCAAGAATCAAACTCAGGACGGCAACGCTAAGGACTATAGACTGCATATATGGGGCGCCTGCTCTACTGTTACACCATGCAACGCCCCTGCTATCAAGTCTATAACAAACTCATGTTTTGCTCCCGATGATGTTTGCGTGTAAAAGTGTTAGCCAAAGTCATATGCTAATGCCAGCTCTCTATTTGTTGTTGCTTCAACGTTGTTTGTTCAGACTGTCACTTTTTCTTGCAGTTCAGTGAATTGTGTGCACATAAAACTTGGGATGGGCAATATGGAAGATTGTCACTTTCTTTCTGGTAATTTTTGCGATAACAGTACAAGTGATGCTAAAAAAAGTATTAAAGAAATCGACACAGCCTGTTTTGGTGGTAGACTTCAGAGCTACAGTGTCTCACAAAAGCTAGTACACCCCTCACATTTTTGTAAATATCTTATTATACAGTATAT
Organism: Crenichthys baileyi; assembly: GCA_036173005.1. Classification (NCBI taxonomy): domain Eukaryota; kingdom Metazoa; phylum Chordata; class Actinopteri; order Cyprinodontiformes; family Goodeidae; genus Crenichthys; species Crenichthys baileyi. The sequence goes on from JAHHUM010000639.1 coordinate 114,652, forward strand.
TTTCATGGGACAACAGTGACAATATGACACTTTGATACAATGTAAATTAGTCGGTGTACAGCTTGCTTAATTATGTACATTTACCATCAAACTGTCTATTCAAACTGTCTAACTCAACACACAGCCATTACTGTCTAACCTGCTGGCAACAAAAGTAAGTACACCCCTAAGTGAAAATGTCCAAATTGTACCCAATTAGTAATTGTCCCTCCCCTTTTTCATGTGACTCATTACTATTACATGGTCTCAGGTGTGAATGGGGAGCGGGTGTGTTAAATGTAATGTTATCGCTCTCATAATGGTCACTGGAAGTTCATCATGGCACCACATGACAAAGAACTCTCTGAGGATCTAAAACAGAATTGTTGCTCTACATAAAGACGACCTATGCTATAAGAAGATTTCCAACAACCTGAAACTGAGCTACAGCAAGACCATACACGGGTTTAACAGGACAGGTTCCACTTTGAACAGGCCTCATCATGGCCGACCAAAGAAGTTGAGTTCACACACTCAGCGTCATATCCAGAAGTTGAAAATAGACATATAAGTGCTGCCAGCATTCATCAAGAGGTAGAAGGGGTGGGTGGGTCAGCCTGTCAGTGCTCAGACCATACGCCGCAAACTGCATCAAATTGGTCTGAATGGCTGTTTTCCCAAAAGGAAGCTTCTTCTACAGATGATGCACAAGAAAGCCCACAAACAGTTTGCTAAAGACAAGCAGACAAAGGACATGGATTACTGGAAGCATGTCCTGTGGTCTGATGAGACCAAGATAAATTACTAGATTCAGATGGTGTAAAGCGTCTGTGGCGACAGCCAGGTGAGGAGTACAAAGACAAGTGTGTCTTGATTACAGTGAAACATGGTGGTTAGAGTGTCATGGTTTGGAGCTACATAAGTGCTATTCGGAAAATTGTGTAGCCTGACATACTGATTATCCCCTCTCTTCGGAAACTGGGCTGCAGCCACCCCCAAAAACACCTCCAAGATGACCACTGCCTTGCTAATGAAACTGAGGGTAAAGGTGCTGGACTGGCCCTATCGATCATCTGTGGGCCATCCTCAAATGGAAGGTGGAGGAGCCCTCTAAATGTAGAAAATAACACAAAATACTGACACTTTGGGAACAGTTTGGACATTTTCACTTAGGGGTGTACTCACTTTTGTTGCCAGTGGTTTAGACATTAATGGCTGTGCGCTGAGTAATTTTGAAGAAACTTTAAATTTACAGTTACATCGGATCAAAGTGTCATATCTTCAGTGGCGTCCCATGAAAAGATACAATAAAATAAAAACAATAGTGTGAGGGGTACACTCACTTTTGTGAGATACTGTATGACTGTTCGTCACTGCAGACAAGTCCCCCAAACACAAATCCAGCTCTTTTTCTACCCATTATAAAATGAGCTATTTCAGGACACCAGTTTTATTAGATTGTTTGATTTTATCACTAAACCACACTAAACAGACATCATAAGTTCTAATTTACTGTCAACTGTACGAATCACAATTATTATCACGAAACAAAGATTTGCATAAAAATGATTAACCCAACAGATTGCATCAATTCTCTGACTTCAATCAGCCCTCCTAGGTGAGCATGTAGCGACAGGAGAGAGTTGTTTCCACTATCGTTGACTTTGCAGCAGTCCCTTATACTGAGCATGCATGTAGGAACAGAGGAGAGGAAAAACTCTCTTTTAAAAGGAAGAAAACTCCAACAGAACCAGGCTCAGTGTGAGCGGCCATCTTGCAGGACTGACTGGAGAGACAGGGTTAAGAAGAGCCAAGTGTATCCTCTATACAAAGAGAACAATAAGTTGTTGACAGCAGTAGCCCAGCCTCCAGGAAGGTGACACAGCTAAACACAGAGCCAGACCAGGTGTAGCTTCTATGAAGAGAAAAAACAGAGAGACAACAAAATTGGAGAGTAGTGTGAGAATGTAGCAGAGAGAGTGAAAGTGGTCATTATGTCCCCCAGCAGCCTAAGCCTATAGCAGCATAACTACAGAGATAGTTCAGGATAACCTAAGCCACTCTAACTATAAGCTTTATCAAAAAGGAAAGTTTTAAGTCTAGCCTTAAAAGTAGACAGGGTGTCTGCCTCACGGATTAAAACTGGGAGCTGGTTCCACAGGAGAGGAGTCTGATAACTAAAGGATCTGCCTCCCATTCTACTTCTAGAGATTCTAGGAACCACCAGTAAACCTGCAGTCTGAGAACAAAATGCTCTGTTAGGAATATATGGAACAATCAGATCTCTGATGTATGATGGAGCTAGATCATTAAGGGCTTTATATGTGAGGAGGAGAATTTTAAATTCCATTCTGGATTTAACAGGGAGCCAATGAAGGGAAGCTAAAATAGGAGAAATATGATCTCTCTTTTTAATTTTCATCAGAACTCTTGCTGCAGCATTTTGAATCAGCTGAAGGCTTTTAACTGCATTTTGTGGACATCCTGAGAGTAACGAATTACAATAGTCCAGCCTTGAAGTAACAAATGCATGGACTAGTTTTTCAGCATCTTTCCTGGACAGGATATTTCCTAATTTTGGCAATATTCCGAAGGTGAAAGAAGGAAATCCTAGAAACCTGTTTAATATGGGATTTAAATGACATGTCCTTGTCAAAAGTAACACCAAGGTTTTTTACTTTATTATCGGAGGTCAATTTAATGCCATCCAGGTTAAGTGATTGACTAAGCAGTTTCTGTTTCAAAGACTCCGTTACAAAGACAACAACTTCTGTCTTGTCTGAATTTAGAAGCAGGAAATTTAAACTCATCCAAGTTTTTATGTCTTCAAGACATGCATGTAGTCTATCTAACTGGTTGGGTTCATCAGGATTTATGGATAAGTAAAGCTAAGTATCAGCTGCATAACAATGGAAATCTTTCCCATGCTGCCTGATCATTTTACATGTTGGAAGTATATATATAACTTTGGCATCAAACTTGTCCCAAAATTCAAATGATAATAGTCTGTAAAGATTTTCTAGATTTCAGAGTAAATAGGTAAGAGTAGAGATGGGAATCAGAAGATACTTTGTGTCATGATGATTTCTACATAACCCTCAATATTTGCAGTATCACATTAGAGAAATTATTTAATAAATGATAAGCTGCTCTATAACCCTATAATGATCTTTAATAATAATGTCTCGTTAAAAGAACCAAATGACTGTGAAAAGTTGAACTTCTTGGACATCTTGTTATTATATTGCACTACGTTTTTTTTATACTGCCATCTGGTGTTATCCTGCTAATACATTAAACTTTTTTTTTGGCTGGTTAACTTCCTGTCAGGTTTCATTCAGTCGTGTGTTCAGTGCATCCATAAGAGTAAAGTAAGTACGGAAGCAATGCAAGCTATGAAGTCTGTTTATGGTGACCTAATTTATCATTTCAACTGCTGATAGTTGTAGAATCATGTCACTGAAGAGGACTAAAGGTGTTATTAACTTCCAATATTTTTATTCGACATTTAGGAAAGTGAGACAAACATGATACAAATTCACCAGGAAAGGTTATGAAAATGGTAAAATATTAACTACTTTATTTACCAAAGAAACCCCCTGAGTTCTCAGAGGCTTTATTTTGCTATTTTCTGCTTCTCCCCTAAAAAGTAGATAGAAAACCGCCCCATCGCCCACCCCTATTTGTAACAAGACAGATAAGATATCTCAGAATAATAACTTTCCATCATTTCAACAACACCTGCTGATGTATTCTGCTTAAAAATGTTAATTGCAAAAACAGATCTTGTCACAATCTTTAAAATCATTTAAAATGAGTGTAGTATGCTTCTGTAATTCTGCATGTTTTGGTTGGCAGTGTATTTACCAAGATCGAGTATGCTTGCTTTTATGCACATCTCTTTGTACTGTATATGTATATATATATATATATATATATAATATATATATACAGTTTTGCAAAGTATACGTATGCACATATTTGAAAGACATTTTTATAATGCATGCATCTCATTTGAGTCTGACTGATATGAGAACACTGCTAATAAAATGTATTTTCCTCCTCTTCCTTTCTTCTTTATTGGTCTTTTCTTTCCCCTTCTTTATTCCTTAAAACCACATATCTTCTCCTTCCTGCTCTCTTTTCTCCACATTTATCATTGCATCCTTCTTTCTCTACTTTGTCTTCTGTCTTTCTCCTGTTAACATCCCCCCTTGCCCCCACCCAGACTGCGCAGTGTGAAGATGGAGCAGAGAAAACTCAACGATCAGGCTAACACTTTGGTGGACCTTGCAAAGGCAAGTCTCCTTTGATTTTGAAGTAACGTGTAATTTCTATGCTAAACTGACTATATCTTAAAGTCAAACAGACTGTTTTACATTTAGTTGAAAATTAAAAAATGGAAAAAATGGTATTTATTAAAAAAAAGGCTAATTTACAGCCTTTCTGCATATCAAATACAGTAAGATGCAAAGTTACAGGAAAGTGTTTCTGTAATCTTTTTTTAAAATAAATCTGCAGTGAGTGTGAAGTTTAAGAATAGATAAACAAAACATAAGTAATCTGTAAAAAATGCAGAACAATAAGTGCCTTCATAATGGAAACCCTTTTAATTACATAAATGGATCTTCTCAATCAAATGCATAAAGCATTAAAAGCTTTCTCTGGCTATAAATGTACTGGAGAGGCTGGTTGTTAAATCTATGAGAAGATATAATCTATGCTGACACACTGAAACTGTGTGGCTCCAGTTCTCCCTGCTTCTAAACAGTATTTTCTTTTCAGTGAGTAATGAACTTAGTTGGGTGTTGGATTTTATAATGAACATGAACCGTTTTTTTACTAAGTATGAGGGTTTTAATATTAGTTCATGTTCAACAGGTTTTTGAATATTAAATTGTAAAACAACTTTTTCTTACCTATTTTATTCTAGTTTCTTTCTCAGTTTTCTCTATGTCTCTGTTCTCCTGAAACACATTTACTTTCTCTCCTTCATTAGACCCAGAATGTGATGTATGATTTGGTGTCGGAGCTGCAGGAGAGAAGCGAGGAGCTGGACAAGCGCATCGGCACATTGGAGGACAAGCTAGACTCGGTGGCGGGCAGCTTGCAGGCACTGCCCTGCCTCATCTCCCAAGCCATAACCCAGCAGCAGCAGGACTTCCTGGACGGCTTTGTTCACCGCTTTCGGCCTGCCTCTCTAGCGTCAGAGCGTTCCGAACGCTCAGAGAGATCTTGGACTTCCACCACCCGTAGGCGGCGCTCTCCCTCCACAGCACCACACACGTCTTCTGACAGTGGATAACCTTGACAAACCCTCTGTTATCCCCTTATCAAGCCACACGTTTTCCAGACAAACCCTTCACCACATTCTATCCAATCCAAAGCTGTCCCTGCATCCACTGCAAGTCCATGTCTGGACTAATAATGAATCCATATCTTGACCTATGACCTAATGCTCACCTCTATTCTCTCTCTCTCTCTCTCTCTCTCTCTGTCTGTCTCTCTCTCTCTGTCTCTCAGTCTCTGCCTTTTTTCCTTCTCCCACATCAACCAAAAAAAATCCAAAACCTCCAACATCCAGTTCCTCTGTGACTGAGCCTCTCAGCACAGTTCTGGATTAGAGCTACTCGAATAGAAGAAGCAAAGGCAAGCAATTAACAGAAAAACACAAATGCATCCAAAAAATGTCAAAGAGAAAAAAAATCAAAAAATGACAGAGATAAAGTAGAGATATGGTTTATGTTTTAGCCATTGTATGGCTGTTCCTGTTAGCTTTTTTGTAAAAGCCCTTGTATAGTTAAAAAAATGACTGAGTTCAGGGTCGCTGGGGTGAGAGCTGGCTATCACACCGGAGAGTCCTTAACCACACGGGAGGATGTTGGTCTGTGGAACGGAGGTCCTCGGGTCACCTGCTGGCCCTCTGAGGCCATGGAGGACATCTGTCCACCCATCTGTCCGTTTCTCTGTTTGTCCAAGGAGAAGAGCGAGATAAACCGTTTGATTTCCTTCACAAGAGACAAGTATCATGGAGTCTTTCTCATAGTTTAGGGTGAAAGCTTTAGGAGAAACCTTGAAAGCCCTGACTTCAGGTCAGTGTCTGAAAATGCACTTAAAGGAGAGGAGAAACTGTCACATGAAAGAATTGCAAAGAGGATGCATATGGCATTACTATAAGGTAGGAAAAATGTACTCGTTTGCCAACTTCAAGGTATCAGCTTCCTTGTTCTTACCAAGGAAAAAAGAGAGCAACTATCTTTTTTAGTTACATATTGACATGTGATTTTTCAGTGCCTGAATGTATAAATAGTAGAGGGTTATTTAATTACTAATTTCAAAGCTTTTTTACAATGTTAACAGTCTGAATACAGCATTGCATTCCTTTTTCAGATACATTCCTCCCCAAAAATGTAAAGAAACTGTCTTAATGTAATGCATATCATTGCCTCCATTACACTGCAACGCCAAACATATATTTTTTTTATTTCTACTAACAGTAACAAATTAAAAATTCAGAGATTAACTTAGAAAATATTTGTTAGTCTGACAGAGAGCTCACTTCTTGCTCAGTGCTGCACACCATGATGAAAAATGAAGTAGTCTACCTGTCTCACCAATAATTAGAGCTTCCTGTGGTCTTTTGGAAATGGCATGGCTTGAATCGCGCTGTTATACAGCCACACAGCCACACATCACTGTTTCAAACTGAGAAACAAACCTGGCTCTTTTGCATGTTTCTGTTGAACAATAACAAGAGATCACACTCTTCCTGGGTTGACAATTCACAATTTTGATTGATTATGTTACTTCTGTTTGTCTGTTGCTTTCTATCCTTTTTTAAATACATTTTTACTTTTTTAACTAGGATATCTAGCATTTTAGATTTGCAGATCTTAGTGAGCTGCAGTAATGTTAATTCTGTAATGCATTCCCTGTTTAAAATCTGAGGTGAAAAAAAAATCAATTACAAAAGAATATTTAAAGGGTACAATAAAAGTGTTGGAGAAACTAACAGAACAGTGAACTGATCCCTCTTCATGTGGGAAAAAAATGTTTTCTTTCTACCTGGCTTTCTTGCTGACTGTTTGACTGTTATCACTCTGTCTGAACTGTAAATATGAAATTAAAGTTAGATTAGCTTAACTTACTGGTTAGATTCTGAAAACTAAGCCAGTAAATGGCATTTTTGCAATGTGCAAAAAGTTTACTTTTTGATTTTCACAGAATTTGAAATATAGAAGGAGAATTTATGTTATCATACCCTACTATGAAACAATTCTTAAACAATGGTTCATCTCCTAGATTGCAAAAACCACAGAAGAAGAGATCACAACAAAATAATTAAATTGAGAGCTCCAGTGAATCTGCGACCAAAGGAAAGCAACACTTAAACAAACTTGTTTCTTTGCCAATATATATTATGCTTAACTTAACATGTAGAGAAAGTGGCCTTTGAACAATAGGAACATCCCACTGAGCAATAGCTGTGACTTCAGTGTTCAGACCAGGCATACCCAACATCAAGATGTCACTTAAATGTTAAAGAGTTCATGTGGATTTTTAAGACAGGTTCTGCAAAGGTATCATACTTAATAGTGCTATTACCTGCAGTAAAAAATCTGTTAATCACTAAGATCTTATTGGAAAGCTAAAGATATCCTTGGATTGGTGGACACTCACAGCTAATAAATTACACTATGTAAGCAGATCTCAGAACACACCACTGTTAAGTTTGATACTTTGCGTTGTTTTTCCCAACAAACTTACAGCAACATGACATTATTCTACAACAGGTAAGGAAACTGATAATAACTTTGCAGAACTTCACTTTAACGAATCTGAACAAATCCTTCAACATTAAGCTTTTGTGGAACCTTTGGAACTTCATGATTTTGTCAAAGTCTGGACCACCATCACTTCATTAACTTTAGGTATAGAACCTGGCAAAAGTCTTCGGTATACGCACACACACACACACACACACACACACACACACACACGCACACATTGCTCAAAAAAAATAAAGGGAACACTCAAATAACACATCCTAGATCTGAATGAATGAAATATTCTCATTGAATACTTTGTTCTGTACAAAGTTGAATGTGCTGACAACAAAATCACACAAAAATCATCAATGGAAATCAAATTTATTAACCAATGAAGGCCTGGATTTGGAGTCGCACACAAAGTTAAAGTGGAAAAACACACTACAGGCTGATCCAACTTTGATGTAATGTCCTTAAAACAAGTCAAAATGAGGCTCAGTATTGTGTGTGGCCTCCACGTGCCTGTATGACCTCCCTACAACGCCTGGGCATGCTCCTAATGAGATGGCGGATGGTCTCCTCCCAGACCTGGACTAAAGCATCTGCCAACTCCTGGACAGTCTATGGTGCGACGTGACATTGGTGGATGGAGCGAGACACGATGTCCCAGATGTGCTCAATCGGATTCAGGTCTGGGGAACGGCGGGCCAGTCCATAGCTTCAATGTCTTCATCTTGCAGGAATTGCTGACACACTCCAGCCACATGAGGTCTAGCATTGTCCTGCATTAGGAGGAACCCAGGGCCAACCGCACCAGCATATGGTCTCACAAGGGGTCTGAGGATCTCATCTCGGTACCTAATGGCAGTCAGGCTACCTCTGGCGAGCACATGGAGGGCCATACGGCCCTCCAAAGAAATGCCACCCCACACCATTACTGACCCACTGCCAAACCAGTCATGCTGAAGGATGTTGCAGGCAGCAGATCGCTCTCCACGGTGTCTCCAGACTCTGTCACGTCTGTCACATGTGCTCAGTGCGAACCTGCTTTCATCTGGGAAGAGCACAGGGCGCCAGTGGTGAATTTGCCAATCCTGGTGTTCTCTGGCAAATGCCAAGCGTCCTGCACGGTGTTGGGCTGTGAGCACAACCCCCATTTGTGGACGTCATGCCCTCATGCTGTCCTCATGGAGTCGGTTTCTAACCGTTTGTGCAGACACATGCACATTTGTGGCCTGCTGGAGGTCATTTTGCAGGGCTCTGGCAGTACTCCTCCTGTTCCTCCTTGAACAAAGGCGGAGGTAGCGGTCCTGCTGCTGGGTTGTTGCCCTCCTACGGCCTCCTCCACGTCTCCTGGTGTACTGGCCTGTCTCCTGGTAGCGCCTCCAGGCTCTGGACACTACGCTGACAGACACAGCAAACCTTCTTGCCACAGCTCGCATTGATGTGCCATCCTGGATGAGCTGCACTACCTGAGCCACTTGTGTGGGTTGTAGAGTCCGTCTCATGCTACCACGAGTGTGAAAGCACCACCAACATTCAAAAGTGACCAAAACATCAGCCAGAAAGCATAGATACTGCTAAGTGGTCTGTGGTCCCCACCTGCAGAACCACTCCTTTATTGAGTGTGTCTTGCTAATCGCTAAAGATTTCCCCCTGTTGTCTATTCCATTTGAACAACATGTGAAATTGATTGTCAATCAGTGTTGCTTCCTAAGTGGACAGTTTGATTTCACAGAAGTTTGATTTATATTGTGTTGTTTAAGTGTTCCCTTTATTTTTTTGAGCAGTGTATATACCTGTGTGTGTGTGTGTGTGTGTGTGTGTGTATATATATATATATTTACACATATATATATACACACACACACACATGGCCAGAGTTTCTCCATTAAGCTCACAGTGATCAGATGTTGGTCTAGTGATGAAGAGTTGACAAGTTTAAGCCCCAGCTTGGTCACTTCTACCTATTCTATATACTATCAGCTAATTTAGACTTAGATGTCTAAATTTTAGTTCAGGTGTCTACTAAAGTTTTTGACCATATTAAGCCCAATGGTAGACAAGACATTTGTAAAAAATTTAGTAGCATTTTATCCACAGTCTTCCAATATCTGAGGTCATGGCTCGTATTTATCAAACTTCTAAAACTTCTCAGTGTTGAGAATTTCAGAAAGTCACTTCTACTTCCAGACTTAAGTGTAAATGCAAGTTATCAAAATTCTTAAGGCTAAGAATAACTCTTATTCTCCTGGTTATTTAAGACAACTGGTTAGGAGATGCCAGTAGGGGCATGTGATGGAACTGAGAAGACAGAGAAGTATGCAAACCTTCCAGGAAGGATAAAATGATTTAAAAAGGTTAATAATCCTCATAGTGTTTATGTGAAAATAAACAAATGAAAAATGAAAACCTTGCATTTGAGATAAATGTTCTATAATTATTAATGCAGGATCCTGGGTACCCTCCACTCCAGAAATTGCAGCACTGTCCTCCCCATGGCTGCAGTGATGATGTCATTAAATTTTGTGTTTCTATACACAACTAAGTTAACCACCGCCTGTTTCAAATTTATCACCAAGAAATGAATGGAACAAACAGGAAATTGCTTGTGTCTAATTTACTACATGAATATGTTGGATTATTTCAGACATGCTTTATACACAAAATAAATAAAACATTATTATGCTGAATGGGAACTTATCCTAAGATTTTCAAAATTTTATCTTGTATTTCTCTGAGAATATTCTTAAGTAAGAAAATCGATTCAGTGATTGGTCCTTGCCTGGGGTTTTCTACATACATCACCCATAACCAGCTTTGCTGCACAGCAACATGTCGTAAATCAGCACAAAGACTGACGCTTGAGATTTGGTCCTACGCTTCAGTTTAACTTTTAATGTTTTAAGTCCATTCTAAAGAGTATTTCTGAAAAGTTTGATACATAAGGGTCCTTATCGCTAAGGTAACAGGGCCAGCAGGGAAACCTAGAAATGTGTGTGTATATATATGTATCTATCTATCTATCTATATATATATATATAATATATATATATATATATAATATATATATATATATATATATATATATATATATATTTTATTTTTTTTTTCTCCTTTCAATGCAGAGGACCAGCAGCTCCAATCCAAGCTGTCTCCAAATGACAAAGCTCATCACCCTTTCTCTGAGCCTGACCAGTTCATTTCAGCTGCTTGTGTTTCAGTCTGCTGGTTTCTTCAGGCCACGATCTTCAGCATGCACTGGAGCAAATAGGTCTGAAGCCATGGTTCTCAAATGGAAAAAGGTGGAAGGTCTGCTTTAAGGGGATGACTTTAAGAATCTTGGGGTCTTGTTCACACAGGATGGTAGGATGGAACAGACAGATTAGGGCTTCATCTGCAATAATGCAGGTGCTGCTCCAGTCTTTTGAAGTGAAGAAAGAGCTGCTTTTCCACTTTAATTGGTGGTCAGTTGAGTGGGTTTGGGCATAATCAGTATGCCTTCTGGGCATATCCCTTTGGAAGTTTTCTGGGCATCTTCCATTGGAAGGAATCCTTAGGGAAGACCCGGAACTCACTGGAGGGACATACATACCTTGGAATCCCTCAGAGGGTTTTGCCAGGGAGAGGGGATGTCTGGATTTCCCTCCTGGACCTGTTACACCAGCAATCTGATCTCAAATTAGTGGAAGACAATGGATGAATGGCGTCTCAAATCTCATTCTCCTGGACATGATCCATGTCTCAGGACCATCTTACCTTTTAGACCATGGGAGTCATCTTTTTATTGCTAATCCTGTTCAGCCAGTAACTGAGCCTGCCTTTGAATAACCTGAATAACAACCGTAATAACATTTCAACCAACAGCAGTCCTTCAAGTATACCACATTCATATAGTAATAGTAGATGCACCAGTACACTGAGAGCTTCAGCTTTCAGCTCCATTCCTTCTTTACCACAACAGACTAAAGCAGCAACCTTATTGCAAACAAAGCCCTACTCTGTCTATCCTTCATCATTCAGCTCCATCCTGCCATGATGAGCCACTTCCAGCAGGGAAGGATGTGAGAGTTGGTTTTGGTGTGAGATGGCTAGCATGTTAGGGGGGTTGGGCGCGTCAGTCCAGGGCATCATATCTTTACCCCAAAAAAGCTCAGTGGGGTGTGATTTGTACATCTGGCCATCAGCAGACTATTTTTCTACATACTACAAGTCTCCATGTAACACAATGCACCATGTTTAATATAAAAAACATACTTTGGTTATATGCAGCACCTTTTTAACTAGGTTGCTTAGTTAACTAGTGGCAGCTGGGGTTGGTTTTATATTTACTGTGCAGACCTGTTGCTTGGTAACTCTCAGCAGTAAAGCAAAATATGGACCAGTTCTTTGAGCATTAAGGGGTACAGAATTTGTCCTTTCACCTGCACAAATTCATGACTGATGTTAGCTTACTGTTCAGCTAGTATCTTGCTTGAACAAAAGGATGGTGATATTAAAAAATACATTTTGACCATTAAATCTAATAGCATTTGTTTCCCTTAGTCCTATATATCTCCAAACTGCTTCATGTTTAAATGAGTCCAAGTCAAATCATGTGACAGTGAACATGCCCACTCTTCTTCAGCCTTGACTGACCAGAGAGCACTTCATTTAAGTGTATTTTTTTAACTTGAGTTTTTTAAGTGGAACTTAACCAACTAAGATTGTCCTTTTTTTTTTCTTTTCAACTTGAGCTAATGAACAATGACCCTTTGCTGTTGCCTCTTCCTTTACATGGCTACACTCCATCCCAATACTGAAACTATTGAACAAATCACAATTCATGAAGGCTTATGGAAGATTACCTATCATAAAGGGGGGACTCAAATTTCCACACCTTTGTAAAATCTAGAATCAGTACAGGAGCTTTTTATTTTCATGCTTCACATAAATGACCTGCTGCAAAAGTCCAATGAATGGTAAAGAAACTGAAATCAAACAGAAAAGAGCTAGGTAGTGTTCAGTTTTACAGATACTTTGTAATATTCAGTTATACCACAAGCACAGATGGACTGTAATCCTTGGAGACAAGGATATTTTGAATGGATTCATTGAATATTGACTCACAGACATGACTTTTTGAGCTTAAAGGAGCAGTTTACAGTGAGAAACTTTTTTTTGCTAATTTGACATCATTGTAGATGTTGAAAGCTGTACAGAAAAAGGAGAAGGAGCCAGGTTCAGTGTAGTTGGGTCCAATAAACAGCATTACTCACGCCATGTTAAAACACTAACTGACAAATACAGTTGAGCACCAAGGTAAACCCACAGGAGGAATGTTCTGATTTGGACATAACTTGGTAGAGAAGCGACCAGTGATGGTATGGATTTGACTAACTTTGCAGAGAGCAGACATTTCTAGAACTGGCATCAGGGAACATAACTGGTAGCATCTTGAGTAGAGTGATATGTTACAGACAGTTACCAGAGTCAGTTAGTCAAAACAGCCGGTAAAGATCAACAAACAGGGTTTCAGACTCAGTCATACTTCAAACTTACGTTGCAAAAACAAAGACTTGATTCCTATCTTAATTTCATGTATTTCATGTATTCGCAAGCGAGTATCTCTAACCGGTAATGCACCGTTTCAGTGATGTTCGCCGACTGTGACTATAGAGGGTTTATAACAGTCACGTTAAGTTAGCTGTACCTTCAGCATTCTGTCCACACAAATGCTGTATTAAATTATGTAGGGTAGTTTAAGAACAAAATAAGTTACATTCAACATCTTATTCTCTCTATATTAAGCTAGTTGTGTCATTACAAAGATACTTCCTGCTTACCAAAATATCATTAGAATATGGGCTCCTAACAATTTTTTAAATCCTCAGTGAGAAGGAATAGTGAAAGAGTGGACTATATGAACACAAGGATTAACAGATGTTAAGTAAATTATTACAAAGGCAAAGTAAAAAGCACTTTGCTTAATTCATTCAGAAATTCCACATGAACAGGTGTTTTAATCTTTTATTTTTCCTTGAATTTCATTTATTGTTTATTTATAGGGTAGAGTCAGAGTTGACTTAAACTTGTCCCTCAAAGACTTAAGACTCAACTTGGAGCTTAGGCAAAAGGCTTGAGACTTGACTCAGGCTTACCCTCTAGAAGTTTGACACTTCACTTGAGCTTTCAATAAAAGACTTGGAATTTGAATTAGATTTGACCTATAAAGAATTGTGACTTCAGATGAGCGCTGGGTGAAAGACTTCAGAGTTGAATTGGACTTGCTTCAGAAAGATTGAAGACTTGATTTGGCTAGACCATTAAAGACTTGATACTTGCCCCTCAAAACTTATGCCTCAACGTGAACTTTAGACAAAAGACTTTAAACTTCACTTAGTCTTCCCTTTTAAAGATTTGAGACTTGGTATGAGGCACTGGGACAGTTGTAGAGTGCACGGCCCATGTGTAGTGAGGCTTTGATCCTCGATGCGGCAGTCCCCTGTCTGTCTACTTTCAAAGAAAAATGACAAATAAAGGCTACTAGTGCCACAAAAAAAAATCTTAAAAAAAATATCTGAGACTTCACCTGAGCCTTGGATGAAAGAATTGAGACTTGATTTGGCTAAGCTATTAAAGACTTAATACTTAACTTAGACTATGGGTGAAAAACCTAAGATTTGACTGGACATTGTGCAAGAGACTTGACTTAAATTTATGACAAAAGACTTGAGACCTGACTTGGACCTGAGAAAAATTACCTTTGAACATCTCTACATCAGAATGTGGCCAGGTGGTGTTATCGTAAATTTGTCATGCAGGCAAGGTATCTAGATGCCAGAGGCTCAACAAACATCTTGGCTTTCTGCATGGCTTTGTAAAGAGTAAGGTCCGATTTGGGTCCAATTTTAAATTATGTCCAAATCAAAACATTCCTTCTGGATACTAAACATGGTACTTAACTGTTTCACTTGTAAATGTATTTAAATGACTTAAAATGAAGACAAGCAATGAGAGAATATTTGATCCATTTTAGACTAGGAAGATAGTAGATAACATTGAGGTTATTTATTTTGTTGAAATGGTTAATTTTGTTCATACACACCTAAAGAAATAGGTGTGTATAGGGGTTTTAACAGGTTTTAACAAGTAAAGAAATACCTGTTAAAACACCATTCACAATCTGAAACCTCTCAATTCTCCTCTGCAAGAAGGAAAATATAGTATTTTGTTGTGAATGGGGGAATTTTATGATGTTATTCCCATGACTGTCGATGAGTGACAGTATCCCAGACTCTTCCGTTATCCTGACAAGTAGGTTTCCTTGTAGAAGGGGCATCAGTACATACCTCAGCTGAATAACAGATAACAAATCCCAAAAAGAGTTAAGCTGTAACCCAGTCATTGTTCTGTGTACACTGCCACATGATGCATAATGTACATTGTAGCACTGGAATAAATCAACTTTTTTCTGGATGGCAAATAGAATAACCATGTCTCTAGTATATTCGTCACTGTTTTATTAAATTTGCAGGTAAACTTTGTCTCAGCAAAGATAAATTCAACCCATTAAAACCATCTTCAGCTATGGCTATCACCCTGTTTTCTTTGCGGTTAAACATTAACCTTTGTTTTGAAATAACCATTTATGCTTTATTTCACATTTCCCTTCCCGTGAGGATGGGAAGTACAGCAGCCTAACACCAAGTGTCACACTTGAAAGGATGGTTGGCAAAATGTGTTAACAGATACAGACATCACAGTTTTTTTCCCTGTGAAACTGTGAAGCAATCCTGAAACATGATTACAGAAAAACGTATTGATATACACATAAACACTGCTCCAAAGGGCGCACAGCTGCCGGGGCGCGGTTCCAGGATGAACTGTGATGTACAGACAACACCCACATTCACACACAGGGCCATTAATGTTCAAATAACAAGCTACTATTCGTGTCCACATGCACAAACAAGGCTCAGCCTGGTTAATTACAGCCAATTCAGCAGGGATTTGGCAGGACACCGATATCCCGCAAGAGTGGCAGAGTCATTCACCCTCTAGTTGTTGCTACACAACCCCATGCAGACACATGCTGCAGGAGAAACACAGGGAACAGCTCAACTGCATCTGAATGACTACAGGCTAAATAAAAAACGTTATTGCTGCTACAAGATGATAAAGATATCTGAGACTCTGAATGTGTACCAGCAGATAAAAATCTTGCTTCCCAGCGCAAATAAAAATATCATCATATTATCATCATATTACAGATGCCCAGTCTTGATAATACACTGAGGAGGTAAGCCTTCTATAGTTTTCTTTTGTAACAACAAAAAAAATGGCTTAGTTATGAAAAGCAAGAAAAGAGACATTAAAGATAATATTGAATGTTTTATTTGTACTTCTTGCTAACAAATCAAACACATTTGGGTAATTAATTATTGGTTTCTACTGCAGGATTTCACAAAACATAAGAATTTTAAGGATTGCACTGAAAGACAAATTGTTTTCTGTTGTGTGCATTTGAGTTGATGACATCGCAAGAGGCAGAAGAATTAGGCATTAGTAAACTATGTTTACAGCCATATATTGTGATGCTAAAGCAAAGAGAGAAAGCGACAATGATTTTCTTTGACTAGTACAAATCTGTTAATATCTTCCATCAGATTGGTGCATATTTGCCATTTGTAAAATAAGTAAATGATGTATTCTGTTTTTATTATTTTAGAAAGTTACATGATTTCCAGTACAGCGGGACTGTTTATAGTGTGAACCCATAACAACTTTGCTTGAAATGATTGCTGATGATCTGTCATAATGAAATCTGACCATTGCAGTCTGTCTTGGTCCTCTCCACCAAGAACTTCCATGTTGTTTGTTACTGTCAATTTCGCTGGCAACTAAAAGGTCTTCTTATATGTGGTTGTAATGTTCTGCTGCATCAGTAAAAAACAAAAACTGTTTTTAATTAAAAACTTGTGCATTGTGAGAAAACAAGAAAAACTCAATTTTACGTATTTAGAAGAGCTCTGATCAGTTGCCTCATGCCTAATGTGATGTCACCACAGGCATATGCGAGTGGAAGGCCTTTTTGGGGAGGGTAAATTGATTTTACACAAAAGTCTGGATAGTTGCTCTAAATGTCCAACCACACAGTGAGAAAATGCAATAAAGGAAAGCAGGGGCCTGAATACTGAAAAACAACGTGGGAAGGAGTCGGTATCCGAGCATCCTGAGGTTAATCTCACTGTGAAAAGATCCTTTGGGAACAGCTTGCAGCAGGCAGGAGGGAAGTTCTTATTAATTTATTAAATAATCACGAACCACATTTCTCTCTCAGCTCGACCAAAAGGGAGTAACAGACAGTTGCATATGTTTAATACCCTGCATACCACTTTCAGCTAACGTGGTTAGGCATACACTTGGGAAAATCAGAGAGAATGGGTGTATTGATTTTGTTTTTTGGCTGTTTTAATGCACACTGCCTACTGTTGGGGAGTGGGTGTGAAGGACCTTTTTATTCCACCAAAGCTCTTTTCACTGCAATTTGTTTCAGCACCCAACATTATTTAACTGTTTCTGTGTATCTGTCTCTTTAAACCTTGTAGTTTCCTATCCATCCCTCTCTCAAAGAGATCTGAGGCAGAATAAACAGATACAAATGTGCCTCTCTGTTGGAAGCTGCCACAGTTTTCCTACATCATTTAGCTGTGAAGAAAGCAGAGGGCCTATTCATCTAAACATCTAAGTATGTGACTTGACTTCTAATTTAGAGGGGAACAACCCAAAGTGAGGGTGTGCATGTGTACACACCTGTGTATACAGGTAAATTCCTATGATCCTTGACTGGTTGTCATTCACATGACAGAACCATTTCAGCCAAGGCCAGAAAGTAAGATTATCACATCTTGCATCGTGCTGCACAGTAAAACTGACTAACTTTTTTTACATAAACAGCCACGGATATTTGCACTGACGATTTACATCACTCAGCTTCATCTGCCAATGCTTGATGATCCACTACACCAGCACTGAATGGGACTGAGACAAGCTGTGAAGTGACAGGAGACAATGACCTTTCAAGGTAAGTACCAGTAGTAAGCAAAAGATGCTGTTAAATGTCAGAAATGACTGCAGATTGTTATGAAGTATATCACACGTTTTATTAGAACATTTTTAAACTAAACGACAATTGCAGGTAAGTTCAGGTTTGTAACGAAATATATATGTGAAAAAAGTAGTGGATACAATATATACAAATTGATGAATTACCAAAAGTAAAGCAAAAATTAAAATTCAAAATTACAGATACTTCACCTGTGGAACACTCTACACCAGTGTTTTCCAATTCTTGTCCTGATGACCCACTGTCCTGCATGCTTGACGCAGCTTGATTACAAACTGGCAATTAACAGGATTTTGCAGAACTAAATGTTATGCTGTGTAGGTTATGCGGTCAGATATGTCGGAGTAGGGAAGTGTCTGAAAGCAGGGTAGTGGACCCTAACGTCCTTGGTAGGGGACCACCGCACCGCAGTGGCAATTCTTACATGAATGCTGCCCTGGGCGAGCCACTCTTCTGTGCCCTTTAAACATAGGCTCCTGTTTGCCCCTTGTGGATTTCTTTTGTTTTTGCTTTTTTTCATCCGCTATCCAAACAAACACGGCCCTATGTGAAAAGGTAACTGCTTCCTGAACCTTTTTACAGGTTGTGCCACCCATGGTGACAAGTGCCATTGAGCATTTGCAGTTACTAGCAATGAGTCTTTTACATTGTTTTGGGAGAATTTTGGCCAGTCTTACTCAGAGTCTACTTTTCTCCCCTCTGTTCTTATTCTTGGGATCCTCCAACTGTTTTTTTGAAAATATGGTTTGGGCATTCATTATTTTTTTAGCTCAGCAGGTTTTTTCCTTGGATTGGGTTATTTTGCAACCTCCTGGATAAATAGACAATACATACTTGGAGTGATTTAGGTCAGTCAGACACTCCTGTTAAGGTTTACCAGAGTTCTGTGTTTTTCCTTTTCTGCATTATCAGCCTGGAAAAGGTTACAAATCTAGGGCTAAGGGAATCCAGCAAACCAAAGAGGGAGCCATAATGCTCCCTCTTTGGTTGTCTCTTATCTGTTCTTGAATTTCTTTAGATCAGGAAGTGGTGTGTTGCTTTTGGCGATCTTTTAGTCGCAAAAAGCAAAAACAGAAGAAATCTGTAAAGGGGCAAATACTTTTTCACACCCACACAACATCAAATGATATGAAAATAACTTTTATTTTGAAAAACTAAGAATCCAGTTTTCTGTCATTTCATGATTTTTTTAAACTTTCACAAATAAAAGCTGTGTTTAGACGCTTTTATGCTTCCCAAGAAATTATCCAAAAGCATTAATAATACTCTTTTTGTGTGAATAAGAAAAAACTATGAATGTGAAACTGTTTTCAAGAATATCTAATATCTAATATCTATTAATCATTTGGATTAACTGAAATTGGCAGGAGGTTGTTTTTTTTTTTTCAAAATATCTCACATTTCTAGTTTCTCACATTTCATAACAAAGTAACCTGCAGATGCATTTAGGATTTTTTTCAATTTTTGTCAGTGATCAAATATTTATTTTTTTCCCTCAAAAAGATATATATTTATACCTGAGCTTTATTTGTAAACTATATGCCCTACATTGTAGTATTGTGTTCCCCATAGTACTAGCAGGACAGATGCCTCTGCCAACAGAGGACATGCAGGGGAGCAGCAGATGAGTGAGCCCCGGGCCAAGGCTACTGATGGGACTCTCTTGAGAGAGTGGGTTACATTATACACTTTGGCTGTTTTCTATCGACAATGCATATGGTAGTCTTCATGAATGCGAGCTTTCCAGAGGGGCAGTGGGGAGATTGCAGACTGTAGATGCCCTTGCCCCAAGCTTAATGAAAACCCATGCTGTTTTTGGAAGGATCACTGGCACAAATCAGCATTAGATTATGCAGTATGAGTCTTTGGGCCAGTCATGTGTACAAGGGTGATATTCTATGTTAAACTGAAGATATGTAACTTACTGCTTTTGTTTTTCTTTGTAGGACTTATAGGTTACACGTTACTTTATCATCATGTGCTGCCGTTTAGTCATTGGAAACCCCAACTCCATTAAAACTCATAAAACCCATTAATGTATATTTTTGTGAGATTTGCTGCATTCATTTTTCTTTTTAGGTAAGTATGTACGGCCAAAAGACAACAGATGACACTATGACACTGAATGTGGGAAGGAGTCAAATCGAATAGAGACAAACTAGAGTGACTGTGAGATGGAGGAAAAGAAACTGTGAAACACAGAAGCTTGCTGCCCTCTAGTGCCACACAGCCAGCTTTCTGTGTCATACGATATGAGCCAGCTGAGATAGGAATGAATTATTCATAAATAAAAGGATGATAAAGCAGTATTTCAGAGATGGGAGATATGAGATGTGACTGATAATATGTATCTTGTATATACTTTTGTCTCTAAGAAAAAGCCTAATCTTCTGCAGAAGTTGCTTTTGTTGATAGTTCAAAGTGATATTTTTAATACTTATGAGTACAAATAGACCTCCTGGGCTTTTATATTTACCCTGTAGGCTACGAAGCAGATAGACAATTATTTTTTTCCCCTTTTTCTTATCAGGAAAACAGCATTAATATGTTTCCAGGTTGTATAAAATGCATCCAGGCCTTTCACTTTCAGGTAACATCAGTTTTGCTCCCTGCTGCATCTCTTCCTTTTTGTGAATGTCAACAATTTGAGCCTGTCTGTCTCTCCCACAGATTAACCACACAGAGTCAGCCGGCAGCTGCACAGCCGTGTTTAAGGCTTAATGATTAAGCGTTTCCTCCCCTCACAGTTCCCCACATACCTTGGCTCATTGCCTTTCGTGGGTTAAACCTGTAGTGAGTCAACTAAGTGACTGGGTCTGGTGGACAGGGCAGCCATTTTGCTGTTTTTATCAGATCTCCTGTTCCTTTAAAATTAGACACTTATCATCTGCATGTTCAGAGAGCTGTAGCAAATCAGGCAAGGTAAGCTTTTCTTTTTTAAATCTTTTTGTTGTATTCCTGTGAGTCACAGCTAAGCTCAAGTTGCTGCTGTATAGTCTAAGCTGTACTGGAGGCCTGCTGTGCTCCTTCTCTGATTTGACATAGCAGAGGTAAAAACATATTTGAAATGTTGCTCTCTAGGTGTGATTAGTGGGTTTAAAGTAATTTTGAACCGTTTCGATCCATGTGTTACAAATCACAGACTTTTGGAGTTAACCATTTACAAAGAACACTGTGGCACTTGCCACCGCTCAGCTCTGTTGTGGTTATACAGTGCTGTGTAAAAGCATTCGTATCATGTGAACTTTTCCAACATTTCATCATGTTACGCCGGCAAAAATCTATGTATTTTATTGGAATTTTATGTGATAGACTAACACAAAGAAAAGCATTATTGGGACATGGATGCAAAATTATACTTTTTTTTTTATTCTTTACAAATAATTATCAAAAAAGTGTGCTGTGGATATGTATTTGTCCTCCTTTACTCATATATCCCTAAATAAACTCCAGTGCAACAAATCGTCTTAAGAAGTCACTTTATTGATAAATAGAGACCAGCTGTTTGTAATTTAATCTCAGTATAAATCCAGCTGTTCTGTGAAGGCCTCAGATGTTTGTTAGAGAACATTACTGAACAAATAGCATCATGAAGACCAAAGAACACAGCGGACAGTTCAGGGATAAAGTTGAGAAGTTTAAAGCAGAGTTAGGTTCTAATCCATCATCTAAAAATGGAGTATGGTACAACTACAAACCAAACAATACATGGTTATCCAGTTAAATTAACAGACCAAACAAGGTGAGAATTAATCAAAGAAGAAGTCAAAAGGCCTGGGGTCACTGACTTGCAGCATTCACTCCTCCTGGATGAGCAGCGACAGTGGATTGTCACTTGCACTGACTTTGCAGCAATCCCTCATACTGCCATGACCGACTGGGGGTTTGAGAGAACATAGCAGAGACACAAAAAGAACACAGAAGCACTGATCCAGGAGTACTTTCCATGGGAAAGAAAAGTAAAACATTAATGGTTGTAGCTCTTTTAGATGCTTTATCTAGGAGAGAAAGACAGCTAAGCAGATGACCTCTGAGCCAGATTTCAAGTCTCAGATTTCAAGAGTATGAAAGAGGGCACATACAGTTAGTCACAGTAGAAGGTCAGTCAGTAGCTATGTCTAGGAGAGAGACAGGGTTAAACAATGAGAGACAGGGCCAATGTATCATCTGTATAAGGTGAGCATTAAGTTGTTGGCAGCAGCAGCTTGGCTGATGCCCCCCTCCAGGAAGGTGCCACAGCTAAACACAGAGCCAGGTCAGACATAGCTTCTTAAAAGAGAAAAAACAGAGTGAGAACATAGAGTTAAAAGCTGAAATAACAGAAAATAACGCAAAATTGGAGAGTAGTATGAGTATGTAGCAGAGAGAGTGAATGTGGTCATTATGTCCACCAGCAGCCTAAGCCTATAGCAGCATAACTACAGAGATAGCTCAGGATAACCTAAGACACTCTAACTATAAGCTTTATCAAAAAGGAAAGTTTTAAGCCTAGCCTTAAAAGTAGACAGGGTGTCTGCCTCACGGACTAAAACTGGGAGCTGGTTCCACAGGAGAGGAGCCTGATAACTAAAGGATCTGCTTCCCATTCTACTTCTAGAGACTCTAGGAACCACCAGTAAACCTGCAGTCTGAGAACGAAGTGCTCTGTTAGGAACATATGGAACAATCAGATCTCTGATGTAGGATGGAGCTAAATCATTAAGGGCTTTATATGTGAGGAGGAGAATTTAAATTCTATTCTGGATTTAACAGGGAGCCAGTGAAGGGAAGCAAAAACAGGAGAAATAAGATCTCTCTTTTTAAATTTGATCAAAACTCTTGCTTCAGCATTTTAGATCAGTTGAAGGCTGGTTGTGTTGGTAGATCACATAAAACCTTAATAAATAAAAAAAAGGGATCATTACTTTTACAAGGCACTGTATCAGAGAGGTTTATGGTACATTTTACAGAGCCTCAAATTCCTTGGGTTAACAAATGAGAAACATTCTTAAAGCATGTGACCATTTCACTGGTGCTAATTTTAGAACCCTATAATCATAACCCTCATACAGTGGTTCCTCTTCTTGTCTGATAAAAATTTTAAACGTGCCCACAGTATGAAAAACTGGAGCGCAAAATTCAAGAGACAAGAACATGGGGATGAAGACAGGCCTTCCTCTCACAACAAGACCTCCATCAGTGATCCAGCAGTGCCTGTGTGGGTTACTCACACACCCCCACCAAACAATGTGACAGATGATAGTGATGAAGACAGCATGTCCATCAGCCAGACATCCAGCTCTCCATCAGATACTGAAAAGGAGAGCAGTGACAATAAACGGAACATGAAAAGCAAGCTGAGATCCCTCATTCCTAAATCGTTGGGTGGGATAATCCACAAGCCTACAGGAGAAAGTGACACCACCAGAACTGGGATCCAGATCCTTCCCAATGGGACCAGGGTGAGCCCCCCTGTAAGTCCCTTTCTGGAGCGCAGGAACTGGGATGAATCATCAGGAAACTCCACAGAGTCACAGAAGTCTTTGCTAAGACGATCCCCCCCACATGATTCTTTTTGTCAGAGCCTACAGGAAGAGTCCCTGCTGACCAGCATCCACCCTGTGGAGTATTATGCTGCCAAGGTGGAGGTTTATCAGCAGAAGTACTCCTATTTGAAATCGTGGCCTGGTTTACTCAGGCTTCTGGCTGGGCTGCAGCTCCTGTTTGGCGGCATGGTGTTTGCATGTGTCATTGCCTATATTCAAAAAGACAGTGAGTGGTCCAACACCTATGGACTTTATAATGGAATAAACAACAATGGGCTTGGCCTGTCTGGGTACAGTTACAGAGGGCCTATGACTCCCTTCATTTTAGCTGTTGCTGGAGTCACCTGGATCATTACTCTGAGTCTCTTAGTGATAGGAATGACTATGTATTATCGCACCATCCTCCTTGACTCCTCCTGGTGGCCTCTGACAGAGGCTTTCATCAACGTGGCTCTGTTCCTGCTTTACATGGCAGCAGGGATCGTATATATCAATGATTTGAATCGAGGGGGGCTGTGCAACATGACAATTGGGGTTAACCCCATTCTGGCCAATCTGTGTCGAGTTGACGGAGGCCAGATGGCAGGAACAGCGTTTACCTTTATCAACATGATCATGTATCTGGGAAGTTTTCTGGTATGTCTCAAGATGTGGAAGCATGAAGCTGGTCGGAAGGTCAGACAGAACTTTAATGAACAGGTGAGCCTGCAGAACCTTTTGATATAAAAGATACAAAGGATGAAGTGCAATCCATCTGCTTTTATATGAGGGTTTTTTTTTTACTTCCTTGCTTGCATGTAGGTATGGGAAGGAAGACTTCTTGCATCATTTTCTAATTCTATTTTTCATATCAATTGTAACAAAAATTCTCAGCTTTAAAAATGGAATTATGGCAAATCTGTTCTTGATGATTAGCAATGAATTTTATTCTGTGATCTTGATATCTAAGCTTTTCCTGACAAATAATAATATGCATGGAAGCTAAAGTCAACTTCATTTTGGGCTTTCAAAGAATGAATTTTTGCTTTCTTTTTTCAGGGTGCAATGATGATACATCAAACATCTTGAATTATTTATTCAAGGGAGAATTTAATGTTTGAGCTTAAATCTTTTGTGGATTTACTGTAATCCACAACAAACACAGGGTTTAAAGTATACATAAATACACTGTATTTCCAAAAGTGTTTTGGAGGTGAACAATACCTTGCTATCAACATAGAATGCCACCAGCACGATAAGCCAAGTTTTGAAATTTCCTCACTACTAAATATTCCACGGTCAACTGTTAGTGGCATTACCCTGAGGTGGTAGACCATGTGAAATCACAGAGTGGGGTGCAGAGGCATATAGTTTGCAAAGGTCATCAACTTTCAGCTGAATCAACAGCTACAGAACTCCACACTTCATGTGGTCTTCAGATTAGCCCAAGAACAGTGCATAGAGAGCTTCACGGAATGGGTTTCTATGGGCTAGAAGCTGCATCTAAGCCTAATAACACCAAGTCCAAAGCAAAGTGCTGGATGCAGTGTAAAGTATGCTATCACTCTAGAGCAGCACAGACCTGCTTTCTGGAGTGACAAGTCATGCCTCTTTGCCTGGTAATCCAATGAATGGGTCTGGGTTTGGTAGCTGCTAGGAGAATGACACATGCCTGACTGTATTATGTCATGTTTTACATTTGATGGAGGGGGGGTTACTGTTCTTTAGTAGTTATGTTGGGCCCATTAGTTACAATTATAGGCTGTCTTAATTGTTTGGCATGTGAAGATATTTTGGACAATTTCATGTACCCGACTTTGTGGGAACCATCTGGGGATGGCCCCTTTCTATTTCAACATGAATGCACCAGTGCACAAAGCAAGGTCCATAAAGACATGAATTAATCAGCTTGGTGTGAGAGATCTTGAGTGACCTTCACAGAGTCCTGATCTCAGCCCTTTGGGAAGAATTATTGTGTAGACTGCAAGACTGACATTCTTGTCCAACATCAATATCTGACCTCACAGAGCAGTTTCTGGAAGAATGGAGATAAATTCTCCTAAAACTTATGAAAAACCTTCCTCAGAAGATCAGAAGCTAAATAAACCCTATGGATAAAGAATTTGATGTCACTCGAGTTTATGTGTGTAAGGGCAGATGAGTGAATACTTTTGGTAGTATCATGTAGAACTCAACACCTTAAAGTTTAATGCAAAAACCAGTCATATTGATTATGAATAATGTATTTGTTAAAGAAGACAGTCTAGAACTCAGACAATACAAAACTATTGATGTATACTCTCACATAACGAATTGTTGAATTATATAAAAAGCATATCTTAGAATATTAATACACATTTCATTAAACATTACAATTTTACAATTATACCAGATTATTCTGTTACAACAGTCCTATCATGCCAACCACATGATATTGTCATGTCGCGTCAGCTGATATTGTTTATGTCAAGTAAACCACTAAATATGTCAAATAAAACAAAAGCTTGAACAATTTTGCCTTTCACATCAGTTTCTCTGTATTGCAGAGGTTTTCTTTTTAACTTGATTGTCCAACCCTTTGATCTCTTAGAATCTTGTATATTGTAATTTATATTAGATCATGCAATTCGTTGGTTCATGTTTCAGAATAATGTATATTTTTCTCCTTTTCTCTTTGTTGCAGGGTGACTCTAACCAGTCTATTTCACTGAATCCCCAAAGAACAAGACACATATCATTTAGGGATGAACCAGATAAGTTTCAGGATAAAGATGACAACTATCAGCATGCACCTTCCCTTAATGTCCATAAATCAACTGTCAGTCCAAACAGATCTACTATGTCCAATTATACACCTAAAGTACATGTCATTGCAGACTATATAATGTAAGTTCAGGCCTAAACAAAAAAAGATTTTTCTGTATCAATAGCAATCACGTGTACAGCATGAAGACAGGATGAATTTGTATTGTTTCTTTGCAGTAAATATCCAGAGATCAGATCTGCAGAGGAACGGGAAAAGTACAAAGCTGTTTTTAATGACCAGTATCAGGAGTACAAGGATCTTCACGCAGACATCATTACAACCCTTAATAGGTTCAGGGAGCTAGATGCTATGGTGGAACAACTTCCCAGGAAAGGGAAGAGCTTGGAGGTAGAACTGATGTATTCCATACTGCGTTTATGATTTTTAGTACAAACCACATCTGAGATCCTGCATAAACCAGGAATTCAGTTTGGATTGCAATACTAATCCTGTTCTTGTTTGCCTTACAGGATCAGCAGAGGATTTGGAATATTTTAAAAACCTATCAAGACAAAAAAAATGTAAGTGGAAGAAGCTGCTTCACAAAATAGGAAGTTGTTTCTCTTTATTGAGACAACCTACACTGAAACTACAGAAAAAAGAGTTGCCTGTTTGTATTAGCATTTACACCCAGGTAAAATAACCTCTTAAGCCCAAAGGGGTATTGTGAAGTTTGAGTTCAAAATAACATGCACAAATCTAACTGACTTTTCTGAGAATTGACGTACTCTATCTAAACAGTCATCTAAACAATAATTATGTTTTTCAAAAGGGAGAGATAATTCTGGCCTTGCTTTGCTGCTGGTTGAGTAAAACCTGGGTGGATTGCAACAAAATGTATTTTTTGGAATCTGTGAGCTCTCTGCTTACAGCAGACATGCTGGTTGTGTGTAGAAGCCTGTGGTGAACAGCTGAGACCAAGTTTTGCGGTCACGCCATTTTGTGGAGTTTGTTTATTTTCTGATTCAACTGCCTTTAGTTTTACATGTTTTTGGTGTTTGAAGAAATGGTTTATATCAGCTTTTAGCCAAGATTCTACTAGTTCTGTGGATACCACATATGTTTATGTTTAGCTAATAGAACTTGCAGTACAGAAAGTAGAATAAAAGAGAAGTTAAATTCTGCTCCCACTACTGGGGGTTGGGCTTAAGAGCATAAACTGCCCCGGGATGTCATATTATATGACGTTTTATCCGAACTCATTGACAGAAGAAATCAGGTGATGAGGGGGAAGTAGAACTGAGATATGAGAAGATTAATTTTACAGCAACAAACTATAAAATGTGATCTGTTTTTTTTTTTTACAGGATCCTGCTTTCCTTGAGAAGAAGGATCGCTGTGACTACCTAAAAGCTAAATTAAGGCACATTAAAAACAGAATTCTGGTTTATGACCAGGAAACTGCAGTCAGTCAGCGAACATGACAAAGATTACAAAATGTTGCCATTTATTGTATTCTTTTGCATCTTATTGGTTTGTACTCTAGGGGCCTGATCTTCAAACCCTTCAAAACCGCACGCAAACCTGTTCGTGTCAGCAAAGCTGATCTACGACCCAGGTGCTAATCGGACTGCGTGTGCAAAATGAGCGGAACAGCGGGCGCAAACTTTTAGTGTGTTCTGCCTTCATGAATATGCAAAACATATGATAATGATCCAAACGTGCAAATGTATGGGAGGAGGATATGCAAATGTCATCTCTTATCACCCGCAATGCGATTTTCAAAGCCTGAAACGCTTTGCAGGCGCAATTTTTGCATGTGGATTTAGCACGTTTGAAATGCAGGTGCTAACTGAGAAGCAAAAATGTCTGCTGTCACTTTGGTCAGACGGAGGCATTGATAGAATGACAGATGACAGCGAGAGAGAATCTTCTGTACATGTGCCAACAGATTTGGGTTGTCAGAAATTAAAATAATAAAAATAGATGATAATAGAGGATTCTATTTAGGATTATCTAAGCTCAGATTTGGAGCCAATTACAAACAAAAGCCATGATATTTCTCCTATGGTAAAACTCCTTGCAACACTTTACTCAACATCATTCCAGAGTAACTTTGCTGTCAGTGATCATCTGCTGACCGAGCACAAAAAATCAGCAACTGGGTCATTTATAATGATGCAGCGTAACAATCCCTGCATATTTCTAGCAGCACACCAGAGGATCTGTTTGCTCTTCCTCTTATTCCAGCCAGTAGCACACGCAATTTCCTTATTTAAACAGGGCGGTCTGCACCGGTTTTTTGCCTGCAATCCATTGCACAAGCAATATTTGAAAATTACAAGCAACACACCCATTTATTGCATGTGCAATTGATTTATAGTACACGGAAACTAGCACCCACTATTTGTGATCTTTGAAGATCCGGCCCTAGATGGGATTTACATAAAGTTTTTCACTGCAAATAACAATATATGTCCCCTTAAAAACATCCTTCGGTCCTTATATTGATGTGGTCTCAGGGATAAAAAGGGCTGAGGTATGACAACAGTTCAGTGTAAGCAGTTTTATTAACCTGCCATTAGATTAAATGGACTAACAGGAAAGTTTCCCAGTTAAAATAAAGGTGAAAATTAGGTTCTTTGAAACAGATTCTACAAATCAGATCAATATTGAGCCTGCTATATTTCTACCAAAATACTCTGTCAAATCAATGATCTTATTTCAGCAAAACTCTTTAAAGCTGCACTTGGTAACTTTTTTTAAATTAATTTTTTACTTTTCTGTTAAAACCGTCACTATGTCCTGACAGTACAATGTGAGACAGATGATCTGAGAAAAAATCAATCTCCTCTGGCTCCTCCCAGTGGACCTATTGCCATTTGCAGAAATACACCGTTCCTGGTCAGAAACGACCAATCACAGCCAGGAGGAATGTTTAAGCAGTGCTGCTCACTCCCCTCCCCAGAATAGCGCTACCATCCTTCAAGCTCAAGATTGCCAATGTGCTGCAGCTGTGCTAATGGCGCTGTGCTAATGATTTGAGGAACATGTTTTTAGTCAAATTATGGTGTAGGCCATATTCAATGTAAAGCATATCATTATTGTTTCATTCCTATTAGTGAATGTGCCATAGCTGTTTATCCACTGTCATCGGACCTGCTTACTGCGTCAGAACTTCTTATTGCAGCTTTAAGCTTAAGAAATATAGGTGAAGCAATATCACCTGTATTGCGGTAAAAACTTGCGCTAAAACAGTTAAAACAGTAAAACAGACTAGGCTATGGAATAGAGGTTTTTCAAAGTCTGCAGTGGTGGGGACCAGCCAAAAGAGGTTCATGGAAACTGAATCTGTTACAGGTGCTTGATCAGGATGGTAGACTGCATTGAAGCAAACTTTTGATGCAATCTACCTGTTTATTACTTTTAACTAATTTGCATTTTATGACTTACTGAATGTCTTAATATTTATGATAATGTATGCAAAAGGATTTAAATCTATTGTGTTAAACTAAACTTTC
The DNA here is from genome assembly GCA_036173005.1 of Crenichthys baileyi. Classification (NCBI taxonomy): domain Eukaryota; kingdom Metazoa; phylum Chordata; class Actinopteri; order Cyprinodontiformes; family Goodeidae; genus Crenichthys; species Crenichthys baileyi. Next base: position 144,279 of record JAHHUM010000639.1, read on the forward strand.
CGGTTGCACACTTTTGCCACTGACAGCTCTTTTTCCTTACACCACAACATTAATGGTGTCAGACCTCAACTGGGGCCTTCCTGTGTGGACGTATTCACTTTTCTTTATGTGTATGTCATGGTTTTCTCCAAGTACAGAGGTTCCCACCACAGTAGAAAAACATGGAATCAGACATTCTTAGCAGGTATGGTATGAGGTAGTATAGGTTCTCTTGTTTGGGATTTGTAATGCCTTCACTGGTGTTTCTTAACCTTGGTCTGGAAGGCCCACTGTCAACATACATGACTCAAATTATTTCATTACCTCCTCTGCATCACATTAAGTACCCCAGAAGCCTGTTAATCGCCCATTCATTTAAGTCAGGTGGTCTCAGCAGGAAGGCAACTGAAACATGTTGGACAGTGGGTGCTGAGGATTGATGGATTAGACTGTATTTGCGTGAACTTAGAGCATGTAAAACTGGAAATAAATTGGACTTGTTTGTTTTGTAAAGTGCCTTTAGATGACTTTTGTGGTGAATTTGTGCTGCATCCATGATCATTCTTAAATTAAATTGCTAATCTTAGTCTCATAGATAAATTATTATGATGGCCCCAACTGAGACGGGTTCATTTTTTGTGAAACCAGCATACAGTACAAAACCAAAATTTTGGGACAAAACCTTCTCATTCAAGGAGTTGTCCTTTTTTTCATGACTATGAATATTGTAGCTTCACCTGAAGGCATCAAAACTTTTAAATAAACATGTGGGATTATATACTGAAAAAAAAAGTGTGAAAAAACTGAAAATATGTCTTATATTCTAGGTTTTTTCAAAGTAGGCCACCTTTTGCTATGTTTTACTGCTATGCACACTCTTGGCATTCTGTTGGTGACCCTTCAAGAGGTAGTCCCCAAAAAGGGTTTTTCCACTTCACAGGTTTTGGGCCCCTGTGGGGGTTTAATAAGTGGGGTTTTCCCAAGCCTTATAAATTGGTTGGGAACATCAGTTGTGTTGTGCAGGAGGTGGATACATTACACAGCTAAAATCCCTACTGAATAGACTTTTTGGATGGCAAAAAAAAAAGCAGCTAAGTAAAGAAAAACGAGTGGCCATCATTACTTTAAAAAAATGAAGGGGTCAGTCAGCCCCGAACCTTGGGAAAACTTTGAAAGTGCCCCCAAAGTGCAGGCCCGCAAAACCATCAAGGGGGCTACCAAAGACACTGGGGGGCTCACATGAGGAAAACCAAACCCCAGGAAAGGAAACCAAGAGTCACCTCTGCTGGCGGGAACGATAAGTTCATCCGAGTCAACCAGCCTCAGAATCACAGGGGTTTAAAAGCAACTCAGATTAGAGAAAAGCTCAATGCGACACAGATTTCTAGGCCAGCAGAACACTTCTAGAACAACTGTTTTTAAAAGGAGACCGTGTGGAATCAGGCCTTCATGGTAAAATAGCTGCTAGGGAAAACCACTGCTGAGGACAGGCAACAAGCAGAAGAGACTTGTTTGGGCTAAAGGAAAACACAAGGAATGGGAAAATTAGACCAGTGGAAATCTGTGCTTTGGGGCTGATGAGTCCAAGTTTGACATCTTTGGTTTTTCCCAAACCACCCTGGTTTTTTGTGGCGGCGCAGAAGGGGGTGAACGGGAATGGACCTCTACAGGCCCCGGGTTTCCCATCGTGAAGCATGGGGGGGGGGAGGTGTGATGGTGGGGGGGTGCTTTGCTGGTGAACACTGTTGGGGATTTATTCAAAATTGAAGGCATACTGAAAACCAGCATGGCTACCACAGCATTTGCCAAGCAGCATGCTATTTCCTGCGGTTTTTGGGGTTTAGTTGGACCATCTTTATTTTTTCAACAGGACAATGACCCCAAACACCCCCCGGCTGTGTAAGGGGCTATTTTACCAAGAAGGAGAGGGATGAACCCCAATCGAGATGGGGTTTTGGGGGGTGAGCTGGACCGCAGAGTGAAGGCAAAAGGGGCCCAACAAGTGCTAAGCATCTCTGGGGAAATCCCCTTCAAGACTGTTGGAAACCATTTCAGGGGACTACCTCTTGAAGCTCATCAAAAGAATGCCAAAAGTGTGCGTAGCAGTAATCAAAGCAAAAGGGGGCTACTTTTTAAAACCTAGAATATAAGAACATATTTTTCAGTTGTTTTATATTTTTTTTTCAGTATATAATACCACATGTGTTAAATTCATAGTTTTTTGATGCCTTCAGTGTGAAAAGCTACAGTATTCATAGTCATGAAAATAAGGGCAACTCTTTGAATGAGAAGATGTGTCCAAACTTTTGGTCTGTACTGTACATGACAAAAAAGCAGAAAGACATTGCTTAATTTGCATGAGTTGTACTGTTTGTGTTATGAATGTAAGTGTTCAGTGTGTTTAGTTTTTTATCCACATAAAAAAATACTCATATCACTAAAATAAACCCGTCTGTTTATCATGTATTTGTTTTTTTCCTAGAATTAGTTTTATTTTTACAATATTTTCAGAACAGAACAACTATAGCCTTCAGCACCTGTTCCCACCCTTACCTGTGTGGAACTTTTGTTGAATACAAACTGTGACCACTTCAATCACAGAGCTGTAAAGCCATAAAAATGGAGTCCAAACCTTTGCTCAGGTTATTTATTTTTTTTGTTCTTTCAGTCGTTGAGGAACTCCAACAGTTGTATTGACATTGCAGGCGTGTTCCCAGGCTGAGATTTTCCCCTTCACATATTCCTGATGTCTTATAATCCTGTTTTTGTCAGGATCTGTCTGTGTTTGAGTCTGTTTTTGTTATTTAACCTGGTCTGATCTTTTGTTTACCTTCTGATTCCTGTAGAATGTCCCACACCTGTCTCTAGTTTTCTCTGATTGTCTGGTTTTGTCTTTCAATGGTTCCCCCTGCTGTTCCGTTTGTGTATATGTTTCCTCGTTGCCTTTGTTCCCTGTGGGTTTGTTATCATGTGTAATGTTACATCTGGTTTCTTGTGTCCTGTTCTGGTTCTGTTTTCCCTGCCTGGTCCAAGAGTGAGAGTGATTAAACCTCAAGCTTACCTGCATACGTCTGGCTCCAGCGTCCTTCCTCTGCACTTTGGTCCTACCCACAACCGCACATCATGACACTATGAACCTGCCTGAAAATGGACCAAGCAAGAAGTTTAGAGGGTGCGTTTAGAAGAGGAGAAGTGATCGCTAGGTTGTTTGTGCACCTCCTCACGTCTCCCAGCTCACCATGGCAAAGATTAGAGGTGTGAGGAGGGGTGAGATTAGTGGTGTGAGGGGGTGTGAGATTAGGCCTCTGAGGGATTCGGGGACGGACTGCCTTCACTTCCGGTTCCTATTCCGGAGGAGCTCGAGAACGAGCTACCTCCACTTCTGATTCCTGTTCCGGAGGAGCTCGAGGATGAGCTGCCTCCACTTCCTGTTACTGTTCCGGAGGAGCTCGGGCAGGAGCTGTCTCCACTTTGGTTCCCATTCCGGAGGACCTCGAGGTCGAGCTGCCTCCATTCATGATTTCTGTTCCAGAGGGGTTCGATGAAGAACCGCCTCTCCTTTCAGTTCCAGAGGGGTTCTAGGACAAACCGCCTCTGTCTTCAGAGCCCCAAGGACTCTGCCACAGATCTCCCGGGCTCCGCTGCGGATCTTCAGGGCGCCACCGCAGACCTCCAGGGCCTCGTTGTGGGTTCCAGCGGTTTCTGCACCACTCTCCTAAGCTCCACCGTGGTTCCAGGGCTCCTGAGCTACACAGTGCTTACAAGCCTCTTCGTGGGTTCTCCGGGTCCCGCCGCCGGCCCCCTGACAAGCCTCTTCGTGGGTTGTTTTGTTTCTGCCCCTTTTGTTCAGGTAGTTTTTGTTTCTGCCCCTGTTTTGGGTGCTTTTTTGTTTCTGGCCCGCCATCCGTGGCTCCCCCCGCTCACCCTTGTCGGGTGTTTTTTGTTTCATGGACTCTGTGGGTATCTGGAATCTGCCCTTAAGGAGGGGCTAATGTCTGTGACTCGGAGGGTTCCTGTATTCTGGACAGGGCGTCTGGTTTGCCATTTTTGACTCCAGGTCTGAAAGACAAAGAGAAGTTGAATCTTCCAAAAAATAAAACCCACCTTGCCTGCCTGGGATTAAGGCGCTTCGCTGATCTCAGGTACTCCAGGTTCTTATGATCTGTCCATACAAGAAACGGTTCCTTAGCCCCCTCTAGCCAATGCCTGCACTCCTCGAGAGCCAACTTGACTGCCAACAGTTCTCGGTCCCCCACATCATAATTGCGCTCTGCTTGGGACAAAGTCCTAGAAAAGAAGGCACATGGGTGAATACGGCCATCAGAATTTCTTTGGCTTAGGACAGCTCCAACCCCTGTGTTTGAGGCGTCAACCTCCACAATAAACTGTTTATCGGGGTTAGGGGACGGTAGAACAGGAGCAGACGTAAATAATCCTTTAAGCTTGACAAAAGCTCTTTCAGCCGTCTCATTCCAAACAAACCTTGTTTTAGATGATGTGAGAGCATTAAGAGGGGCTGCTACGAGGCTATAATTCCTGATGAACCGTCTGTAAAAATTAGCAAACCCCAGAAACCTTTGAAGCTGTTTGCGGTCGGTAGGAGAAGGCCATTCCAAGACTGCCTTGACTTTGGAGGGGTCCACTATGACTTGGTCTGGAGAAATGATGAATCCAAGGAATGAGGTGGTAGTGGTATGAAACTCACACTTTTCAGCTTTGACAAGCAGAAGATTTTGAAGAAGACGGAGGAGGACAGCCCGGACATGATTTCTGTGGGTTTCCAGATCCTGGGAATAAATCAGAATGTCATCAAGGTATACAAAAACAAAACTTTCCCACCATGTCCCTCAGGACATCATTCACCAATGCCTGAAAAACTGCAGGGGCATTGGTTAAACCAAAAGGCATTACACAGTACTCGTAGTGACCAGTGGGAGTGTTAAATGCCGTCTTCCATTCATCCCCCTCCTTGATACGAACAAGGTGGTAAGCGTTTCTCAAATCCAACTTAGAGAAGATCTTGGCGCCCTGAATCTGGTCGAAAGCAGTGTTCATAAGTGGTAGAGGGTATCGGTTCTTGACGGTGATGTCGTTTAAAACCCCTGTAGTCAATACATGGTCTCAAGGAACCATCCTTCTTTCCCACAAAGAAGAAGCCTGCCCCTGCTGGAGAAGAAGAAGGTCTGATAACACCAGCTTTTAGTGACTCATCAACATACTTCCTCATGGCTTGGTTCTCTGGTCCTGACAATGAATACAATCGACCCCTAGGGGGAGAAGTGCCTGGTAGGAGCTCAATGCCACAGTCATAGGGTCTATGAGGTGGAAGTGCCGTAGCCCTGGACTTGTTGAAAACCTCCTTAAGTGCATGATATTCGGGTGGTACCTTAGACAGATCAGGATATGTCTCCTCAATGTCATTCTCCGGAAAAATATCTGTAGAGGCAGAAGACAGGCAAGTGGCCGAGCAGGACTTAGCCCAGCCCAAAATCTCTTTGGCTTGCCAGTCAATATGGGGATTGTGCTTTTGTAACCAGGAGGCCCCTAAAACAATGGGTAGTTTAGGAGAGTTGATAATCCTGAATGTGACCTCGTCCTGATGTTTGCCCCCCAGTGTGAGTTTTATTACCTCCGTCCTGTAGTATGAACTGTTGATACTATGACCATCCAAAGCCAGGACATTACGGGTGTCAGACGTGGGAAGGAGCTTGATGTCATGGTCCCTGGCGAACGACTCATCCATAAACTCCGTGTCCGCCCCTGAGTCAATGAATACTGACACCTGATGAGAAGTGGAAGACACTTGAATAGTTGCAGGAAATGAGCATGAGGAGACAGACAGTTGACTTCGGCTCAGTAGAGTTCTCCTCACCTGTACTGAGCCTGGGCTTTTAACGGACACTTGAATGCAACATGACCCTGTCCACCACAATAAAAACACAAGTTATTCTTCCTTCGTCGATCTCGTTCCCCCGCAGAAATCTTAGAACGACCGAACTGCATGGGCTCCGGGTCACAACAGTGATCAGAAGGGGGTGGAAGACCCTTGGGTTCTAGGTGGGGAACAGGACTGTGAGCTGAAGGGGAATTAACCCGTCTATGAAGCCTCTCCCTCCTCCTTTCTGTGAGCCGCAAATCGATGCGGGTTGCCAGGTCCTCAAGTTGGTGAAGGGAGGCAGGGTAGTCCCGGGTAGCCAGTTCATCCTTAATGTTCTCATTTAGACCTTGCATGAAAGCATCCATTTTAGCATGCTCATTCCAAAGACTGTCTGCTGCCAGTAAATGAAAGTCAATGATATAAGATGTAACACTTCTCTCTCCCTGTTTAATGGAGAGTAAACCTCTGGCAGCTTCACGACTAGGAAGAACTGGATCAAAAACCCTGATGAGCTCTTTGGAAAATGCAGAATAAGAAGCACATGTGATCGAACCATTTTGCCACTCAGCAGTGCCCCATTGCTTAGCCTTTCCAGAGAGCAGGGAAATAACAAACGCCACCTTAGAGCGCTCAGAAGGGAACGAAGAAGGCTGAAGCTCAAAATGAATCTCACATTGAGTAAGAAAAGCACGGCACTGGTCAGGATCTCCCCTAAACAGTTCAGGAGGCGTGAGTCTAGGTTCTCTTACCACAGCGGAAAGATCAGGAACTCTGGGGGAAACAGGCTGTGAGGACGCTGGCGTGGAAGCAGGAGTCATGGATCGCAGCATAGAAATCACTTCCCCCAAGCCGGAATTAAGACGGGCAATAGAGTGATCAACATTAGTGCGCCACTGCTGTGCTGGCGATGGGTCCATCTTTTTGGCCAGATTTTTACTATCACGACCAGAGACAGAGAACCCAAATTCAGCCAAACACAAAGTGATAAGTAAAAAGGTTTATTCAGAAACTCAGGATCAGAGAGTAGAAGAACAGCAGTCAGCTTCCAGGAACCTCTGAGAACAGAGAGACTAGTTAGTGGCTGAATAAAACTCAGGATCTGCAAAGAGTTAGATAAAGCCACTAACCTTCTCAGTCTGGTGATGAGGCACAGAATCCAGAGGAGGAAGAGATCCAGACAGTTAATGAGGAAGCGTCCAACAGACTGAGGTCGGATTGCCGACTGATCCAAATCCTCCGGGAAACCAGCTGACGCTGTGACAGGAACACAGAGAGCTGTGATTGTCCTCTTGACAATAAATCCAGGCAGACTAGAGAGCCAGTTTATTCAGCTCAGGCTGAATAAACCAGTGGCTAGGCTGAGACGTAAATCCAGGGACAGAAAATGGGTCGAATTCCAGGGCTAGAGGCGTCAGACAAGGGGCAGGCAGAGACATAAACCAGAGGCAGAAAACAGAGTCGAAATCCAAAATCCAATCCGTCAGACAAGGAGCAAGCAAGAGGGAATAATCCGTAAGGCAAGGCAAGGTCATGGAACGAGATCAGTCAGGAAGGAACGCTGGATAACTACTCACAAATGTTTTCGAAAATCTGGCACCGTCTGCCGGCCAGAGGGCTGTATATAACTGCAGCTCCACAGGTGTGTGGCATGACGGTGATTGCGCAGCAGCGCAGCAGCAGACAGGTGAAGCAGATGAGTTAATTGCAAGAGTGAGAGCAGAGCAGGCAGACGGGCCAGAATCATAACACCTCTAGGCATATCAGATCACAATCTTGTTTTTCTCAGCGCGTAATACAAGCCCCTTGTTCAGAGGCAACCTGTAATAAAGAGGACTATGAGAAAATGATCACAGGAAGCTGAAAAAGCCCTGCAAGGTTGCTTTGAGGCTACAGACTGGGACGCACTGTGCCACCCACATGGAGAGGACACCAATGCCATGACTGAGTGTGTAACCGCCTATATAAACTTCTGTGTGGATATAACCATCCCCACCAGAACATTGAGATGCTTCCCCAATAACAAACGCTGGATCACCGGTGACCTGAAGGACCTGCTTAACAGGAAAAAAAGAGCCTTCACAGAGAGAGACAGGCAATTATTGAGGAGTATACAGAAGCAACTCAAAGTCAAGATAAGAGACAGCAAAGGGGTGTTCAAGACAAAGCTGGAGAGCAAGCTCCAACAAAACAATATCAGAGATGCGTGGTCAGGGAAGAAGATCACTGGCTTCAAGCAGAAGGTCAATCGGACCGATGGATGTCTAGACAGAGCCAATGAACTAAACACATTCTTCAATAGGTTCATTACAGAAACAAGCTTAGCATCCTCCTCTCCTGTTCATAGCCAAACAGTCATCCCACCCTCCTTTGACCCATAGCTTTCCTGTCACACCTCAAATGTTTTATCTTCCACCTCAGCCATGGACCCTTCTGCTTCTACATGTACATGCCTTCACCCAAATCAGACAATGCTAATGCTCCCTTTGTCTCCCCCTTCCACCTGTGTGTCTCAAAAAGTTAGGTGAAGAGGCAACTGGAAAGACTGAACCAGAATAAGGCTGCAGGTCCAGATCGTGTCAGCCCTAGAGTCCTAAAGGCCTGTGCAGAGCAGTTCTGTGGGATTCTGCAGCACCTCTTCAACCTTAGCCTGGCTCAGAAGAAGGTTCCAGTGTTGTGGAAGACCTCCTGTCTTGTTCAGTCCAAAGAAAACTCACATATCATTCTTCAATGACTATAGACCTGTTGCCCTGACATCCCACATCATGAGGGTTCCAGAGAGACTCCTGTTGGCCGTCCTGAATAAGCAAACAATAAACTATCAGGACCCCCTTCAGTGTGCTTAACGTGGAGGAGTTGGAGTTGAAGATGCCATCATATACCTGCTTCAACAAACCCACTGTCATCTGGACAAAGCCAGCAGCACTGTGAGGATCATGTTTTTTGATTACTCCAGTGCATTTAACACAATTCAACCTGATTTGCTTTGTCAGAAACTCCAGAAGACTCAGGTGGAGGCCTCAACAATCTCCTGGATCAAAGACTACCTGACAAACAGACCTCAGTTTGTGAGACTGAAGGGTTGTGAGTCTAACCAGGTAGTCAGCAGCACAGGAACACCACAGGGGACTGTACTCTCACCATTCCTTTTCACTCTATACACGTCAGACTTCCAGTACAAGACAGACTCCTGTCATCTGCAGAAATACTCGGATGATTCTGCAGTCGTGAGGTGGATCAGAGATGGACAAAAAGCTGAGTACAGGGAGCTGTTGGACCACTTTGTGGAATGGTGTAGAAACAATCATCTCATCTTGAACGTGAATAAAACAAAGGAGATGATTGTAGGTTTTAAGAGAAACAGGAATAGGTCAAACACTATTTCCATCATGGGAGAAGAAGTGGAGGTGGTGGAGGAGTATAAATACCTCGGTGTTCACCTGGACAACAGACTGGAGTGGAGATGCAACTGTGAAGCCGTCTACAGGAAGGGACAGAGCAGACCGTACTTCTTGAGGAAGCTTAGGTCCTTTGGTGTTTGCAGCAAGATTCTGCATATCTTCTATAAGTCTGTTGTGGAGAGCGTGATCTCTTCTGCCATCATCTGTTGGGGTAGCAGCATCAGAGCCAGGGACTTAAAAAACCTCAACAAGCGATAAAGAAGGCTGGCTCTGTTCTGGGGACTCCTCTGGAATCTCTGGAGATCACTGTGCAAAGAAGGATGCTTCATAAAATGAAGAAGAACATTAGGGAGAACCCTGAGCATCCTCTACATTAGACAGTCATACAACAACAGAGTGTCTTCAGTCAGAGGCTTCTTCAGGTCTGCTGTAAGACAGACCGCTACAGGAAATCCTGAATCCTGCCCCTTCCTGCTCTATAACGGCTCTTTGAAGAAACCTGCATAATATGAGCTACAACAACATTAAATTTCCCTTTGGGATGAATAAAGTATTTTTGAATTTGAATTTGAATTGAATTGAATTGAATTAGATATCATCTTACTGAGCTATCTCTGTGTTTAACTTCCACTCAATGGTGAAAGCCAGCAGGAATTTGAAAACAATATGCCAGGAGATGTTCTCTCCGGGTTTAGTGAGCCTCGAGAACCCAATCAGCTGACAGCCGGCAAGGTGAACTGGCACTAAACTCAGCAGGAACAAACATCAAAAACACAGCAACATTTCCACCTGAAACACAGAAAAAGTTAATTTTGTGGCACAGAAAGTGTGATGTAACAAAGTTTGTGCCATTCTTCTAGTCGTCATTGCCACTTCCGTTTGAGCAATCTATTTCGATCCGTAGTGAATCATGTTATGGGGTGGGCTGCTTTGGATACACCAGACCCATCCTTCAAATCTGGGGAAAAGAAGGACGCATTTGGAAGAGCCTTCGAAGTTGGCAGAGCTTTCATTGTTTCACTAATGTGTCATCGGCCTACAAATGCAACCTTCGAGAGTGTAGCCTCTGAATTTGGACACAGCCAATGACAGACCAATTCGTGCTTGGCACAAAGGCACCATTTCCCTTTTATAAGCATCCCTACCCTACACTTGTCATTCTCACGTGCCTTTCTTCCATGTGACAATGCAAGCCTGCAATGTTGTGAGATACCTAACGCAGTTTTCAAAGAACAGAGGTTATCTTAGTAACCAAAAGTTCTCTTTTAAACCTCACCCCGTATCTCACTGAGGGAAATATAGCCAACACATGCTGTGAAGCATACCAGCACCCTGGACTAAGACATGAAGGTTCACCATCCTAGCCCACCCCGTAGGGCTGGTGTCCAGCTAAGACCCCACACTAAGGACGACATCCACAGGGACAGCATCCAGTCGCGTCAAGGCATTAGAATCTATTGAAAGTTGTGGGCAACTAGCAGCTGCACAGATGTACCCGACAGAAACACCCCTGAAGAGGGCCCACAAGGTAGACACACCTCAGGTGGAATGTGTCTTCAGGCACTCTACTTAAAAATATGATATTAAAAAAATAAATTAAATAAAATTAAAGTTAATGATAAAATGATTGATAAGAAAATGAAAGAAATGTAGGATGATTTACTAACCTTATCCACAAAAGCAGGATTAGGGTGTAGTACCACCTTCCTCCGGAGAAAACTGCAAACATGAAGCATGCACAGAGAGCATGCAGGTCACTTAGCCTCCTGGCCGATGATAGGATTCAGCAGCAGGATTGTTTACAGGGACAGAGATCTTAAATCTACACACTCAAAAGGCTCAAATGCCAGCTCTGAGAGGGCTTCCAGGACTACATGTACATTCCATGATGGGAAAAGGGGCCCCGCTGTTTGAAACAGGCGACAAGCACCTGTCATAAACCTTTTATGCAGAGGATGCTAACCCACCAGTGCATCACCAAACCCCACAGGGCATGCTGAAATGGATGGCAGCTAAATAAACTTTGATTGTCAAAAAGGCTGCATAGGAAGCAACAACTCAGGAGCCAAACACGGAAATGTAAGAAAGTTTTACTCACTGTTGATGCAAGGAGTAGCCATCTTGAAATTCTAACTGAGGATAGTTGGGGGGGGGGTTGCTCCCACTTTCCAAGTGAGAAGTCCCACTTGAGGAGCAATCCAGTTGAAATTTACGACTAGGAGCTCAGAAATTTCCAGTTCCCAGTACTACTGAACCCCAGCAATATACAGACCGATTCAATAAATTGGAATATAGTTGAAAAGTTCATTTATTTCAGTAACTTAGCTCATTAAATGAAACACATTATAGAGATTAACTGCACAAAAACTAAAAAGGTATGTTTTATACCTGCTTAAAGGTTGTTATTTTCAAAAAAATGCTTAATCTGACAGTCTTCATGGAGCACTGATCTAATTTATTGAATATGACTGTATACTGCCACCCCCATCCTTTACAGTTGGGATGGTGTTCTCAGGATGGCAAGCTTACTTCTTGTTCCTCCAAATGTAACTGTGGTCATTATGGCCAAAAACTTGAGCTGGAGATTCAAACCACAGGACATGGCTCCAAAAATTAAGCTCTTGTCACTGACTTCATTTGCAAACTGTAATCTGACTGTTGTTTTTGGAGGAAAGGCTTTGTCCTCTCTGATTGGCTTTTCAACACATGTTGCACTTAATGACACCCTCTTTCCAGCTTCAGCCAGCATCTTCTAAAGGTCTTTAGCTCTCTTTTGTGGTTCATTTGTATATTTCACACCAAAACACATGAGACACACTGTATGTCCCAAATCAGGGGCTGGATCCTTCGAAGGCCGTATTTGTAGGCCGATTACGTCACAGCGACGAAGGCTGTCCCAATTCATGAATCCTTTCGAGACTCCTTCAAATGCGCCCTTCTTTTGCCCGATTTGAATGATGGGTTGTGAGGGGCAGCCATGGCGGACCACAGCGGCAAAAGCTGTGATTAAATTGTGAAAAATTACACTTTCTGTGACACAAATGAACAATGTTTTTAGTGCGGGAATAAAATTGTGTAGACGTGAAATATCTGCTTGATTTATCAAGACATCGCTTAATTTCAAACGTGCTCCGACGTTTTCGGAGTTTTCCGCTCCCGCCGTAGTAACTGCCGGCTTGCCTCGCCAGCCTTCCCGGCGGTGAGGCTAGACAGTCCAAATTCGCAGCTGCTCACATCCGGCCTCCGTGGTTTGAGCGGTCGACGAAGGACCCAGCCCACGTAGACCGGGTCCTTCCAAGGATCCGGCCCCTGAATTGGGACATACCCCCAGTCTCCTTTTTAAACACTAGAATGGCTGAACATTCATGTTTTTTTACTGGCATGTAATTTATTTCAGCAGATGAAAGAGGCATATGAAAATTAGACCCAGGAGGATCCAGACTTACAGAGATTCACAACTGTCTTCCTGAGATATTGGCTGATTTCCTTTGATTTTTACATGATGTCACACAGTGAAACAATGTGTTTGAGCTGTTGCCTTAAAGTAGTGTGTATTAACCCATCAGAAGCTTACAAAGCCATGACATCATCATCTGGCCTTTCCCAAAGGCATACTAATCTTATGGAAACATCTACATGTTTTAAAGAAAAAAATGTCTACACGAATTTCTTTCATTATTCTGAAATTTGGCGAATAGAAAATGTTTTGGTAATTCTAACTTCAGTAAATTACAATGAACATAAGTTAAATAAGAGAATTTATAGTTTAGTTATCTGAACATTCGGAGCTGAAGAGATCTGCATAGAAATTGTAAGTGAATTTTTCATACAGCCGGAGCAGGAGCCTGTCAGAGAGCCTGTGGTCCGGTGGGGGGGGGGGTGGAGGGTGCACTGTGTTCCTGCAGGCTCCGGGGAGGAGAGCTGTCTTGAGTCCGGCCCCGCAGGTGTCTGTTACCGGGACCGATCTGAGGTAAAGGCGTGTTTCCGCCGTCAGAGCGGACACTGGTTAGAACCGCAGCGGTAACAACACCTGTGACCCGGCTGGTAAGTGCCGTTTCACTCTCTATTTTAAAGTTTATGCAATTGTTCATTTAGTTTATCATGAAGTTCTGGTAATACAGTCAATACTTCTTCCGGACAGGATATCAGAAAGTTAGGCTATTTCTCTTTACTAAATAAAGTATTTCCTAAATAAAGATCTAAGAAGCTGGATAAGTGAAACATTAGGCAGTCAGACTCGGATGTTTTCATGTCAAATTCGCGAGACGTGCAGTTTTCTGAAGACACACTATTGATCAGCAACCCCAGAGTTATGACACAGCTGACTGATTTTATATTGGAGCTTTCTCTCTCCCATGGTTGGCTGACTCCCAGCGGGGGCCTAGAGAAGGCAGCATAGGGGGGCAACACCGTTGCGGTTCTCCCCCTGCGGTAAACAACAGGCATGGCCGCCCAGCTCTGCCTCCTCTCTGCTGTCTGTCTGAATAATTAAAGCCTGCTTGGTTGAGTTATTCTGGAGAGATAAAGTGCAGGTCATCGTAACTGAAGAGAGGTTAGAGATGATTGAGGAGCAGTGAGGTGAATTCTGTGCGCTTATTTGTGTGCTTCTAAGACATAAATATGATGCCTAAATTAATTTAATATTACCGTTTACACTACCTTGCATAAGTATTCATACCCCTCAAACTTTTTGTTACTACAAACCTCAATGTATTTTTTTGGGATTTTATGCATTGACCATTTTGTGAAGTTAAAGGATAGATATACATGGTTTTTAATTAATTAATTTTCTAAATAATGATGTGAAACGTAGAGATGCATCATATATCTATTCGCAGGCATCATCGCAATATCAGTGAATGAAGTATCACAATCACAAAGGATTGTTTGGATGCAATATTTGATAGGATGTTATACTTTAGTTGTCATGGATTCTTGCTTGCATATCAATAATATATTTTGTTATTTGAATAGACTCCATCTGACCTTAGCTGACTGTACTAGCAATTACCATTTCCCTGTGAAAACTCCATCACCACAGTGACACAGTCTTTCTGGAGCATTGCGTTGCAGCGAGGCACGCCACACTTTTCAAATTTTTACTTTCAGATAATCTTGATAACTATGTATATTATTTCTTCCACTTAATATTTGTATATAATAATTATATATAATAATTATGCACTGCTTATGGTGCGTTCCATTTGTACTCGGAAGTCGGGATTTCCAACCTCCGAGTAGGAAATTTCAGCTGGAACGCCCCAGAAAGTTGGAATTACTAGTCAGATAGTTGGGGCAATACGACCATACCCAACTTACGCATTCAACATGGCTGCTACTTGCATCAGCAGTAATAAAACGTTCTTACTTTGACTGTTTTATATATTATTTATGTAACATTTAGTCGGTTGCACACATACTGATGTTTCAACACTGTTTAAATGCATGAAATATTGTGTAGAACCGTGTTATTGTCATTGTTTTAAGACTGCTGTTACAGTTGCTAGCAATACAAACAAAAACAAGCAAGAAACTGGAACATTATAACTCGGAGACGACGTAAACTCCGACATGCCAGTTCCGACTTCTGAGGTCAATGGAATATACCACTAATGTTGGCCTGTCACATAAAATCCTAAAAACTAATAAGTTTGTGGTTGTAAGGTGACAAAATGTGAAAAGGTTCATGGCATATGAATACATTTGCAAGGCACTGTAGATAAAATCAAATGGTTTAATCTGCTGATTATTTTTGACCGAAGTTTCCACTTTGTTCCAGGTAAAATTCCAGCAACGTTCTCTGAAATATGTACGAGCCTCGGTACTATGACAGCCCCCCTGTGTACAGTCCGCCATACAGCGCTACCTCCCACAGTTTCCACCCTCCAAGAAGCGTCCATTCCCCCCAGAGCCATTATGTCTCATACGTCCACAATCCTCCTGATTCCTACAATATGGAGGGGGAGCCTCAACACTTCTACAGGTGGTTCTCTCCTCCAGGTTTTGTAAAAACCTTCCAAGGAGCCACAGCCCTCATGTGCTTCATTATCTTTGCCTGTGTAGCTTCAACTCTGGTGTGGGACATAAATGGGTTTGGATACGGAGGATACGGTATTGGGGACGTGGGCTCTGTGGGAGGAGCAGGCTCAGGATATTATGGAGGTAGCTATGGATATGGCACCTCCTACATGACACCACAGTCTGCCAAGGCAGCAATGATTTCTATGGCTGCCATCAACTTCCTGGTTTCACTGGGTTTCCTGGTGGGAAGTTTCTCACAGTCCCGGATGATGCGAGGCTGCAGGTTTTACCTGATAATTTTCATCTGTGATATCATCCTGGCTGTGCTGCAGGTAGGTCCTCAAACAAAACACACCAACTCTTAATCAGAGGCTGGGCACTTTCTAGAAATAGGTGTGGAGCTGTGTTCCAGTATGAATGCCAAGACAAATCAATAGACTTATGCACAGCAATCCTTAACATCACCAACAGTGACGCCAACGTCCATTGTTTGGCTGTCACGCGTTGGTCTTTTTGGTATTTACATTAACTTCATCATGAGTTAGATTAAATTATTTTTATGACAAAAACACGTATGTGCTTAAGCCACTTTATGCTTTTGATATAGCAATGCCAATAGACCTACAACAATTAATCAGTTAGAAATCATAATTGGCCAATTTCCTCTTGATCAGCTCTGATCAGTGACCTGCAGGTCAAAAACAGAAAAATCAAGTTTTTTCCCCCTATTCATTGAATGTATTAGAATGAGGCCTTGCGAAGCTGGTTGGTGTGTAAACACATTAACCAGCTGTATGTACTTTGACACAATTTTTTGAGTTTAGTAAAAATTAGATAGAAGTAAGACATTTTTCAAAGCATATTACTTTCACATTTATGTGCTTTACTCCTTAGCAAGAAAAATTGGAATAGGCAGGCCAGAGCTTTAGGAAATTTGTAAATCGGTATCAGCCGCAAAAAGCCTGATTGGTGGATCTCTGAAAGCAAACATAATCACTTTTCTTAACTTAGAATTTCCAAGTCTTTTAGCTTTAAAGGAAAAACAGTTTGATTTAATAAATTGAGAAGATAATTACATGATTATTCAGCGTAAGCTCAACATGCAGACCCACCTCTTTCAAAATATAATAGATAGATGGTTCTTCCATTTACGACATAAGTATTGATTAGTGCAGCTTTAAGCTTCATCAATCCATTTTCTAACATTGCCCCAGGAAGTAGTGATAGACTAAAACTCTTGGTTTCAGATATGTTTCAAACTAAGAATGGTAGGATTAGCAGTTAAATACCTTCTTAACAATGACCAGCCACATGGACGTCTTCCAGTCAGGTTTTCGTGCTCACCAGAGTGCCAAACCTAGCATTGTCAAGGTGTTCAATGACATCTGCATAAATATAGACTGTGGAGCAACCACAGTGATGCTGTCCCTAGTTCAGATTATAACAAACAACAGGATAAGTTACCATAGCTATGCAGATGACACAAAGCTGTACATTATAATGTCACCAGCTGACTATGAACCTATTCAAGCGTTGAGTAGATGCAGAACTAATCATTGTGTCGATGTGCCATAATTTTCTTCAGCTGAATAAAAACAAAACTGAAGTCATTATTTTTGGACCAATAGATGAATGATCAACAGACAGCACACAGCTTCAGTTATTACAGCTAGAAACCACTGATAATGTTCAAAATCACGGTGTAGTGATGGACTTAGACCTGAACCTTCAGAGGCACATAAAGACAGTCACTGAGTCATCCTTCTATCACCTGAAGAACATTTCTGGGATTAAAGGACTAATGTCCTAGCAGGATCTTGCAAAATGTATCCACGCATTTATCTTTAGTCAAATTTATTACTGCAATAGTGTCTTCAGAGGTCTGCCTAAAAAGTCAATCAAACAGCTGCAGCTGATCCAGAAGGCCACCGCCCCTGTCCTCAATAGAACTAAGAGTGAGGACTCTTCTCCCCTTGTTGGATGGAGTAAGGGTGGGGGGGTCAGGTTTAGCCTAAACCGGCTCAGTTATGGTTGAGGTGCAAACACACCCTCCATTTCTGCTACCTGTATGACCCCCTCTCTTTTCCAGTGGTTATGGTCAATCTGACAGAGAGAGATATCCCAATCGTTGTGGTTTTTAGTGTAACAATGGCCATCAGTGGGCTCTAAATGGACAAACTGTCTACTTTTAAGGCTAGGCTTAAAACTTTCCTTTTTGATAAAGCTTATAGTTAGAGTGGCTTAGGTTATCCTGAGCTATATGCTGCTATAGGCTTAGGCTGCTGGAGGACATAATGACCACTTTCACCCTCTTCGCTACATTCTCACACTACTCTTCAATTTTGTATTATTTGCTGTTATTTCAGCTTTTAACTTTGTTCTCTATCTTTTCTCTTCCTAGAAGCTACGCCTGGCCTGACTCTGTGTCTACCTTTAACACCTTTCTGGAGAGGGGCATCGTCCAAGCTTCTGCTGGCAACAACTTAATGCTAACCCTCTACCGATGATCCACATGGCCCTGTCTTTCAGTGTTTAACCCTTTCTCTCTCCTAGACATAGCTACTGACTGAGCTTTTACTGTAACTAACTCTATGTGCTCTCTTCAGACTCTAAACTTGAAAACTGGCTCAGAGTTTATCTGTTCTTTCTTTCTAGGTGAAACGACTAAAGGAGCTACATCCATAAACATTTACTTTTCCTTCCCATAGAAAGTACTCCTGGATCAGTCCTTTGTTCTCTTTGTGTCTCTGCTCTGTTCTCTCAAACTCCCAGTCGGTCGTGGCAGATGGCCGCTCACACTGACCCTGGTTCTGCTGGAGGTTTCTTCCTGTTAAAAGGGAGTTTTTCCTCTCCACTGTCGCTACATGCATGCTCAGTATGAGGGATTGCTGCAAAGTCAACGCCAGTGAGTGTCCACTGTCTCTACATGCTCATCCGGGAGGAGTGAATGCTGCAAGTCACTGACTGGATGCAATCTGCTGGGTTTCCTTAGATAGACAAACTTTTTATCCAATTTGAATAAATAACTGAATCTGACTGCACTGTTCAATGATTAGGATTAATTGGAATGTATGTACCTGACTTTTGTGAAGTGCCTTGAGACGACGTGTTGTGAATTGGCGCTATATAAATAAACTGAATTGAATTGAATTAAATTAAGAATGCAGAGCACATTACCTGGGACATGTCATTTGAATCCTATATTAAACAAGTTTCTAGGATTTCCTTTCTTCACCTCCAGAACATTGGCAAAATTAGAAATATCCTGTCCAGGAGTGACGCTGAAAAACATAAAGGTTGGACTATTGTAATTCTTTATTATCAGGATGTCCACAAAATGCAGTTAAAAGCCTTCAGCTGATTCAAAATGCTGCAACAAGAGTTCTGATGAAAATTAAAGAGAGATCATATACTGAGCCTGGTTCTGTTGGAGTTTTCTTCCTGTAAAAAGGGAGTTTTTCCTGTCCTCTGTTCCTACATGCATGCTCAGTATGAGGGATTGCTGCAAAGTCAACGATAGTGGAAACAACTTTAGTGGAAACAATCTCATACTACTCTCCAATTTTGCGTTATTTGCTGTTATTTCAGCTTTTAACTCTATGTTCTCACTCTTTTTTCTCTTTTTAGAAGCTATATCTGACCTGGCTCTGTGTTTAGCTGTAGCACCTTGCTGGAGGGGGTCATCAGCCAAGCTGCTGCTGCCAACAACTTAATGCTCACTTTATACAGATGATACATTGGCCCTGTCTCTCATTGTTTAACCCTGTCTCTCCTAGACATAGCTACTGACTGACCTTCTACTGTGACTAACTGTATGTGCTCTCTTTCATACTCTTGAAATCTGAGACTTGAAATCTGGCCCAGATGTTATCTGCTTAGCTGTCTTTCTCTCCTAGATGAAGCATCTAAAGGATCTATAACCACTAATATTTCACTTTTCTTGCCATAGAAAATACTCCTGGATCAGTACTTCTGTGTTCTTTTTGTGTCTCTACTCTGTTCTCTCAAACCCCCGGTCGGTCGTAGCAGATGGCCGCTCACACTGAGCTCACACTGAGCCTGGTTCTGCTGGAGGTTTCTTCCTGTTAAAAGGGAGTTTTTCCTCTCCACTGTCGCTACATGCATGCTCAGTATGAGGGACTGCTGCAAAGTCAATGCCAGTGACTGTCCACTGTCACCACATGCTCATCTAGGAGGAGTGTCTGCTACAAGTCACTGACTCCATGCAATCTGCTGGGTTTCCTTAGATAGAAAAACGTTTAACCAATTTGAAAAATAAAATGAATCCAACTGCACTGTTCAATAGTTAGGATTAATTGGAATGTATGTATCTGACTTGAAATCTATATGATTCTATTGAACTGAGTTTGTAAAGTGCCTTGAGACAACATGTGTTGTGAATTGGCGCAATATAAATAAAACTGAACTGAACTGAACTGAACTGAACTGAATTGAATTGAATTGAATTGAATTGAATACAATCACCTCAGTTCTAAAGTCCTGACACTGGTTCCCTGTATCTCAGAGAATAGACGTTAAAATACTTCTGTTAAAAGTTAAAAAAACTATTTTTTTAGAGTTGCTTTATTAACTGAAACATCTTTAATTTTAGTCTGTAGTACACATTTTCTTTACCTACCTTTAAAATGCCACTGCAATGCACATTGTTATGTGTTTTATTATTTTTTTTTGGTTTACATTATGCAAAGCACTTTGAATTGTCTTGTCGCTGTAACGTGTTCTTCCCTTGCCTTAGGATTAGGACCATTGTAGGACTTCTCTAGTTCTGTGATTTCTGGTGCCAGCTGCATTTAAGAAGTTAAGGGAATTGTTCAATACGCTTTGATTAAATCTGCCTGTTCTGGTTTACAGGGCATCATCAATATAATCTTCGTGATAGGGGTAAACCCGATGTCTCAGAGCTCACAGAGCATGCTGTATAACCCCATGTTGAGGATGTGTCAGAACATCCAGGGGACCCCAAGCCTGAGCGGCAGCGTGGGGGCCGGTTTTCCTGGAGGGTTTCCTATGTACAATCAATACCTGTACCACTACTGTTACATGGATCCTGAGGAGGTTGGACTCCATTGTGTTCTTTTGTAGTTTTTCCTTGTTCAGACCTAATCATATTTATTTTATTTTATTTAAAAAATAATGATGTATAACCCTCTTTGTACAGGCAGTGGGGTTTGTTTTGGGCCTGTTGGTGGTTTTGGTTTTATCTCTCTCTGCCTACTACGCCTACAAGACCCGCAGCAAGATTTGGCGCCATGGAAAACCTAACATCTTGTGGGATGAGGCATTGGTCAGGGCAGCAGAGGGGCATAATGTTCTGGACTGGGTGAGTGCATCTGTCTGTGCTGATTAATATGACAAAATATTCTTGTTTTCACGTCAGTTTTTGTAAACTAAGCAAAGGAATAAAGGCAAGGCCTTGTTAGCACTAGGTCTAGGATTGCTCTTATTCATCCAGTGGTGGTTCGTCTTTCCTTCTGCACCCTAAAATAGTGACCCCTTTAATGTCATGTCTTGCGTTTTATAAAAGGAACATTCAATGCTGAGAAACATAGATATGGTAATAGATAGAGCTAAATATGCTACTATACTGTCCAGACCCATAAAAAAACACAGAAATTAATCGCCAATAGAGATCAGCTAACAACATCCTTGTCATTAACCAACAGTGGTGCATGGTCATATTTTATTACAGTTCTGTGTACAACACATTGTACAACATTGTCTGGCAAACAAACAATCGGTGTAATGGTGCAACTGACAAATACTTTAACTGTTTTTGTTTTGTTTTGCTTGTTTTTTGGTTTAGTTCTTGTGCTGCCCTGGGCATATAGCCCATATCAATAAACAGCATTGTACACTGCTGGAAACAAATATAAATACTGAGTGCTGAACATGTTTTTTACATGTAGTAACCACTGCATTTCACCAGCTATCAAGCCGTGTTGAGTCAGAGAATACAGCTGGCTCAGCCCAGTTTCACTCTGACTGATCATTAACCAGGACAGAGATAACAGCTGCACTGCACTCATTTTAGAATGGACGGAGAGCACTACATCGTGTTTATGACAGGAAGCAGATCGGAAGACCTTTATAAAGTAACTGACTTCATGGTTACTATAGCAACTTGAAGTTTCACCTTGCTTGTGTAAGTGATCACCCACACAAACATTTCCTACATGAGGCTGGAGTATTTGGGACTAGGATTGGGAGGATCAGTTTCTTGGATGTACCATGTAGTGTTCATCGGCACTGTTGCAATTTAAAGGAGATGTGAAAAGTAACATGCTTTTCTGGTCTTCCGTGTTCATTTGTGTGTCTAAAAGTGATGTAAGCTCAGTCCTTTGATAAAACCCCTTAATAACCCTGCAAATTTAACTGAGACAGTTATTTAGATCATGTTGATCTAAAGTACTTGAACAGAAGTCGGCTTAACTTCCAGGTTTATTTCTTGAAATGTTTTTGGGGACATGCAGGTTGGAAACCTGGTCCTGAGTGGCTCAGGTTTCAAGAAAAGTGTTCCTTCACACACGTATTTTCCAGACTCCTTATCTGGGCCCCAATCTTCATCTAATACCAGCTTCATATCATATTTTGACCAGAGGATATCACAGCTTCATGTAGAGTTAAAGCAACCTGAAACCAAATTTGTACAGTGTCTTGCAAAATTCTTTACACCTTTTAAACATTTTCACATTGTGTCATGTTTAAACTACAAGCTTTGTTGTTCAGATTTAATGTGATAGAGCAACACAAAGTAGTATTATTGTGAAAGGGGAAGGAAAATTATGGTTTTCATTGTTTTTTTTGCAAATGGTGGACTCTGTTTACTAATTAGGTGATTCTGAGGTCAATTGGTTGCACCCAATTTTATTTTATTTATTTTAGAGTAAAGGGAGTTAAATACCTGCATGCCATCTTTTTTTATTTTTATTTGTAAAAACAACTGAAAGCCATGTATCATTTTCTTCAAATTCTATTGAGCCAGCTTTTTTTGGTCGTTCAGATACAATTCCAATAAAATGTGTATAATTTAGTGATTTTAAAGTGACAAAATGTGGAAAAACTACCGGGAATATGAGACTGTGTCATGTCTCTGCACTGGTGCAGGGTCTGGCACAGGGTCTTTTTTTTCCTACACTCTAGTTTGTGCTGAAAAAAACTGTTCTTTAAGAGAATAAGCAGCATGAGATAAAAAAAAACATGTTTACCAAAACCTTTTCAGCGGTCTCAAGTGGCTTTATCGTGTGTTTGGGAATTCTTCATACTGCAAAACCGTGCAAATTCACATTATTTTTTGTTTCAGTACATACCAAAATTTAAACTCTCAAGACAAAATCAAATTGTTTATCTTCCATCCAAGGTTGTAGTTGGCTAGTTCCTATCCATCAGTCATTGAGTAAGAGGCGCTGGTGATCAGTCCATCGCAGGACAACACAAATTGGTCATCTGTTGTTGATTGTTTTATTGCCCTTTTTCTAAATATAAATACCATTTTCTTCCTGAAAGCATTGCAATAATTTCTGAGAATAGACTTTGTACACATTGTTTTCCCCATTGCCTGGGATATCAGAATACAGTTCATATTCTGCTTTACCACCCTCTAAGCTTTTAGGTGTCATCATAGCACCAGAGTTGCAGGTTAGTCTTGGCTTTTAATGTTCAATTCAATTTAATTCAATTCAGTTTATTTATAGAGCGCCACATGTCATCTCAAGGCACTTCACAAAAGTCAGGTACATATATTCCAATTAATCCTAACTATCAAACAGTGTAGTCAGATTCAGTTATTTTTTCAGTTACTGAAGTAACAAATGCATGGACTAGTTTTTCTGCGTCACTTCTGGACAGGATATTTCTACTTTTGGCAATGTTCCGGAGGTGAAAGAAGAAAATCCTAGAAACCTGTTTAATATGGGATTTAAATGACGTGTCCTGGTCAAAAAAAACACCCCAAAGGGTTTTTTTTTACTTTATTACCAGAGGTTTTCAATTTTATGCCATCCAGGTTAAGTGATTGACTAAGCAGTTTCTTTTTTAAAGACTCCAGTCCAAAAAAAAAACACCCTTCTGTCTTGTCTTAATTTAAAAAGGCAAAAAATGAAAATCATCCAAAGGTTTTTATGTCTTCAAGAATTGCTTGTAGTCTATCTAACGGGTTTTGGGGCTCATCAGGATTTATGGATAAGAAAAGCTGAGTGTCATCAGCGTAACAGTGAAGATTTTATTTTATGCTGCCTGATAAATTTTTACCTATTGGAAGCATATATCTGTAAAGAGAATTGGCCCAAGTACTAACCATGGGGTACTCCCCCAAATTAACCCTGGATTTTTAAAGATGATTTATCATTTACATAAACAAACGGGAATCTGTCAGACAAATAGGACTTAAACCAGCCTAGTGCTGTTCCCCCCTGATCCCTACAGCATGTTCCACCTTTCAAGAGAATATTATGGTCGACTGTATCAAAGCAGCACGGAAATCTAACAGAACCAGTACAGACACAAGTCCATTATCTGAGGCCATAAGAATATCATTAGTGACTTTCAGCAGAGCTTTTTTTCAGTGCTATGATGAGCTCTGAAACCTGACTGAAACTTTTCCCCAAACAGGTCATTGTTTGTTTTAAATGCTCACACATTTGATTACAACTTTTTCTCAAGAATTTTTTAGATAAGAATGGAAGATTTTGGATATAGGTTTTTTATTTATTAAGTAAATCTTGATCAACCCGAAATTTTCCTTAAGTAAAGGTTTAATTTTACAGCTCCCCTTAAAAGCTTTGGGGGTTACATATCCATTTACTAAGGGAATAGATTAATCATATCAAAAAGGGGGGCTGGTAATAAAGGGGGAACACTTCCTTAAATAATTTTTGGTTGGGATTGGGGTTTCTAACATACAAGTTTAAAGGGTTAAGATGAAGCTAATATTTTTCCTTAAAATTTAGGAAGCTCCACGGATCAAAACAGTCCAAACACAGATCAGTTCTACAGTTACTTCCAATGTTGTCTCACTTGCTGTGGATGAAGTATCACCCTTTAGGAGTATGTCAAAGTTTTTTAAATTTTTAATAGAATCAATTTTTTTTTAAGAAGAATCCCATAAATTCATGCCTGCTGAGAGTTTAAGGGTTTTGGAGGGGCCCCAACAGAGCTATGACTCGGTGAAATTTGGGTTATTTTCCTTTTTAAAATAAAAAATTTATTTTTTAAGAAACTGTAAATTTTTTTCTGCAAAGTGACAGAGGTGAAGTTTTGTGGCTTTTTTCCATTAAATACAATGTATTTGTCATTAATTAATTTTAGTCTTAATTAGATGTATTTATAACAACCAGGGCATGTCAAAAATAAATCTCGGGTTTTACTTCCCAAAAAAACTAACGGGTTTTTTAAAATGCGGGTTACATGCAATCCTTTCACCCAATTTAAATTTCCCCTTTTAACCCCAAAATTCTTTCAGCACAGCCCCCAATAAAATTTAAAAACATATTGTCATATTCAATCCAGATTTGATTCAATATAACCGTATTAACCTTTGAAGTTATATCTTAGAAAGCAATTAGACAGTTTTGTGTTTTTATTTCCCTCATTCTGGGGGCAAAAGGTTTTGGCTGGTGCCCGGGGAGAGAAAGAATCCTTTTTCAAAACAAAAGGGAAAAGCTTTCCCTCAGTATAAACCCTTCTACGATAAATTCCCCTTTGGGCCCAACTTTTCATTGTTTAACCCTGTCTCTTTCCTAGACATAGCTACTGGCTGAGCTTCTACTGTGACAAAACTTATTTTGCTCTCTTTCAAAACTCTAGTTTAAAAAGGCTGCCTCAGAGTTCACCTGCTTAGCTGTCTTTCTCTCCTAGATAAAACAACTAAAAGGAGTTTTTTAACCACTAATTTTAAACTTTTTTTTTCCTAAAAAAAGGGCCCCTCCTGAAACTTTTTTTTCCCGTACTTCGTGTCTCTGCTCTGTTCTCTAAAACCCCCAGCCCGGTCGTGGCAGATGGCCGCTCACTTTTGACCCTGGGTTTTTGCTGGAGGTTTTTTTTCCTGTTAAAAGGGAGTTCTCCTCTCCACGGGTGCTAGATCATGCTCAGTATAGGGATTGCTGCTTTGTCAATGCAAATGACTGTCCACTGTTTTCTTTTATGCTCATCCGAGGGTGGGAAAGCTGCAAGTCACTGAAACGATGCAATCTGCCGGGTTTCTTTTGATAAAAAACTCTTAACCAGTTTGAAAAATTAATTTATGCACTTGAAACAATGTAAAGTATGTATGTCCCGACTTTAAAATTTTGTATGTTCAATTGAATTGACTTTGGGAAAGGGGCCTTTAGAAACATGTTTCTGTTTTTGGGGCTATATAAATAAACTGAATGAAACAAAAGACCGCCAGATTAAAGATGCCCGAATGAAAATGTCCCAAACTCCAACTTGCCTGCCACACAGCTCACGCTGTACCCAAGCTCCTCGCAGGTGGTCGGCCCACCCAGCAGCCAAAGCCATGACCACACTGCATTCTCCCTCCACCCTTTTTTGGGGGTCCACAAAGGGTTTTTTTTGGTCTTTCCTAATTTCCCAAAGGGTATATTCGTATACAGATGGGATGTGGTCCCGCCCCTCATTTTAGATCAATAAATTGATTTTGTTCTAACTTCTTCTCTGAGGCTAGTTTGCCAGAGGAGAGACAGCCGTTTGCTGAAGGTCTTTGCATCGAACAACATAGCGCCCAGGATCACACCTTGGTCCAACGCATTATGACAAAGTGTTCATGTAATTCTACCAAGTCAGTTAAACAGGGCTACAATGGCAATACAAACATCCTATGTATTGCTTCTATTTATTACTACATACTGTTCCTTTGATTACTTGTAACACTTATAATCTCAACAGTATTTTAATCTGAATAATAATATAGTGTGCTTATCTTAATGTGTTTAGGATTTTACAAAAACATTAGAAGACTAAGACTCTTACAAAGCGAAGGAGCGAACTGAACCAGCTTATCTAGCCAGGCCTCAGCATACATTCTGCCTATTGTGTAGAAGGTCTCACCATCGAGATGCAGGCCCTATTCTGGGACTCTCTTGTATCGCAGTGAAGATGCTTGCCTTGCAGGAAAGCATATATAATGTAAGGGTCATGTATAATGTATAAAAAGGGTTGAGTTGCATCTGTGTTGCTGTGTGAAATCCCACAGAGTGGGGTGGCACTAAATGATTCAGCTTGTGAAGGTTCCTTGTCAGATCATTTTCTGAGTCACAAGAAAAAGTTTAAACCAGTAAGGGAAAATAAGCAATGTAATTTAGAAAACTGTACGCTGCTATTTGAATTAATTTGAATTTAAGATACAATTAATTGTTAAGTTAACACAGTGCGTTTTCCTATAGTTTTCCTATAGTAGCCAGCCTGAAATTCGCAGAACTTAACTACATTTGTCACTGCAGTGGAACAGCTTCCATGGATTATTTTCCCCACACTGAGCATTATCCTGTGACTCCATATTCATAAGATCTGTTTCACCAACTCCCTTTCCTCCCACATCAGACCTAACCCTGTTTGACTACACTGCGATGCAGAAATAGGTCAAAGACGAGAACTCTTTAATATTGCATTCTACATACAGTAAGAGGGAAGATCATATCAAGCAGACTGTTGCAGCTTTGAAGTGAATG
Organism: Crenichthys baileyi; assembly: GCA_036173005.1. Taxonomy (NCBI): domain Eukaryota; kingdom Metazoa; phylum Chordata; class Actinopteri; order Cyprinodontiformes; family Goodeidae; genus Crenichthys; species Crenichthys baileyi. The sequence goes on from JAHHUM010000639.1 coordinate 171,239, forward strand.
TTTTCCCTTCTTAATGGTAAATTATATTGTAGCTAAAACTCTTTTTTCAATTACTTTGTGTGTTTTCAGAGTTACTGTGCCGCACATGTTCTTCTCTAATGATTGCAGAATTTCTCTCCTTTGTTCAGGCTTTTAGTGCATTCACGGTGATATGGAGACACAGTTACTTTCACACCAATAATACGCATGTCTGGTCAGACGCAGTAGGGGAATTTGTTTTTGTGTGTTTCCTTCCAGTGAATTAGCTCTGTTGGTTGTTGAAAGGATTTAAGGTGAGACCCAGAGGAAGGGGAGAGAAGGACTTCTGCTCTCTGGGGCTAATGGATGTCAGATCCATCATTCAACCTTACACTGGGGATAAGGCACTAGTGTGTGCATGCGTGTTAGTTAGGGTATGGGCTGCTGTCTTGCAAATTTCACAGCTATCTTACTATTTCTCTCAGCCATTATGACTGATTTAGTGTTGTTTTAGGCCAAGGACATACATCTGATCCCCTAGAAGGAATTCCAAAGGCGTCCAAAAGTTGCTGCAAGGCAAAAGTTACCTCTTTTTCCTTACAGGATGAGGGTCTTGGGTTGAAATTGTAGCTGGGGGCCTTTAGGCTCGAAGCTTTCATGTTCTCCCTGGGCTTTCATGTGTTTTCTTGGGGTACTCTGGCCTCCTCCCAAAGTAAAAAAACATGCAGTTTAGATTCATAGGTCACTCTGTTCAGGGTGTGTACCTATCAGGGCTCATAAGCAGACCCATAGAAGCTTCAGAAGTACTAAAATAAATACAGACAAACAACATCCAGAAAAGGTGATTCTGGGGATTCCTATCCTTAGCGATAGGGCTGCATCTGTGAAGTAAAACTTTGCAGCTGATACAACACTCAAATGGAGACCATTAGTAAATAGCTGATAGTTGGACTTATGTTTTGTCTCACCGATACCAAACCAATATTTAAATTGTGGCCTTTCCAGAGCTCTACTGGGCAGCTCAAACCATACATTCATTTTCATTTACTTGCTCATGGTCAGCTCATTGGGGTAACAAACCCAGACATCCTTCTCCCCCTAAACACTCTCTATCTTGTTTTTGGAGATCTCAAGGTGTCCCCAACAAGAGGCATTCCATTTTAAGAAAACGCACCCAGTAATAGAGGCTGTACATCACTATGGATCTGGATGATTTAAATAGTCGTCAGAAATACACTTTAACAGCTCATTACTATAGCTATAATTTTATTTGGTGTGTGGTGGCCATATTGGATTTTAACTCTATGGTAGCTGAGGAAGTTCAGACTTCTGGGCCCTTTTAAGCAGATGTTATTCTGACTAGCAAATCACAATTCCTGATTTTCTGAGTGAAACTGTGCACCGTTAAACACAAAACAAGGCAAAACATTCTACTTGGGTAGTTTCATCTTGTTGCTTGTTAAGATGTTATCAAGGACCTGTGTTCAGAACAAACTTAATGGGATGTAAAATATGAGTCATAATTCTGTTCATTTCATATTTTGGGTGTTTTCAATTATAGTCCACGTTAAACATATAACCTGTAGCACAACTATATGGCTGTTGGGCCTTTTATTGTTTAATTTAGGATAGAGTTAGGTTCAGATAACTGAAAGATAGGCATGGTTCGCATCTGTTATCACTATAGCTGATTTTTTATTGTCCATAAAAACAGAATCAGAATCACATTTTACACATAATCTTATAAAAAATTAAGGAAGCACAGACTATGAAAATTAATTGCAAGTTTAGGAGTGGAGCTTCTGCATGTTGTTGTTAGGTGAATCATGTCGGAGAGGCGCGCAGCACCCAGCAGGCACCAACAGTTGTTGTGTCAGAGCGAGCAGAGCCTAACCTGAGGACGGAGAACACTGTGGGCTGCGGCAATGGAACAGTCAGCATCCAGAGTGAACAATACAATGAAAGCAACAGGTGAGCTGGAGCAAATAGTCTTTAGGTCACTGTGTGGTCAAAGAGCAGGACACAAGAGAGCTTGAGACAGTCCTGTACCCTAAAATGGTGGGGACAGTGATGTTTGTCCAATATTTAGTTTATAAAATCTGCTCAAACAAAGACTGTGTGATAGTAAAAATGTCTGTTTTATGGTTGCTAATAAATTAGTCTTTTGTCTTTAGTTTTTGTACAGGCAACAACATCAGCTGCGATGCTGAGGCTCTGTGTCAGAACACCAGAACCACCGTTTGTTCTAGAAGCTCCTGTGAGACTGACAGTGTGAGAAAACCTCCTCTGCATTACATGAAGAGGCAGCAGAAAAAACTCAGTGAATCCATGCCCGCAGCTCAGGTGATGATCGAGTCCCAATACGAAACTGGTTACACCTCAGGGGACACTGGTAATGAGCTGGAGTGGGACCAGAAAGATTACCTGTACAGGTGGGTCAGATATCTGCTGCAGCTTCATGCTGCAGTCACCGTGGCAAGAAAGTCTTACTTTCGTCTCACTTAACTTGATAAATCAGGGAAAGAATGACAAAAAGAGTCTCCATTCATATAATTTCAGGGGAAAATACTGCAATAGAGATTCTAATCACCATAACCATAGTCTTTATGACACATTAACTGACTGTTAAAGTGATTTTCATTTCATGCTTGAGATGCTGATGAAAAGCTCATTCTCCTTGCATCTGCCCCACTGACAGTAAAACAGCAATAATCCACTAATGTGTTGAAATGTATGTGTACCTTCAGGTTGTACCCAGCAATAACTACTGACGAGCAGCGCCGCAGGTATAAGAAAGAGTTTGACTCAGATCTGGCCCACTATAAGAGCCTCTGCTCTGAAATGGACGACATCAGTGACCAGATGCACAAACTGAGCAGAGAGCTGGACACGTTGGATGAAGGCTCCATGAAGTACCAGGTAAACAGTGAAAGAGAGGAAAAGTGCTGGGCTGACTGCACTTAGATGGATTATTCTGTGCCATCCACTGAACATACATACAAAAACCAAGTCAAGAGAAAAGTCAGAATTATTGTACAGTGCCTTGCCACCATACAACCACAAACTTCAATGTATTTTATTAGGATTTTTTTGTGACAGACCGACCCCAAGAGGTACAAACCTGAGAAATGTGGTGTGAATGTATACTCAGCCCTTCTGATTCATGCTTTGTAGAAGCACCTTTCGGTGCCATTACAACTAAAACTCCTTTGGGGTTTGTCTGTCCCAGCTTTGTACATCTAGAGGCTGAAATGTTTTAGCCTCTCCAAGAGCTCAGAGGTGCCTTGGTCAGGATCTGGGAGGAGATCAGAATCAGAATCAGCTTTATTGCCAAGTTTGTAAAGACAAACAAGGAATTTGACTCTGGTACACTGTCTATAAAGTCTACCATCATCTCCACAGTCTTGAGTGGGTTAAGTTCCAGGTGGTTCTGACCACACCAGTGTACCAGCCGATCCACCTCCTGTCTGTATGCGGACACCCCAGGACACCATCCGTCATCTCATAATGGTCCGAACGCGAATGACGCAACCAGAGTGAGTGATTTAAATGTTACCCCCATGTAGAGGCGCGTTCAGGATCGAAGTGATGCAAAGGACGCATTTCTGGCGATGCGAGTGGCGTGATTATGCCGAATAGAGCAAAGCAAGAGCAAAACTCATGATGGATGCGAAGCAAATTTTGCTGGAGTTGAAAAATCTGAACTTTTCTGTCAATTCACGTCACGTCTCTAGCCCTCTCTTCACCACAAAAGTTGTCATACAAGTATGAAACTCACAGCAGTTGCTCAGGGTACATCCCTGTTTATGTAGGGAATTATATTTTATTTATGTGTTTAATTTTCCGATGCATATGTCAGGAAGCCCTATTTCTAGGTTGCCGATCAGCCGTTATTAAAAACTATGTAATTATTCAAATCTTATGGCTACCATGCTACATTTTGTTGTCATATCAGCTCTTGCCTGTATTTTGGCGGTCCTCGTCCATATGTTTGGGCACAAAAACGTTTATTATATTTAGAGGATGTGGACAGTACAATTTGGCCAGTTCTATTGAGCTGAGATTTATTTACTCACTGAAGACAGATGAACAGGCGTTCTGCAGCGGGGATGCAGCGCCTGTAGCTGGTGTCCCGGAGGCTGGTTCGTCCCCCAAAGGAAGGGCAGAAGGTCCTCAAACTGGGTGCTGGATAGACGGAAGTACCGCTGAAGCGACCATGATCCAGACGCTGCTTCTGGAGTAGGTAGTGGTACTCTCCAAACTGGTTCCATCTCTGGAGAATCTGGTGAACCCGGGGACGTCGACGGCGTTGTTCAGCTTTCCATAAATAAAGCACCATGACTCTCTGCATGTTGAGTTGAAACCGGCAAGCAGCAGATAGAAGCTCCTCCTGTTTGATGATGCAGTGAATCGAGTGGAGCGTTGTCGCCTGTAGCATGCGGATGAGGCAAATATTCGCTGGAATCACGTTCTGTCTGAACGCACCATAAGGAGCATGCCCAGACGTTGTCAGACATGCATACAAGCATGTAGGGGCCATACAAACTACTGAGTGCCATGTTGAGTTGCTGCAATGACATTTCAGCAAATTGGACCAGCCTGCTCAGTTTAATTTTCTCTGTGACTTCGAATAAAGCCCTCTGTGGGTTGATCACTTTCATCAAATAATGTAGCATTTTTATGTTCCTAACACAGCCATTCCATATCAGTATGGATATCCACCGATTTTTTTTTTTTGATTGATATCTAATGTGTTTTCAAAGTGTTTATTTTAGGTTTTTTAGCAGTGTGTTTAGGAGTATCAAAGTAAAGGAGATTGAATACATATGCATGCCATACTCCCTATTTTTATAAATTTACAAACATTGCATCTTCTTTCCACATCACAATCATCTTTCCACGTCACAATTATGTGCTAATTTGAGTATGTTACATAAAATCTCAAAACATTAAAAAACTTGAGAAGCGCAAAAAAACAGAAAAAGGTTAAAAAGGGGTGTAAAGATTTATGCAGGGTATTTTTTGTGGTGATTAACATTAGATAAGTCAATATTGTACAATACTGATGTTAGTTTGTTGTTAACAGAAAAAAATTTGAAAAATCCAACTGGAACATTGCTTTGTTATGAATTGCAGGGTATGGCAGATGAATACAACGGGCTGAAAGACCTTAAAAAGGTAAGAAGATCAAGGATCTCTCAAAGTGACACTGTTCATCAGAACATTTACCTTTTTAAACCACCACTTTAATGCCGAAGAAAGAAATTTAATGTTGGAAGAAAAGAGGCAACATTCCTTATGCAGGTGTAGAGCTACTTTCAAAAGAACACTTGTCACAATCCTGAGGTGTTAGGGTATGGTTTTCATTTGTGTTCAGGTTTTTCAGCATGTTCTTTGTTATGTTCAATAGGTATTGCCATATTCTGTTGTTTTTGCCACTGGGTTTTGCCATATAGTTCATTTCCTTATGCTCAGTATTGTTAGTTTGTAATTTAGTTCATTATTTTGTGTTTTTCTTGTGATTCTGTTACATTTAAATTGTTTTCTGTTAGATTGCTGCTTGACATTTCCCTGAGGGTTTCTTCATGGCTCCATTGATGCTTATTTGTCTTTTTTCCCCTTCTCCGGTCTTGTCTTCTGTCTCAGCTGCTCCACATATCCTCTGATTTCTCTGCTTTCTCTCTGCCTCAGCTGCTATTCATTCCCTCTGATTAGCTCTCAGTTCTCTACACTTGCCTCAGTATATACATTTAACAATTCTCTTCGTTCTTCAATGGTTCATTTCTGTTTTACTGACGTCTGGTCTGCTTCTGCTCCATGCCATATTTCTTCATGGTTCAAGTTGTTCCTGCTAGTCTGCTTGACTTTGTAAGTTCTTTTCATTTCGTCAATTAAAAGTTCTCATCTTCACTTTAAGTTTGCTCTGCATTTGAGTCTTTACCACCTGAACATGACACACATTTAAAAATTGGGTTCACTGGGTTCCTTGATCTAGATCTACAGCAGCTCTAGAGTTTGTGATTAAAATGAAAACATGATAAATATACAAATTAGAAAGCTGCAATTACTCGGTTACATAAAAGGCAAAATTTACAGTATGGCATGAGGGTTACAGGATAAGGAACTGGGTAGGATATAACAGAAGATACTAGCAAGGAACAATGATACCAAGGAGCTTAAATACAGAGGAGGTGTGATTAGTGGGTGAGGGGAACTGAGGAAAGCAGAATAATAAGCACAGAGAACACAGATGGAGCTGAACTATACACAAAAGGGTCTACAAATCAAAAAGGGAAAAAGCATAACACTAGTATAAGAGAATAACCCAGATGCCCAGAGAACAGAACACAAGAAATAACTAAGAAATTCAACAAAAGGAACAAATTAATATGGAAAGACCCCAAAGCCAAAAATAAACAATTGAATACAGCAGGATCTAACTGACAATAATAAAAAACCAAACCAGAAATAATCAGAAAACCAAAACACAAACACCCATGGATCATGATATAAATACTTTTACAAAATCAACAGCCAACTGTATTATTTTCTCTTCTATATCAGAGTTTTACTCTCTTTTTTGACTGTTAGATGCTCCTGCAGCTACCTGATAACACTGTTGATTCCGTCTGGTGCCTGCTCAGATCGAATCTTTCACACATCGATCGCCATGGTGTGTCAACAGAGATGTAAAGCTAATAATTCCTGAAAATGTCCTCATACTGAAATAAATTCTAAATAAAGATGATCAAACTGTTGCCCTCCCTAATTTACAAAATACCTACATTTGGGCTTGGTGAAGCTTGTTTAAGCTTAAACTCCCTTAGACAAAAAAACAGCGAAAACATCTCTTGTGTCACTGCAGGGTGTCTGTCGTTACTATTGATAATGTTCATTGTTTTAATCTCTGATTACCGTTTTTCCAGACTGACGACTATCAGACAAAGAGGAGACAAAGCAAAGAACTCAGAAGAAAACTTTTTCACATCAAACATCTGGTAAAAATCTATGATCAAGGTTTTTGTTAAGGAAAGGACTGAAAACACATCTGCCTCTTGGTCCCTTTAGGAGTCACTATTTAAAGTTGTTGCCTTTGTACTTTGTAAATTATTGTGCTATAGTTTAATCTTGTACATTGTCTGATACATTATTGCAAACTATATATATATATATATATATATATATATATATATATATATACACTCACCTGCCACTCCAACTGCTCGTTAACGCAAATTTCTAATCAGCCAATCACATGGCAGCAACTCAATGCATTTAGGCTTTAGGCATGTAGACATGGTCAAGACGACCTGCTGCAGTTCAAACCGAGCATCAGAGTGGGGAAGAAAGGTAATTTAAGTGACTTTGAATGTGGCATGGTTGTTGGTGCCAGACGGGCTGGTCTGAGTATTTCAGAAACTGCTGATCTACTGGGATTTTCACACGCAGTTCTGAAGGCAAAAGGGGGTCCAACATGTTATAATATATTGTATCCATGTAATTTTGTTGCTAGAACATTAAACAGTTTAGGATGTAGGATGTTAATTCTTAGTGGAGGTGGGCAGCCCTGACTATTTGAAGTGGTATTTATGCTATAAACATTTAATCTACTACTATTTAAACGTATCTAATTAAAACATCAACATGTCATTATTCTAACTGTTCTAATATGTTTTACATTTGAATCATATATTATCACATTATAACAATATAAATATTGTTAGACCTGAGAGTTTTGTCAAAACATGATAAATATGGATATTGTAGTAACATAAGATTGTTCAAATGTAAAAAAAAATTGTAATGTGACAATATCACACTTGAAAAAGATATTTTTGGAATAATGAACTTTTGGTATTATAATGTAATGCAGATTAATTTTTCTTCATTTATAGCATCCTTCTGTAATTTGAATTTCTTTTTTTTTTTGCATTTTTAGAATGATTATTCTCGGTCTGGAGTCTTTCTGCATGTCATTTGCATATTCTCCCTGTGCGTGCGTAGGTTCTCTCTGGGTACTGGTACTGGTTTCTCTAAATTGTCAGTAGAAATGTGTGTGTGTGTGTGTGAGTGTGTGGTTGTGTCGCCTGTGATAAACAGGCAACCTGTCCAGTGTGTACCCCGCCTTTCGTCTGATGACTGATGGAAATAGGCACCAGCCCCCTAGTGACACTCAAAGGATAAACCTGTATACCAAGGGATGGATGGATTAGATATTGCTGATGCTAAAAAATCATTGTAGCTTGGCCCCAACAGCAGAATTGACAACTGAAACAGGGGAAAGGTTTCTAAAACTCTTTCATGAAGGTAAAGTAACACAGAATATGGCAGTCTTTGTCTTCTGAGTTAATTCAAGTGTTGAGATTATAAAATGAAAACGAACAGGTAGAAGACATGAAAGCACCAGGACAGAAAATTCAAATTAATCTGCCTGAAAATTAAAAATGCACAATTAAAGGAGTGAAAGACAAACAGGCAGAAGCATGAGTTGAAGGCTGAATCCCATTATCCTTTTCGCTGTGCCACTGAGTTCTTTCAGTAGTTAAAATAGTCCACTGCGGATTGGGACACTCATTGAAGAAGCCAATACTTCATTGGTTCTTGTTGATTTCTAGAAGTGAAACATATGCAGCTTAATGTTTCCTGAATGCGTCGGCTGTCGATTCTACAATTAACTTCGGTATACATTTATTTTCACACTTCTTAAGGAAAAACAATGACATAATGCCAGTAATAACCTTGTAAAAATATATCTAGTGGATTTAAAATGTATTTAGATTTTTCATTATATATGACTATAGTAACAAAAAATATAAACCTCGGTATACAGTACTCCAAAATAGCAGCCTTTACGTGTGCCAGTCTTCATATATACTTGAAGTATACTGATAAGTAGTCTGATATCAGTAATTAAAAAAGTATGTCAACATGTAATATGCCTATTACTGTTATTCAATAAAGCACTAGAACATATTAATGTAGACATAACAGTTTTCTGGTGTTTGTTCTTGAGATCATACATGTTAAACATGCAACTCTTCCCAATTTTCTCTATGCTTTTTGAGGAAAAACTAAAGATGATGTCAAGCAGAAATATCATTATACAGCAAGTGATGATTAAATACTGTAAACTGAGGAATAGTATATCTTGGCTGTCTTTTAAGTAGTAATAACAGATAAACCAAAAGTCATTACGATCTAAATTTGACATCACAGCAGTTATTGTACCACTAATATTTTGTTAACTAAGAAAAAGTTTACATTTGAGTGGATTTGCATGTGTGCTCCTGATAAACCCTGGTTTTAAACGGATAGAAAGCCACACTGCTTCCCTCCCTGTGCTCAACAGAAACAAGTGGGGCACCCTACTCCTAAAAGGGTAAGGGGGAAATAGGGGTAAGATAAAGTCCGTAAGCAAGGTGCAAGAAACCAGCTAAAAGAAAGGGCATTTATAGAAGGAAACTGTTGGTAGACCATCACGAACACCAACACAGACAGCAACAAGGCTCCAGTGGACTAAAGCAAAGTTGCCATGGACTGTGGCTCTGTATTGGTCATGGAGGGGTGTCATCACAGCGAACCACATAAAGATACCTGCATGAAGCAAACAAGTACCTTTCAGCAGTCAGTGGAAAATGCAATTTAAGACACTTCATTTGCCGTCAGTCTAAAGTAGCTTTGTTGATAGTTTCTACAGAGAAGGCCGATCCTCTCATAGCAATGACCAGCAAACAATCCAGGATCCAATCAAACTGAATATTTATGATAGAAATAGAAAAAAAGATGCATGTTAAGGTTTCACAACACAAAGCTAATCTAGAACTGCTAACAGAACTAACTGGGGCCTGATTGGTGGAGATTTCTTCATTTCATATAAAGTATTGGTTCCTCTGTTTTATCTGTGAAAGGTTTCAGTGAATTACATTCTGGGTTCTTCCAGCAGTGATCTGCACTGACTCCATGGCTGTTTTAGAACCCGCGCGTTTTCAGAACCAAAATATATGAACAACGCATGACACAAATGAATGCAGTGGAATATTTGATAGATGTACCATACAGTTTGGATAAATACACTTGAGTTTGTTGTCACATGTTGCAGTGTTTATTTGGCATTCATCATACAGATAAAACTACAACATTTTCTGAAGAAGTTTTGACACGATGTCATGTTTGATTCTTTTAATAACAGCCATATACAGGAGATCTGGAATCTTAGGAAACCCATTAACAGAATAAAACAAAAAGCAGGGTTTGTTCATATTCAACCCTCTAAGACATGGCTGAGCGTTTAAATAACATTCTACAGGCCCAGCAGTAGATCAAGAAGCAGTGTTACAAACTGTAGAATTTTATAAATGAATGCTTAGAAAAATCTAGAGAATGTGCAGTTTTGTCCTCTATTAAATAATTTGTAAACCTGCTTCTTGAATTAATCATGTGAGGTAAATCCAAAAGGACCAGGGCCCTCCTTTTCTTCAGCTCAACTTGAACAGTGGGATGTTTTTAAGCATCAATTTTCCTCTGATCGCAGCCTTCCTACCACATTTACATCAGTTACATCAGTCACATAATATGGCAGAAGATCTAATTCCAGGTGACAGCATGAACAGCTCATTACATTTGCTTACTTCATGTTTGAGCAGAGGTATGTTCATCTACTTGTAGAAAGAATGCATTTAGGAGCTACGAGTTAAAGGAATACTTTAATGTTTAAATCAAACTTGAATAATAGTGTAAATCAGGAAAAAAAACTCAACATCAGAGATTCAAAAACAACACCTGAACATGCAAAAAAGGAAATGGCATCAATATTTATAGATATATACATATTTTAACACATTGTTACCCCAGATGTAGCACTCTGCCTTACAAAAGTATTCACACCCTCTTGTTTCCATATTTTGCCACGTTACAACAAATGTTCATCTATTTTATGTGATAGACCAACAACAACATCTATATTTTTATTAAAATATGAAAAAGTGTGCATTTTTTCAGCCCCTTTACTCGGATACTCCTGAATATAATCCATCGCGACCACTTCATCTGTGTGCCATTTCATCTGGTTATAGATGCAGCTGTTCTGTCAGGGTCAGAGGTTTGCTAGAGAACACTGAAGGGAAAAACAGCATCATGAACACCAAGAAATATGTTAATCTAGCCATTATAGAAGAGTGGTAAGAAAAACGCCATTGTTGAAAGGAAACCACAAGAAGTCCCATTTGTGTTGTGCCACAAATAATGTAGGAGACACAGCTAGATGTGGAAAAGGGCGTCCTGGTCAGAGGAGACCAAAATTGGCCAGTGTCTGGCTGCAGCCTCCAATGCTCTGATTTAAAGTAAGATTCTGACCTGAGTCCAACTGAGAATCGGTAGCAGCACTCAGTCCAACACATCTGAGCCTGAGCTAGTTCACAAAGATGAATGGGCAAAAAATGTTTCTAGATGTATGAAGCTGAAGGACACGTTCCCCAAAAGACTAGCAGCAGCCATTTTTATTTTAAATGTGACGATATTGTAATGTTTTCCTTCCACCTCACAAACACCTGCTTCGTTGTGTTGATCTATCATAGAAATTTCCAAATAATTACATTAAAGTTTGGGTTTGTAATGCAACAAAATGTCAAGGGTTGTGAATACTTTGGCAAGGCATTTTATGAAGGGACATAAACAGTTTTTTTTACAGGTAAAATCTTTTGATCTCCTAATTTTTATATATTTGTCATTGAGTCCAAATTCCATGTCGGCCTTATACATCTTATTCAAAAAATGTATCCAAACAAAGCAGAGTAAACCATACAGCGACAAAACTCATTTTCAAAAAGACAACATATACAAGACAGTGAGCTCCTGAGCCACAGGGAGCCCTAAATTCATCGTCCTCGATAACAAGGCAGTTGTCAAAAAGAAGGCGGTTTCTGGTGAACAAATCTTCCAGAGGTTCATGTTTAGGAAATATCGGACTAAAGCATTCTGATGCCTGATGAGGTATTAGTCTGTTCCCACTGGAGCCTTTTAACTTTAGTATTCTTCACGACAGCAACAGTGAACAGCGTGCAAAAGTCACTTCTCTCCTCCTCCTCTGGTTTGTGTTTATTTTGACAACAATCTGAGGACAACATAATAAACTTTGGTCTTGTTTCATCTCGTTTCTTCTTCTGCAGCGCTGACAAAAAGCAGTGAATTAATAAGTTTAAGCAGCTCTGCTCCGTCTTAGTTAAACCCGTTCCCGGGTCATGATGCACAGTACGGAGTGTGTAGGAAAAATGGTTCCGCTCGTGCTCAGTGACAGGACAGTTTTGTCCTCTACATGAAACTGTAGCAGGGTGCTGCTGCCCTCTACACGAGGCTGAGTTTAGTCAATATGACATGCAGGCGGTGACATGACTGACTGTAGTGGCCATACTGGACCCCAGCGTGAGGAGCTGGTTTCTGGCACCAGAGAGACTGGGTTGGCAAGAAAACGGCACCAGCCTGGCACGGGCTACTGTTTTCTCTGGAGGCCCGGGTAGGGGGGCTGGAGCCTGTTTCATGAGGGGGGATTGAGAGGTTACAGTACAGCACGTATGACAGCCAGCTGGCACTGCAGCTTGACAACCACACAGATGGATAGTGATGAGTCAGGAGGTTTCCTGTGGGTCCTTGTCGTCACTAATCCCAGACGGAGACCTCGTCCGTCACAGAGTTACTGTCCCGGGACATACGGCCAGCTGATGGAGCTTCCGGAGAGCTGCATGTCACGGATCAGCGTCTCGATAGGGGTCTTTCCGACCAGGCGCATGAAGAAGAGCTGGGAGATAAGGTTGGCGGGGACGGCACGCAGGGCGGGCAGGCGCAGGAGCAGGCGGCCGAAGCGCTGCGGCTGACTTGGGTACTGCATCCGCTCGTACTCCGTCAGAGCCACCTGAGCCTTCTCCTGCAGGGACTCCACATGGACCGGGTCTGTTAGACCACAGGCGTCTAAAAGGGAGGAGGAGGGGGAGGCAGTTATTTAATAGTGTGGGAAGGTTACATAAAGAGTTATTATGAGCTGAGAGAAAGGCTGAAATACCAGTAAATGAGGACATCTAAAACCTAACCTCATCAGTCTGTCCTCCACGGAGAATATAATCTACCCTTTGTACCCAAACTAAAACCTTTATTTAAAAACCAAATGTTTCATGTTGAACAGTTTCGTCAACAGGCCAATAGATGGCACTGTAGCAGATAACGTCAATAATTAATATTTCTTTATTGCACAGCATGTAGTGCCCCATCCTTGCAGCAGCTCTCACTGACACTTTTCTCCAGTAAGATGCTTCCTCTACATCCCCACCCAGGAAGTCACAAACCTGCAAGCTCTATTCAAACCAATTCAGTTTGTTTATATAGCACTAATTTACAACACGTCATCTCAAGGCACTTTAAATTAAAGAAAAAAAGTCAATTTAATCCAGTCTTACAGAAAAGTCACGTAAATCTATTCCAAATGTTTTTGTCATGTGGACCAAAAAACAAAATCACGAAAAATTATATTGTGATTTTTTTACCTGCTCAACAGTTAGATAAGCATGCAATATTTTTAGATAAGTAAAGTAGCTAGATTTCTTTTGCTGTGTTTTACCAAGTTTAATAAATTAATTGAAAGCAGATTTGGGTGTGCCAAGGTCTCTGATCTGATCTGGTCTTATTTACTATAAAATTAATGAGAAGGCAAAAAGTATGGTTATTAAAAGATGAATATTTTGTGTTGTGCCTAACATTTAGAAAAATAAAATAAAAAGTCTCCACCTGCATCTACCACGACCTAATTTGCATCACTCTTAAAATGCAGTTGTGGGCAGCTTTAAATCAGTCCAGGGGCCTCAACCCACATCACCCCTGGTCTAAGGGGGAATAAGAGATTGTGGAACGAGACTGACGTAGTGACATCATTCACGTCAAAGAGCAACATCACAGTAAGCAGATTGAGAGAGAGCAGAGATAAATCAGTATGTCTGCCTGATGCTGTTTGGTGATGGCTACCTTTTAAACCGTAAACTGGATGCAAAGTTTAAACTTGTGCCACTGGAAGTTTCAGTTCAGTGGTTGTACTTTAACATATCTTCACATGTCCATTCACAGAGCGACAAAATGAAACCTGAGGAGAGAATCTCTTACAAGAAGCTGCCTTTAGGCTATGTGAACAACAACAATCACCTGGTGAGAACAGTGCGATGGCCTTGAGGCAGCTGTACTCGGCAGAGTCCACCTGCAGCCTCATCAGCTTCTCCACCTGGTCCTGGAACATCCTCACCTGGTCCATGAAGGACACCACGCGCTCAGCGGACATAGGCGAAGAGTGGAAGCCCGCTGCAGCCAGCAGGGGTGCCATGTGCAGTGGCAGAGACGACTGGGCTGCATTGAGGATAAAAAGCTCACTCCAGCTCAGTCTCAGCAGCGCCACCTATGGATTAGAAGAAAGGTAACTGATGCAGCATGGTTTTACTCTTTGTTTCAATGTGACAGCCACTTGTTTATAAGTTTTAAAGGGACAAGCTTTAAGGAATACATTAAAGCCTTTAAAGCCTAAGCTACTCTTCAATGTTTTTATCTCTTGTTCATCAGATCTAAAGTCTCCTTTTGTGTTAAAAAAAGATTTAATGTGCTAACCTGGTCTGACACAGGCAGCTCGGGGAAATATGGAATATTTCTGGCCCACTCCACCGTGCTGAAGAGCAACCGAGCTGCCAGCTCACAGATGTTATCTATGCCCATGGCATTGTCCGGACCGGCCTGCTGGTTGTACTGGTGTCCATATCGACTGCTGGGGTAAGGCTCGGCTCTTAACAGCTGGGATATGAGCTCAGACACTGGCTGACCCCCGCTGCCGCCACCACCTCCTCCTCCTCCTCCGTTGTTGTTATTGTAGAACTCGCTGCCGCCGATGCCACTGGTGCCACCTATGGGCGTGATGGAGGGACTGAGGCTTGGCTGAGGTGGGATACGCCCGCGTTGAACTGCTGTAGTTTGGATGGGGGACAAAGGGGGAAAAGGGGTTGATGGCAGACCGGAAGAAAGAGGAGTTGGACAGGGGAATAAAATGGGAGGGAGGAAGCAGAGAAAGAGGTGGGGGGTGAAACAGGAAGCAGGATTTGGGGAAGGGTTGAAAAAAACAAAATGTTAACAGTTGAACTATGTCACTAATCAGCAAACAGGCGTAGGGCAATCAAGATGCTCTTCCTTGAGATCAAAGTGAGGCATGTCTGAACCCAGACTGACAACCTTCAAACTGTGACAAACTTCATGTGTTTATGCTCAAAAAATTAATTGTAAAAGATAAAAACTTTATTATTATTGGACGCAATATCAGTAAATATAATACTGGATATTGCTATCAGCCCAAGTTTTCATATCGGTGCATCTCTTTACAAATCTGAGCAAAACAGTTTTAAAAAATTGTTCTACATTCTGTCTGAGCTCCAATGTCGTTGGTGTCAGAGAAGGAACGCTCTCTATGACACCAAAGCTGAGAAGGGAGGGTGGATTACTGACGTTCAGGGATACGAGTTCATGGGGCAAGCTTATGCAAGCACAAGCTCATCCTAGAGCGAGCCACAGAATCCTAAACAAGTACCCTGCAGAGAAGCTGACCCCTGACCTCCCTATGGAGGTGGTGCAGCAAAGAGAATTTTTCCACAGGGAGCCGTAATGTGTCTCATTAGCATGCTCTATGATCCGTGATTATGAAGAAAGAAACAACTAACACCCAGAGAGGGTGGGTGTGTGTGCCAAACCGCTATGAGGAAAACTAAGACATGGTCAGTACGATAGTGTTATATATCAGGACATAGCAAAACTGATCTGGTCTTTAACCTGCTCTCAAACTGCTGAATGTGAGGTGTGCAAAAACAACAGATTCAATGCTGCCAATATTTCCTAAAGAAAAACAAAGACGAAATAGAATGGCTGTAAGTGTAATCACAGGATTTGTAACTAAAAGTAGCAGCCAGGGGCTCCTGATTTAATGCACTTTATTATGTGAGACCACCTCTATAAAAGCAGGATTTTTGACATTTTGCTCATCTGAAGCATATAGGTGCATGTTAAACGTGATTCCTGAAGCCCATACATCTAGAAAGGTCTTTTTCAAACTATCTACCGTTTATAACTGTACACTAGGAAAGATTATTTACAAATGGAAACCGTTCAAGACAGGTAAATTTTCCCTGAGAGGATATCCCAGCAAATTCACAGCAGCGCCAGGCTATACAATCTTCAGAGCAATTGCAAAAACCCAAAGGTTCCATCTTAGATTCTACAGGCCCAGGTTAGCTTGCTATATGTTAAAACAGGGGTTCCCAAATATTTCACCCTGTGACCCCCAAAATTACAGCACCAGAGAAAATACATAATTTTACTCCACATTAAATTATTTAATAGGGCATTTATTGGTACATTTAATAATTTCATGATATATTTATTTATTAAATTTGTCCCTTTTGCCCCTCAGGGGTCACATTATCATCTCGTCGTCAAAACATCTCGTGACGTCCCCCACTAGGTGTTTTGCAGGTTTTGACTAGAAAACAACATGGAAAAGTGTTGCGTGTTTTCTAAGGATCACGATCTTTCCACCACTCGTTCTGCGCGTTAGCATCCCAGCCACTACAAATATACACCTAGCATGGGCCATGAGGGCAGTAAAATTCTATCCAGCATAGACCCGTCAAGTTTTCAGCCAAGCACAGCATACTATTATAGACTATGTGGAAAATTCACATGTCTATATATATTTTTAAGTGTATTTAAGTTAATAAATGTAGTTTTACTTGTAGAATACAAGCTTAATTACCTAACAGAGTCTCCAGAATGGACAGAATGGATCCTTTCTGATTAATTCATCAAGTTAGATGGTTTTTGTAGCTTAACACATTCTGTCATGGAGGCAGCCACTAGATTAAGCGATTTTGTCCACCTCCTGCCCTCTTATTCATGCCAGACCATACAGGTCTGTGTGGCATTTTTCCCACCCTGTACAGGACAAGGTGCTCGATGAGTAAAGGTACCTTCCCATTTTATGTTCTAAAAGCAGCTTATACAAGTGATGAGCTGTTGCCAGTATGACACGTAAATAGCAATCCAAATTTGCCCCACCCGGACTCCTCTTTTCCTGAAGATCAGAATGGATGGGAGCTAGCCAGTGGTACTGGGTAGTTACCTTCTTTTCTCATGCCGACACGGAAACATTTCTTCAGACGGCAGTACTGGCACTGGTTCCTGTGGTGCTGGTCAATCTGACACTCCCTGTTGGACCTGAGAACCAGAAATAAATTAACACGATTAAATGTGGATCCTGGTATATCGAAGATGTACAATGGCAACAAATTTTTACTACTTCCTGTAGTGAGACAGCACGCTTTGAAGAAGGATTTCCCCATCAACTGTCACCCAGTATAGACTGGAACAGCTCAACTCTGCCAAACACGTGTCAGAATGTCACCTGGTTTCCACGCAGAAGGAAATCCTACACATTTCTGGATTATCCAGTTGAAGCCAGGCCAAAATTAACATACCTGGTAAAGGTCAAAAATGTGAAATGTCATTTCACGTTGATGTCCAATATAGTACAGAAGAATGTAGCTTATTAGCAGGACGTGCAGAAGAAGTAGAACTTGACTGCATGCTGAGGAGGTAGTTCAGTCATTTGATCCGGTTGTGTTGGACCAGGGACACATCTAGAAGTTGCATGGCACCAACTTCTGAGGACTGGAGCTTGAAACACCAGCTCTGAGGTGTAATGCTTGAACATTTTTCCTCAGCTGTGTGGAGAACAGAGTAACGCAATACTGCTCCGTCCCCCACATGTTGTGGCGCACTGCCGGTCAGCTGGCTGAAAAAGGCTACCATGCTTTTCCTTGCTTATATGAAAGACAAATTTGCCTGTTTGAAAATATTTCTGAAGATAGTCAATGTGTGGAAACTAAAAGACTGTCTTGAAAGTAAAGCTGACAGTGCTAGTACATGTTGTAAGGCAGCCATATTCAGACTGGAATCACAAATAGAGAACACAACAAATTAGCCAGTATTATGAGCTTGTTTTACTTGTGTTACTCTATGAAGGGCAGAACACCAACGAGATAACAGGTGTTCATTTTGTTGCTTTGCTTTAGTCTGTGTATGAAAATTAAAACAGCTGTAATGGTACAGATGTGATCATGACTATAAATCAAAACGTTAAATTAATTTAGCTGAAGAATAGTAATAATATGTTTCAATTGAAATTTGATCACGTCATATTTTATTTTGATTTTTTGTTTAAATACTGTGATAGTTCTGTTTTTACTCAAGGTTATATTGTGAGAACTTCATGTCAGCGCCATCCATCAGCCATGCAAGGTACCAAGATAAGCTGCTGTGAGATACCTGGTTTCTGTACCTAAAGATCTCCTGACGTTGGCACAGGCTGTGCACTCAACATGTCTTCATTCTCCGGCAAGCCATACGGAAAAAAACATCCAGTTCACCAGAACTCGATATGTTAAACAGGATCATGTGTAAAAATTATGATCTTTTATCCCAAATGTGTTTCATTCATCCTGAAAACATGCTGTACTTTTCAACATGATGTAAGAACCACTCGCAGGACTATGCTCATACTGCTACAAACGCATGCCGCTTCCACTGTAGTTTTCACGCCAGTATGCTTATATGCAGTATGCATAAAGGCTGCAAGTGTCTACAGCCTGAAACCAACACTTCTGTTACAGTCAGATTCATTATTAATTCATTATCAAAGCAGTTTTTTCCAATTAACAGAATGTAGCTCCATGTTGTCCTTTCGTAGTAAATGACTGAGTCATAAACTACCACAGTTACACATCCAAACTGTTCTACAATCTTCAAGTTGTCAAATAAAGCTGAAACTAATAATACCAAGAAAAATAAACCATCCTAGTCCACTTTCATACACATTACCTGAGGTTTATTCAGCTTTGGGGTGTAAGGCGATAAAGCTAATCATTAGATGCACCCTTAAGGTCAAGACCAAAATGATGCTATGAACTGGAACATTGTGAGCACCTGCTGAGTTTATATTCTCCATTGAAAAAAATGAATAGTTAAAAGGGCAAAGTAACAAATTCCCTGCAGCTGCAGGTGACCTTTTTCTTCGCTTTCCTTTTCTCTGACTAACACCTCCAAAAACAATGTGGCTGTGCAGAGATTTTCTTAAATATCCAACGCATTTTAATTAATCCTGTATATTCTTTAGATCCAGCAGCTGACCTTAAAAATCTTCATCTAATTTTCTAACATGATGGTAGACAGCTGAGTCAACCCCTGGCAAAAATATGGAAATCGCTCCTCTTGGGAGAATGTTTGGGCAGCTGCTATAGAAAAAAAGACAAAAAACAACACATATCACAAAACTGTTATTAATAGCACGTTATATTCAAACTGGGTAAAGGAAAACACTCTGGAAAACTCCCTAAATTTCTTTTAATAAATGCTTGGACTGTTCAGGTTCCAGCCTTTTTGGTGGCATTCGCCAAACCCTGCTTTTGGTTGATGGAGTGAGGAAAGTGTGTTTGTATTTTCTGTAGTGCTAATGACTGCCTCTGCCCTGCTCCTTTACCTGAGATGCAGTCCCATATTGTCACTGTCTGAGGAAATCTGTGTCTTCTTTATTCGTTTCACTGGGATGCCATCCAACAAACATTTTAACACCTCCTTGACCAGCACAGACTGGCAATTACTCACTGAATTTAGTTTTTATCCAGTGATTTTGTGTGTTTTCTTCTGCCGATTTCTTACAGTTCAGTTACAAAACACTGACCTCTTTAACCACACTGTGGCTTTCCCTTCTTGTAAGGTTTTTAAAATCCTTTCCATGGTTTCAGCTATTATTTCTGATTTTAATCAACTTAAAAAAGGTGAGCGGAAGATCTCAAATAAGGAAAAATGTTTCTATCCTGATATCTGGCTGGCTCAAAGTGCATGTTAATGAGTTACTTCATATAATGTTTTTCAAAGCCAGAAAGTTTCACCATTAAATTCAAGGATTTTGTGCCAAATGTTGTATCAGGATGTTATTAGTGATTTCCTTGAGCAAGTCAGTATCAATAACAAACAATAAAACTCCCATGATGCCTCATGTCACCTGCATGTGTAACTGAGATTACGCCTGACGCTCCTCTTGAAGAAGCTCTTGCAGCCCTCGCAGGTGAACACGCCGTAGTGTTTCCCGCTGGACTTGTCCCCGCACACCACACAGTCCACCACGCAGGCCTTGTCCTCGTCCCCGGCCTCCATGTCGCTGCCCCCCGCTTGCGGAGAGCCGTCCTCCTCCTCCCCCCGCAGGTAGCCCTTGTCCCCCAGCCCGTTGGTGCCCCCGTTGGGATCTCCCCAGCCCCCACTCACCATGGCCATCGCTTGGTTACCGAGTCAGCGCGGAAGAAAATAGGGCCAGGCAGCCGAGGTTTCTGGATGCGGTCATAAACGCCCAGAGTCAGGAAGGTGGTGTGCGTGTGTTCTCTCCTCTTTACCCACACTTGTTTAACCTCTTCAGCTACTCTCTGTCTTCATTAGGTAATTAATTCAAGCCAGATATGAGCAGAGCTAGTGAAAAGTCTACAAGCTAAATAAGCAATGCGGCCAAAGACACAGAACGATTAAGCTGTAAAACTGATGACGTTTGGTAGTAAAAAAAAAAAAAAAAAAACAGAGTAGCTTAGTCTCCGCCCCCTCCACTATGACCTGGAAACAGTGTGGAGTCACTGGGGCAACTTTTAGTTTGGCATTCCTTTGGATTTTAACGTCTCTGTTGTCCTTGGGTTCGGCGTCTTTGTGTTGTTCCGCCAGAAAGAAGCAACACTGCAGTCCAACAACCTTTAACAGAAAATGCAGAGTTTAGAACAAAGAGCTCAGAGAGACAGGCAGGTTAACAGGCTGGGAAGTCGCGGGAGGACGGCAGGCAGTCAACTGTTCTGTCTCACCAGCAGTAATGGCTGAAAAAGGACCTCAGCGCGGCTCGCCTTAGCACATGCCTGGGGAGCATTTGACCGCCCCTCTTAAAGCAGCCCACACCACATACAGACATTGGTATTCTGCATTATTCTAAACATAAATTATGTGATCTTACCTCAATACAAATAGTGAGCCGACGGTGTTTTGGCTTTTCTAGCTGAAGAACAAGAAAGCTGCTTTTTATTTAATCGCGTTAGATCCTCTATCCATCCAGTGTGACCGAGAGCACGGCTCTCCTGTTCCGCTGCGATCCACTCTGAAGCACAAGCAGCATTGTGAGGATATTGCACACACACTCGCAAACGTCACTGTTCGTCTGATCGCGGGCTCCTATCTCCTCTTTCTCCCTTCTTGTCTCGGCGACGCCGGCTGCAGATGCTGCTGCGGCGGATGAAGGCGACGCGGACCGCCCGCGGCTTGCGCTCGCATCCAAAACACTGAATCAGATCACGCACACCAGGAAGTGCACCCGTTCCACTGGCTGCTGCCTAGGTCGGCTCGGCTCTGACTGGATCCTCTGGGCTATGTCCTTCCTCACAAAGAAAAATAAACAAAATCAGCTTAAAGGAGAGCCTCTTGCTCAGCTCTAATTCCTCTGGATGCTCACCAGGCACCCATGCAGACTTCCCCCTCAGTCCTTTGTCAGTGCTTGTCCACCAAGAACTAATGACTTGCGGCCTAGCCGTGCATGCTGTTTTTCCTCTGTGTGTAGGTGCGTGTGAAGCCTTTTTCCTGAGGCTCAGGGGGCGGTGGGGGGTTTCAAGGAATGGGTTCTCCTCTCCCCCCCTGCCTCTCTCTGGTGCCCAAATCAGATTATGATTTGAAATGCCCCAGAAGCAAAACTCTGTTTAGATTTCACTGCATTTTACCTCCCTCTTCTTCTCACTCCTTTTTCTCCTCCTCTGTGTGTTCTCCTCCAATCTATTTGTGTGTTGGAGAGGGATCCAGCAATTAGAGGCAAAAGAAGGCTGCATGTGTGTATGCAGAGGGGGAGGGGGCAGTATATGTGTTTGTGTGTGTGCTCCCAGGGATTTGACACTGCTATTCAAGCCCTGTGGTTGCCATGGCACTGGCTGCCTTATATGGCCATCAGAGTCAAAGAGCAAAAGAGAGTGGGCTGTGTGGGTCAGCATACATGCACACACAAACATACACAGATGAAGAATGTGGAGGATATCTCTTCTCAGAGTTTCAGAAAGCATGACCCCAAAGGCCTCAGAAACCAGCCCAACAACACCAGATTTCTGCAAAACCCTGCAACGAGAAAACACAACCTCCTGCTGTTTGTCTTCTGGAAAGCAATGAAACGTTGTATGTGAATGCTTCAACATGAGCAACAGTCTAATCAGAAAGGATGCTGAACTTTATTTCTTAAATCCCATGGTGGCATATCTGCTGCTTGCAGATGTGTGAGCGGACTGCTTCCCTTTGGCTTGTTTTGAGAGAAAACAAAGGTTATCACGTCGTGGCCGGCTGCATATCTCTCAAAAGGCCCTCTGTCTCAGCACTTCGTGAAGCGCGTGGTGATTTGTGTTTGAGGTGAACCCCAGAGGTCAAGCTGACTTTCACACACTCTTTGCCATGCTTAAAGCCCAGGGTCAAATGCAAAGAAAGGGGAGGAAAGATGCGCAGCAACTCTGGATAAAAGCTTCAAGAGACAAGTGATGAATCTCCTTGTAAATGTGCAGCTTACTGGGCTGGAAGAGGAGGAGGGAGTATGGCCTCAGATATGGACACATGACAGTGGCAGTACCATGAACAATGCATACAATGCATATATATATATATATATGCATTGTGTATATATATATATATATATATGTGTGTATATATATATATATATATATATATATATGTAGCCTATGAGCCTATTGTATTATATATATATATAATATATATATAGTATATATATATATATATATATACATATAAACGATATCAGTCAAATGTCTTTTTAAAAGTACCCCCACCCACAGCCACTTTTACGGCATTCCTAAATCCAAACCTAGTTTCATCCCCCGCAGAGCACCATGCGAAGAGAATCATTGTCCAATCTATTGGGCTGCTAATAGGTCATCAGGGGGTTGTCTGTGTGTGTGTTAACTGCAGAAAGTCTGTTTAATTAGGCTTCTGTGCATGCTTTTGTCACTTCTTGTCGTGAAAACAATTAGGGTTGCCAAAAACACAGTAGTTGTAAAGACAGACTTGTTTGTGTGTGTCAGGAGACTGAATATTTAGCAGGACTGTAAATTAGTTTTTAAGCCAGGAAACAAAACTGCATGGCTTAAGCTTTTAAAGCTGGAGATTTTGCAAATTTTGAGGGGTGCCGATTATTTTGCCCCTTCTGCATTTCATGCTTTTCTGATTTTATATATTTTGTTGTTGTTGATGTACACAACTTATTAGGTACAAGAAAGAGCTGCTTGGCAGCTTAGGAGGGGATGTTTCATACTACCCATGTGTCAATTATTACCAGCGTTGGGGCTGTTTTATATGCTGTTTTAAATTTGATGATTTGAACGTCTATAATCCAGTCAGTTTTAAAAAGGGGGCTAAGCAATACCAATAAATATTACTTCCCAGCAGAGAAAGCTTATTTTGATCTGATCAGGGTTAAAACTGGGACAAGAACCACAGCCAATGGCAATATGGTGCACATAGAATTTCAGAAAATATACACAAATGAATTATGAAATTTGAGCCTTTTTATGATTATTATTTAACTACCAAGAGAGAAAAAAATTGATGATGCAATGTGTAGGTATATTTGTAAGTAGGTTGGAACAAAATAGGGGACACACATCTGCAAAGGGGCGACTTGACCTGGGGCACATTCAAAGAGAAACTAAGCTTATCTTCCCATTATAGCACTGTTGCTGTCATTGGTCTCGTTTTGACTTTGTTAACCTGAACCCTTTATCCTTCATGTTCCCTGTGCTGTACGGTTCTCTCCAGACCACCTTCTGACCCGGGACACATTAAAAGACCACCCACTCATCTGATGTGACTCCACTCATGTCAGAGAGCTGCCTGGATGACTCTGGTTAAAATGTAAATAACATTAGCCAAAATAAGCTCTGCTGTGAGCTAGGGCAGTTTAGCTGCTTGAGCTTTATTTTTTAAATGTTTTTTCAGAGGACTGAAACTTCTGAATATGGGTCGCAGGGTTTTATCCCTGTGCCACTGCTGTGCCCTGATGCTGAGCTTTTTAAAGGACCATGGTATTAATGGTCCTTTCTCATGCCGCGACTGGTAGGGTTATAAAGGGTTTGTAGCCTAAATATCTGAGATGTTATAGAAACACCAGCAGTTCTGCTGATTGCTTAGCTGACACCCCACTGTGTGTCATGGCTACATGTTTATTTGCATATGGTAACTGTGATCCAAACACTCGAGGACGAGTTTAAATGCCAGGTGGAATGTGTTGTTGTTAGGCTCCTTCACTTACACTAATACTGCTAGGTCCAAACAGGCCCTGAGGTAAGTTTGCTCAATGACCTGAAAAAAGCTGGAATTATTTCTGCATTTGCATCTATTCAGCAATTACTTCCACCCTAGTTCAGGTGGAGGCAGCAATAAAGCTACAGAGAACGGTACAATCTCATCCTTATGTCATCCATTGCAAAACCACAACAAAGTAATAGAAGATGGAGAGGTTTTGTTGCTGCTGACTTGATTTATCACTGCTTTATTAATGGGTTATTTCTACCCTTGCTTAAAAAATAGGGAACAAACTTGAAGAGGATTCAAAACACTAATGTTTGAAAAGTAGTCAGACTGTTTGGTGTCTCTGAATGAGGCGACTTGTTCAGTTTAAAAAATTTTTTAAACATGATCACTGAAGGCCCAATTTGAAGCCAAATTGTGTTTTCCATTTGACTGACAACATGAGGATGATGAATATAACTCTAGTGCCTTTATGCAGATCACACCATGCTTTACTCAGTTACTTTGGCAAATGCTACGGATGAGCTTTCCATAGACCTTCATCTTCTTCAGATATCCCATTATGACTTAAAATTGGTTCTTAATATGAAGAAAACTAAATGAATGTTGTATTACAGAAATTACACCCAGATCAAAGATAATATTAATATTTCTACCCTAGGGAGGTAGAAAAACCAAAATCTTCTCATTACCAGTACAATATCAATACATTTCTTACATATTTGTTGTAGCATATCATATAAATTATAAAATTCTGGTTTTGACTTTTAGAGCACTGCACGGGCAGGGTCCACCCTATGTTTGTGACTTGATTTAGTCTTACACGTCAGCCCATAGGCTGAGATCCTTATAGCAGAATCTTCTGATGGCCCCTCACACTCGCTTTAGGACCCGAGGAGGCAGATCCTTCCAAGCTTGCTATCGCTGTACTCTGTCGATGCTTTTAAAAAGCAGCTTAAGACATTCTGTGTTTAACAAGCATTTTCTCCTCACTGGTCGCTGGACTGCCATGATGTTATGATGTCTTTATTTTACTTTTATTTTTTCTTGCTTTAACTGTATTTTTACTGCAAAGCACTTTGTGACTGCAGTCTGAGAAAGGTGCTATATAAATAAAATGTACTTACTTGGACTGAACCCGTCATTGTGTACGGTATAAATTAGCTTCTTGTTACCTGTAAAGCCCAAGGCAATTACAGCACTGTTATATTTTTATGTTCAAAGCTCTACTGGGTAAACTCCCTTTAATTTCAGAACATTCTTAACACCTTCAAATACAGTGTGTTTCTCAAGTTGGCTACACCTTAGAGTGTTCAGAGTTTTTCAGAGCTTGGTAGACAGGCATTCTCACATTTGGCAACTTGGCCATTAAATAATCTTGGAACATACTAAGGCTTAAAGCTTTCGTCTCTCTGGGGGCGTTCAAAGCTCTTTTCAACTCAGATTTGCTACGCCTGTTGAATAAGTTATTTTTTTTTATCTTCTGTTTGGATTCAAACCTAATCTACAGAGTGGTTGGAAACCATTGTTCCAACCCTTACTAAAGCAGAGTGGATTTCAAGCTTTGAAAATTTTATTTTTCCTTAGGTAGTAGAAGGCCATGTAACGTGGCTCACCAGCCACCCAGAATAGTTTTTGTAGCCATATTCTCTCCATTCAATAAATACCTAGCCTCACCTCCACCTTTTTGTCACTGCTTTCAATTGTTTTTTTATTAGGATCAGGTGGGGAATAGGCATGCTCACAACCTAAATTTCCAAGATGTGGAAGCAGTGAAATAAATTTAAGATTGCTTATGGCAGTGATAAAATGCAGAGTATTGGAGCAATCAGACTTGTTCTGGGTTACAAGTCCCAACCCAAAGGTTCAGCTTTGTCGGGAAAGTACTACTTCCTTACTGAAGCTACTAAAGCCATTTTCTGGGTTAAACTTCCAATCTGATCATTGTAGGTAAACCAGTGGTGTGGTTCAAAAACCAACCTGGTTCTTGGAAGTTTCTTACAACTGAAATGCCCTTATTCAGTCAACCTGTTCTATTCTCTGACAAATAAACAATGATACACAGCCTACCAGGGTCAGTGATGTTATAGACCTCTTTCATAGCATGTAACTAGATTTTAACAGAGCTTTCCTAGCCTGTAATGAAAATATACATTGAAGTTTAATAATTCATGTACTGGATAAGATTAGACAATTTCTTTCACATTACATGCCTTCTGAAGCAGGAATGGTGTGACCTTTGAACTAACAGCCGGAAATTCTGTTGCTCCCAGCAAAGAAGAAAGGAATGCAAGGCAGCAGAATTGTCCTTCAAGCAGCTACTGCTACAGTGTCCAGCATTCCACCCACACATGAAAACATGGTAGAAAAGATCTGATAAATCAGCTTCCACTTCAGAGACAGACAGCAGATTAAAAGACTGGAAACACCAAAACGTTGAAACAGAACACTAATTTATCAGCATATGGTACTGGATTATCAGCAGGAGATTTTCTTCAAAGAGATGAAATGTTCTCTGGAGCTAGTTTTAGTTACAAAACCAACCTTGGTCTTTAGTTTTAAATGACCCCTTAAATCCCAAACATGTTAGAAGCTTTGTTACACACCTAAATCAATCGTTTCCAAAGCAAAGAGAAAGGGTTATGGGTGAAACAGTTTACTTATAGCTGCAATTAGGCAAGGACAGCAGTATTCATCTGAATGTAAATCCAGAATGTAATTCCATGTATGCACCTAATAGCTTGCTTTATTTCTTTTCTTCATTTATTATTTATTACTCATTTTCTTTGTTGCAGCTATTTCTATATTTAGTTTCCCTGGGTACTTGCAGCGGCAGTGAGTGTAAAACATGTTAAATAACTTATAGCATACATGTTTGTATGTATCACTTTAATGGGTCTGCTCCTATCTGAGCGCCAAGGCATCACAGTTATGAATTAGCCCTCCATTCTTCTGTCTTTGTTCAACCGGCTGCTTTGCCCTTTCACCGATGTGGAAGGTCTTAAAGAGGAACATAATTAACAGGTCATGGCTGTAATTTAAAGCTGTGCTTTACGGGTGACCGTACCTGATGGGGATCATTGCATGTTTGAGCTCCAGCTCTTTCAGATCCCCTGTATGAATGCATGAATGGATTTTTGTTGATAATGCAGAGCCAAAGACAAACAGAAAGTTTTTAGAGTTCTACTGAAAACATTGACGAATAAAAGAATCCTCAGCTATCCACCTTTTTTACATTTGGAATTGTTCCAAGGCTTTGAAACAAACGGACAATGAATTTAAAGACATCATATCTCTTTCTGGTTATTTTGGCCTGATATATGATCTCTCTTCCACTCAAAGCACTGTAAATTAGAACCACATTCCTCAAGTTGCACTCGCTAATGTGCACACATTCATTCACCAATATGCAGATCAATGGGCAACTTGGGGTTAGGTGCCTTGCCCAGGTACACATGAAAATGTAACAGGAGAAAGCTGAAACCTACAACTTTCGGGTTGTAGGACCACTACTCTTCCCACAAGGTCATTTGAGTGGATTGGTTTTCAGACACAGACCTGGTTTGAAAGCATAATCTACAAATTTTCTGTAAACCTGAGGTCAGGGCTTTTAAAAAGCTTAATATTAGTTTGATTCACCCATTTTAAAACCAGTTTTGGTGTTTGCTTGGGATCAGTGTCGTCTTGAAACATCCGTCTGTCTCCCAAGTTTAAACCACCAAACTGTTGATCGGAAATAAAATTAAATAATTTTGAGCTATTCCCTCACTTTTTGTTATTCCATCTGCTTTGTATGATGAACTGGTACGACTGACAGCATGATGCTGCAAAAAACTTACTTGGCAAGTGGTTGATTTCTTTTAAAATGTATAGTTTGTAAATCTAAATTTTGTATGTTTGACTCCTCCAAACATAATTCTTGTCACTGAGGTCAAACATGTCAACGAGGTCAAACATGTCAACCATTGTGTCGTCGTGCCATTGATAATTTCTCATGAAAGAATTCAGCTTGTCTGTATGACCAGCTGCAATTGTCTGTTAAACTTGAGGGTGTCGATTCTGAAGCAGGGGCTTCTTTGTTGGCTGGTATTCTCTCACTCTGTGGAAAACTGGCTTCACTGTGGCGAGTAACACTGGTGTTACAGGTGTCTCCAGTTCATGGCTGGCTTAAGTACTGCTGGTTCCTTAGTTGTTCCTGAAAATTCTAATACATTTTCTTTCATCTGTCGGGGACGTTTGGGTGAGATGGTTGGAAGTTGCACAAGGCAGTTAATCAATCTGCTGAGTGAATCTTGAAACACACTTTTATGGGTGGTCAAAGGTAGTTTTTACATATCGCATAGCTCTTCTCAGTACTTCAGTCCGTCTTCCTGTCAATCAAATTTGTATTAATCGCAAACCTTTAGCAATTTTTGGCTGTTAGGCTTTTTTAAGATTAGGGCTTGAAGGGTGGATCATTCAATTTCATCTGTTGGCTTTTCTAGGCAGGTCTAAATACAAATCACGCAAGTAGTGATTAAGTTAAGATTTTAGCCATTTAAGGTAACCTTTTCATTTTTAATGTTCTGCCAGCTCTCTCCCCGGGATGTCCCCCAGCAACCAATGAAACTCAATCTCAGGGTGCTAGCAGCACCCTCTTAGCTGCATCAGCATGTGGAAAATAGGACTTCTTCACTCACAGTCGTCATGAAGAGCCCATGGAGCCCTCTCACAGGCGTGGTGTTGTCACGCTCTGATGGATGTCAGATGTTTAGACTTGCAGTGACAGCTTCACCCATGAGACCATGGTGACCTGTGACCTCAGAGGAATGGGCAAGCCTGGTAACAAAAACAGAGGCCTTTTGTGCGGGTCAGAGGGAAAACATCTGTTGCACTGAAGACACAGAGACAGTGAGGGATTAACCCTTGAGTATTCTATTTGGGCTTTCCAACCACCTTGGATGAGAGGTGTTTAGTGAGAACATGTAGAAAGCCACTGTACAATAAATATTTTTTATCACCCTATAGCGACGCAGCTCTGTCTCTTAGGCCAGCAGGAAGCTGAATTTCAATTAAAATACAGATAAACACAATGTGAAGGTGATGAGTGGTTTGACATGAATCATACAGGATATCTTATCACAACACCGGAGGGGGTAATCTACATATCTTTGATTTTTAATTGGATTTTAAGAAAACAAACGATCCAAGCAAACTAAACATCACAGGGTCTCAGGGAGAAATTATCTATTTGTTTTATCTTACTCTGTAAGAAAGCTATATGAGTATTTTCAGCCTTTGTTCAGGTACTGAGTTGTGATTTTGCATATGTACAACTGGATGTTGATTCCCAGTGGGGAAATAACCTTAGAATACATCTAACTTTTTCTCAGTAAATATTTTTGTAATATGGGTTTTGACACAGAATTCACACCAGATGATGGTAAAAAGTCAAAGAATCCATACATGCAAAGAAAGTTGAACACAATTGATGTTTTTTTGTATACCAGCAGTGAGTTATTTGGGTGTATTTTTGGGATCATTGTCCTTTAAAACAAAAAAAGAAGTTAACCTCATTTTATCTTAAATGCTTATCAAGACTGTCCTGCTACATTTCTCCATTCATCCTTACATTGATTACATCAGTATTATGACAGTGCAATATGCTGAAAAAAAACAGATTTTCCACCTCCAAAGTTTACTAAGATGTTTTTGGGGTGATCTGCAGTAATTGTTTCTTTCCAATCATGGCTTGTGCAATGAAAGGCAAAGAGTTCTGTTTGATGTCATCGGACCACACTGTGTTTTCCCAGTAGCACATTTTAAGCAAGTTTTAACGTGCTTTTCTTCACGAGTGGAGCCTTGTGCAGTGGCTGGACAAAAAGGTCATTGCAACAGAGTGCATTATTTATTGTTTTCATGGAAAAAAAAAACAGTTCCAGATCTTCATAAAGCTCTCTTTGAGTGGTCCTTTGCTCTTGGGAAAACTTTTCTGATTATTTGACTCCTCTGTAAGAAATCTTGTGAGTAGCATTTCACTATAAACTGATTTAGCCAGTTTGCATTCCAATGATGCTCTTTCAACTTTGGGATTAGGTCTTCATAATGGCCCATTTAAACATATGGAATTTTACGAACATGTCTGTCACCAAAGCTATGTTTTGCAAGAATTAAGTTGCAAAGGTTACGGTTGCTTTGAACAATCATTAGCTTTTTGTGCATTATCCTGGTGATGAAAAAGTATTTATGGGCCAGCCCATTTGAAATAACCAGCTGATATTGCTGATATGGAGCGTGAATGCTGTCTCCATACTGGCAGATTTTAAGTTAATTTCTTGGCTTTCTATGGCTTTATTTGGCACCATGTAGTCTATTTGTCTTTGTTCCATCTGGTGGCGGAAACTGGTATTCACCACTTTAGCCAGTCTCCTGGCAACCCTCAGCAATGAGACTCCCTTCTTCAGGCCAGGACCCAGATACACACACATTTGTGACATGGGTACCCAAATACTGTAAAGCAAAGCACCATTAGGCCAAACATCACTGGATGGAACCATTTTGGGTTCATTCCACTATTACTGGGGGATAGTTTAATTATATATGTTGGAGCTGTGGGAGAATTCATGTATTACAAAACAAAAGGGCCAACACTGTAAATTCAGACTATTTGCATGCACTTGATATCTTTACTAAGATAAGTAAAAAAAAAACTAAGATGTTTTTGTCAAGAAATGGCTGTTCCACATACAATAAAAAACATGTTAAGAAAAAATCTAAAGATGCAAAAGCAAGTAAGAAGCATCAGTCAGGAGAAGGTGGGTTTTTTGCTTTTAAAAGGAGAGTCTGGAGTTGTAGGATGTGCACATAAACAGCTGAGCAGTTTGCCAGCTGGAGCTGCAGTTGCCATAGTAACCAGCAGAGACTTCAGGAAGTATTGCTCCCAGTCCACACATCACCAAAGAAATGATCAGGAACCCTCCTAATAGCAGTTAAGACACGTTGTGTATTTATAAATGAATGTTGTAAAATTACTCATTTCACAAGTGATAAGAGCTCGACAAGACAAAAATGCTGTTGAGTTCAAAAGGGTTTGTGTATTTTATGTCAATAAAGTAAATTTAAAAAAAAAAAAAATAAATTAAAGCTTTTACTAATCATCACTCAAAGTAATGGGGCATTTATGCCTTCATGATTTGATTTCCTTCATACTGCTTCAAGATTTTGTGGTCTTGTTTCTGAAATTTCAGGACTAGGGTTGTCACAATACTAAAATTTCAAACGTGATACAGAATACTAAGAAAAGTAATTATTTCTGATACCGCATAAAATTTTTTTAAAGTCACAGGGTTCTTTCTAGTTAAGAGCAAAACATATGATTAATTACAATACGGAAAACAAAACGGAAAACGGGTTTACTTTCCTCCACACTTGGTATTCCCGGAAAAGCATGAAAGCCTCTGTATGATACAAGAAAATCAGAAGATCTATATCCCGATCAAAGACTGTCAGAGGTGACCCAGGCACAGGTTAAAACCCACAGAGGGTTATTTCCAAGGAGACGAGTTTCCTCCTTGTTTTTCAGTCGACTGCAACGGTTCCTCATACTTTCCCTGTTTTGGACGGAGGAGAAGGTGACTGTTTTGAGATGATTACGAACGAATGACAACTACAGTTCTTCAGATCCACAACCCATCCTCAAGCCGATGATGAAAAGAAAGTAATTTAGTTGTTTTTCTATTGGATCGAATAGGTGATAGCATCACCATTGGTTAATCCAAGGTATTAACTGGTTGCATTAAATATTGGTTGAAGTGTTTTATGCTGGACTGTTTTGATTTGCTGTCTGAATACTGTTGAACTGCAAAGCGTGGTTGCGCTCAAGTTTGGGTGGGTTCGTCCTGCTGATATCCAATCAGCCAGGAGTTAAAGTTGAACTTTTAGAAGTTTTTCATTCGAAGCAGACTGCAGTCTACGGTCTGGACCTCGTGGCCTGGCCACCCCATTGTTCCATCATTTTATTACTCTTGAGGTTTTTCCACCGAGCTCCTGCCTCAGAGTTTTACGACCTTTTGTTTGAGATTTGGGGCTTCTAGTTTCAGCTGTTAATGGCTAAGGGGCCAGCTGTAGATGCTCTGCGTCTGCAGCGTGGCCCTACCATTCTACCATCTGGTTTTCACTGTCGAGACGCACCCCCGGAGAAAGGCTTCACCGCATAGTGGTTCTGTTCCACTTTCCAAATTAATCCAAATTGTTGTGTTATTCTTATTTGTCCATAAACTGCTGGTTTGATCTTCATAGACACTTTATAGACACTTCATAGACGCATATATTGTTTTTTTTTATTATTATTATTTTTAGTTTTGTAGAATAGTGCATGCTGAATTAAGTGGAAGTTGCTGACCAAAATAGTCAGTTTTAAGAGGGACAATTGGTTTAATAAATGTTCACGTAGATAAAGAGATAGCATTTGTGTTTATTTTGTGTAAAAGGGATTTTCTGTCAAAATAAGGTTAGTGTTCCACACCATTCGGTAAAATGGTTGATTACACAGTGGCGTGGTTTTGGCTAATAGTATGTGGGCCAACACAAGCATGTTGGCTAACATTGTCTCACTCCATTCAATGTGTTAATTTAGCCTTAAAAGTAAATTTTAGTCTAAATGCTAATGTTAGCTTAAATTATAACATTAGCATGTTGGCTGTCACTCGTGTGTTGGCTAATATTAACTCATTCCGTTGAATATGTTAATTTAGCCCTATAATTAAAAATAAGCCTAAATGCTAATGTTACCATTTAAGCTAGCATTAGCATGTCGGCTATCACTAGCATGTTCCCAGAGAGTTCACCAGTGTTACTTTGGCAACAGTATATGTTCCACCTTCCGCTGTTGCCGACACTGCATGTGATGCCATCAGCTCAGTTGTTGCTAAGCTACAGACACAAAACCCCAATGCGTTTGTGGCAAATTCTGGTGATTTTAACCATGCTTCACTCTCTGCTACACTTTCAACGTTTCGACAGTTTGTCAGCTGCTCTACCAGAGAAAACAAAACGTTGGGTTTGTTTTATGCAAATGTCAAGGACTCATACATCTCTACAGCAAGACCTCCGCTAGGCAAATCAGATCACAATCTTGTTTTTCTCTGCTCGAAATATAAGCCCCTTGTTCAGAGACAAGCTGTGATAAAGAGGACTGTGAGAAAATGGTCACAGGTAGCTGAAGAAGCCCTGCAAGGTTGCTTTGAAGCTACAGACTGGGACGCACTGTGCCAGCCACATGGAGAGGACTATATAAACTTCTGTGTGGATATAACCATCCCCACCAGAACATTGAGATGCTTCCCCAATAACAAACCCTGGATCAAGCTCAACAAGATGATAAAGAAGGCTGGCTCTGTTCTGGGGACTCCTCTGGAACCTCTGGAGATCATTGTGCAAAGACGGATTCTTCATAAAATGAAGAACATTATGGATTATGGAGTGTCTTCAGTCAGAGGCTTCTTCAGATGTGCTGTAAGACAGAGCGCTACAGGAGATCCTTCCTGCCCACAGCCATCAGCATCTACAACGGCTCTTTGAAGAAACCTACATAATGAGCTAAAACTTGAATTGAATTGAATGTTGGCTTACATTAACTCACTCCATTCAATGGGTGTGTCCCAATTCAGGGGCTGGATCCTTCGAAGGAACTGGCCTACAGAGGCCGGAAATGAGCAGCTGCGGATTGGGACAGTCTAGCCTCCCCGCCGGGACTCCCCGCCGGGACTCAAGCCGGCAGTTACTACAGCGGGAGCAGAAAACTCAGAGTGTGAATGCCTATAGCATTCCTACATGCTATATTCCTACAGCATTCAACTAATAAAGAGAAACAGGAACTCAATCAATTAAAAGTTATTTATTTTTTTTTACATCAAGTAAGGTAGATGTGCACTGCTTGAGGCTAAACAAATACACCAGATAAACCAGAGTAAGTAACGTTGGTTAAAACATTACAATACGTAATCTTATTAGATATTACATTTAAAAAAATTAAACTGGTAATACACCTGCCTCCCCTGTCTGTAATTTACCTGCTCCCTTTGTAGCGACAGTCAACAAGTCTCCGTTTGCGGTCTTTTTTTGCCTTTGCGATAAACACCATTGATATTGGCACAGCCTTTATTTTGCCTCCTCTTGGTTTGTGCCACTGCAAACTAGTGCAAGCTTTCACTGGGCTTTCCTCTTGTGCTCTGATCAGATCCAATGTATTGAACCAAAACCAACAATAACCCGGTCCGCTATAAACAAATAGAAAGCATTAAGCAACCGGCCTAAAGCATAACAGTTACTGAAATCTAGCTTATAATAGTTCGCTTTCTGGCTGAAACCAGAAAGTTGGCTTATAATGTAATATATTCACTTACCCTGCGATGCAAGAACGTTGTTCCTAAATATGTTTGTTCTGAACGTGAATTATCAAGACGTATGGTGGCTGAGTCGTGCAATAAGAACAGGGAGCCCTCGCTTCGATTTTACTCCGCTCACAAATGATGTCATGAATATATTTTTCATATGCATATTGCTGTCCTTTCTGTCTAGTCCTCTCCGATATTTCTGAGACATTACTCCAGATATTTGAAACAATTTCCTTCGGAATATCTTTCACTGAAATCACTGTGAAATCCATCACCATATGTGGGCGGCTAGGTCATAGCAACAGTGACTATGGAGGGGCGGGGCTTAGCAAAGGGTAAATTCTCATCTTCAGTCTGGCTCCAGCAAAACCTTTGTTATTATCAGCCACATTAGCCTCCAATGGCTTTACAACTAAACTGAGTAATAGAGGGGGTCGCACTAGTTTGTTTCGTGCTTCACTATTTAGTAGCCGACCGAGCCGTCAACTGATTTACATACTGCAGTAGAATGGAGCATGCGTGATTAGAACAGAGTGTGGTGTGGTTTGAAAAATCAAACCTTGGAACTGCATCTCGACGGTGGACCTTAGACCAACAGAACACCATCACTGGGTTGTCTGTGTCTGTGAAGCTAATATTTAAACAGATATTTGTCAGTGTGAAGGTAAAAGTATTGAACATTTATTGGTAGAATGTTTTCATGTAATATTTTAGTCAGATTAGAAAATTGGAAAGAATATTGTATTTTCAAAAATTAGAGTATTACTTGTCTTTAACAATTCAACCTTTTCTTTAGATGAACTAGTCTATCTAATTATAATCCTAGCAAAATTTTACATCCACAGGATGAAATGGAGTAAAACGTTTCCCATTTATGTTATTTTTCAGACAGACTGACTTAAAAACATATCTTGCCTCTATTCCAAAACCTAATTTAAACAATTAGAAATTTGTAAAAAACAATAACGCTTTTTGACAAATCTTACTTTATCTCAAGCAGACCCCTTTACTAAATTGTTCGCTTTCTGTGTTTTGTTGTGGTAACAGGCCCATTGTTCATGGACTTGAATGTACTTTTGCACTACTGTTCAATTGTTAAGAATAAAAATTTAAAAAAATGTAAAAAAACAGATAGCGCTAGCTTGTGTCATCCGGGAGGTTTACTACTTCACTGTTGCCTATACAGGAGCTTTACTGACTTTTTTAAATTGCTCTCAAACATCAGGGTCTAGCTTTAGCTTGTACCATTAGCGCAGCTAGCATGTGGCATCATTTATTATTTCGTTTTTGTATTTTTCCCGTAAGTCAGCCTCATAGGGAAAATGTCTCCAAACAAGGCTTTTGTGTTTGCCTTGACGGCTAAAAGGAGTCGCATACAGTGTTCTGGCTGTACTCTCCATGTTAGCAGAGTTAAAACGTCCAGCAGCAGCTTATTGTTTTGGTCAAGAGAGCCCCGCCAGAGGCTGAATGTCTCTGTTGTTGCAGCACTGCTGCTGCTGGAAGAAGTGCGACAATTTGTGCAAATGTGGATGGGTCCATTTATACGGATTTTGAATACTTTTTTTGTATTATATACTGAAATGATTGTTTTGACAACCCTAGTCAGAACTGCTGGATAGACAGATTCATTTATTGGACCCACTTCTCTTGAGTCATGCCTTTTAAAACTGGTATAAAACGTGGTTTTCCAAAAATGAAAGAAGGTCCTTGAAATGGCACCCTGGAAGAACCATATGTTGCTCGAAAACCAACAAAAACCAATGCCATCAAAGAGCATTCAGGTTATTTGCTAAGAAGCATTTTGGATGGTTCTTTTAGTTGTTTTTCTGGACCTGTCAAGTTTGGTTAAAAAAAATGTCACAATGCCACTGTGCAATGGTCCATTGCAGTGAAAAGAAGCCTAGAGAACTCGATGGCTACTCTGGAAAAAGGTAAGCTTTGAAGTGGCTCTTGTGAATTTACCTGCATGTAACTAAGTTTAAGTGTTTAAGGTTTTAGCAGCTATTGGTTGAATTATTGGTAAAATTAATTTACATGTCTTGAGAGGGAATGCTCAACTTTCTAATGTGTTCCTTAACCTTTGTGTGGTGTTCGGGTCTGTGGGAAACATTTTCATTATTTACTGAAGGAAAAATGATACAATTAATGCAAATTAATTGTACATTTGTTTCTACTCATATCATGATTTTAATTAAGTGTTTGATTGTGAGGCATTAAAAATCACAAAATGCAACGGGTCCACCAGACCCAGAAACACTGGCTGAGTAAAAATATGAACACCACACAAGGGTTAAGGTAGATTTGACCTCAGAGCTTTTTGAAGTGTGGGGTCCATTTCCCCTTCGTGGTCTTCAGGGGATGTGCGACGCAAGGGGAAAAAAAATGGATCGGTCTTTAGAACCTAAAGCTACTGTGAGTGAGGAGACAGAGTCTGGGCCAAGCAACAAAATAAGGGTGTCATAATGTTGGCTTTACCGACTGAATGTGGACACAATTATGGACACTAAACATAAGTTTAACAGTTTACTTTGAATATGTATAAAACAAGATGGAATACGAACTGGAGCTGCTGGAGGGATCTGGACTGGCATTGAGGAGGAGAGTATAGAGGTTATTGTTGATTTGGAGGAAGTTATGGAGAGTAGTGCAGGATAAGGTTGATGTACCTTGATGTTGGTGGTGGATGATGGCTTGTTGGAGGTGATAAGTCTGCCCCACAGAGGCTAAGTCTGGCAGGAGTAAGACAGAGACATAGCACAGCATGTGAAGAAAAGGGTGCTGGATGCTATTCTTGATAGTCCTCTCTAGTTCATTCAGCTGGACATGTCTACTGATGTCACTAACTGTACTTAATTAATGGTGTATGTAAAGGCCACGGTATGGGGTTGTATGCTTTTATTTTAGTAATTTCCTTGTAAGTGGAAGTATGGTGACGGAAATCAGATTAACAGAAAAAAACTGAAATAAGACTAAAGTTTAAAGGCTGAACAGAGAAAGGACGAAAATTGAGGCGTGGTAAGGCGTATTCGTCACTTCCTGTTTTTCGCTGTTGCACTCGGTGGATTGTTTGGTGTGTGAAGGCTCTCTCGTTTGATCTGTTTATCTCTACTGTGATATTTCTTACTTGTTCTAATACATAAGCACGTTAAAACACATACTTTCTGTTGCTGTTTTTAACGTTTGGGGACTCTCCGTGTCTTATGCTGCGTTCAGACCAAACGCGGTTTGAGCATCAGGGGCGTCTGGTTTTCATGCAAAGTCTATGTGGACGCGCCTCTTGGAGCGGCGAGAGGTCCTGCGGCGTGTTTCACGAATCCGGCGCGGCGCATCTTGACGCGTTTCGAGCATTTCAAACCTCTGACGCGCGTTACGCGCATCCAAAGCGTCCGACGCTTGAGTTGGGAAATCTGAACTTTTGGAGGTTGAAGCGCCGTGTCAACCAATCAGAGAAGCTCACCTTTCTGACGTAGTGATGTATTTTATCATATGACGGAAAGACCACAAAGATCCCAGGAAATCCCACAAAGACACTGGAGGATAAACTTATCATTGCGGTTTGTGCCCATCCAATTATTTTTTTAATAATATATAATCATTACAATAATTACCATTAATAATCATTGATGAAAGATGCCAACTAACCGTATACATATGGATAGGCGCTCTTCAGCTGAAATCGAACGCCTGTAGCTGGTGTCCTGGTATGAGATGCGGGCGCCGATGCGGGTCAGAAGGTTGTCAAACTGGGCCGGGGACAGACGAAAATAGCGCTGAAAGTGATCATCCTCTGCGCGCAGTTCCTGGAGCAAGTGGTGAAATTCACCAAACTCTGAATGCCTCTGAATTGTCTGGTGAATCCAGACATGGCACAGAGGCGCCAGACGACGACGTTCTCTTGCTTTATTCAGCAAATAAAGCCAAGCCACTCTCTCGATTGCATCCGCCATTGTACACAAGAGACAGGGAAAGGAAGCTCCTCCCAACGCGCGTCTGTTCACAGTTTTTTGACTCGCGTCAAGAGTTCAAGTGCACAAGCGTCCAACTTGCGTTTGGTCTGAACGCAGCATTACACAGTTTTTTCTAGTAGTGGTAAGGGGTCGCTAGCTTAACGTTAGCTTTAACTCCACCATGGCTACCCGTTCTGCTGTCTCTCTCTCTGAGTCTCCTCCTCGCTCCAGCTCTCTCTGTCAGATGTTCAGTTACTCCTCTGCCTCCTTTAGTAATAAATGTAGCATTTTTGTAGCTTTGGAGGCGAGGGTTTCAGAATTGGAGGCCTGGCTCCGCGCTCCGAGCCACCGAGGGTAGCTCCCCGTAGCCTCAGGCCGGCTGGTTGACGGTACGCAGAAAGCATAGTCCTAGATCCCAGCCCACAGGTACCACCTACCCGTCTGCGTTTCTAACAGATTTTCCCCGCTCAGCGACACACCCGCTGAGAAGCTAACTCTGGTAATTGGCAGCTCCATAGTCAGAAACATGGCACTAGAGACACCAGCGACCATAGTCAAATGTCTGCCAGGGGCCAGAACGGGCGACATCAAATCCTACCTGAAACTGCTGGCTAAGGATAAGCGTAAATACAGTAAGATTGTTATTCATGCTGGCGGTAATCACACCCGGTTACGTCAATCGGAGGTCACCAAAGTTAGTGTTGCTTTGGTGTGCCAAAACAATGTCGGACTCCGTAATTTTCTCTGGTCCCCTCCCCAGTCTGACCAGTGATGACATTTTTAGCCGCATGCTGTCATTCAACCGCTGGCTGTCTAGTTGGTGTCCAGAAAACGATGTGGGCTACATTGATAATTGGCGAACATTTTGGGGAAAACCTGGTCTGATCCGGAAATACGGTATCCATCCCATTTTGGATGGAGCAGCTCTTCTTTCTAGGAATCTGGCCGAATTTATTAGTTCTCCAAACCTCTGACAACCCAGGGTACAGACCAGGAAGCAGGGTTGTAGTTTAACACTCCTCTCTGCAGCTTCTGTACTGCTACCCACCCATTACCCCATTAAGACAGTGTCTCGCCCACGACCAAAATTTAATAGATTAAAAAATAATCTAAAATGAGGAAATCAGGAAAATCTAATAAAAATAAACACAACTCAGACTAAAAAGAAAAATAAAATAGTTAAATGTGGCTTACTGAACATAAGATCTCTCTCTTCAAAGACTTTGCTTGTTAGTGACCTGATTTGTGACAATCAGATTGATTTATTTTGCCTCACAGAAACCTGGCTGCAGCAAGAGGATTATGTTACCATAAATGAGTCAACTCCTACTAATTATTTAAATTTTCACATTCCTCGAAATACTGGGAGAGGAGGAGGAGTAGCAACCATCTTTCAGTCCGATTTATTGACTAGTCCCAGACCTATCAATAGCTACAACTCTTTTGAATATTTAATCCCTAGTTTTCCTCATCCAAATTGCAAAACACTAAAACCACTTCTGTTTGTTTTGTACCATCCACCAGGCCCTTACTCTCAATTTTTAGATCAGTTTTCAGAACTTTTATCTGATGTAGTGTTAAATACAGATAAGGTTATTATAGTGGGTGATTTTAACATTCATGTTGACACTGAAAGTGATAGCTTAAATATAGCCTTTAAAGCTATCTTGGACTCAATTGGCTTTGCTCAAAACATTAACAAACCTACCCACGTTTGTCTTCATTCTCTGGACCTTGTGCTGACATATGGCATTGAGTGTAAAGAAATAACAATATTTTCTCATAACCCTGTCCTGTCTGACCATTTTTTAATAACCTTTGTAACAACCTTTAAATAATCTGTTCCACTTTTGATTTCCTCATTATCACAGAAAAACACAGTGGAGGGCAATAATTTTGTTTCTTCCCCTTCACAAATTGATTCTCTTGTTCATAGTGTTACTTCATCATTGCATGGTAGACAATGCAGCCCCTTTGAAAAAGAAGGTAATCATTCATAGGAGGCTAGCTCCCTGGTTAAATTCAGAGCTGCGTACTTTAAAGCACAATGTTAGAAAATTGGAGAGAAAATGGCACTCTACACACCTAGAGGATTCCAACTTATTCTGGAAAAATAGCCTACTGTTGTAAAAAAGACACTTCGCCAAGCCAGAACAGCTTATTTTCTCATCATTAATAGAAGAGAACAAGAATAATCCTAGGTTTCTCTGTAGTACAGTTGCTAAACTTACACAGAGTCATAGCTCTGTTGAGCCATTCATTCCCTTAGCTCTCTGCAGTCATGAATTATGGGATTCTTCTTAAATAAAATTGATTATATTAAAAATTTAATCTTTGACATACTCCCTAAGATGATTACTTCATCATCAGCAAGTGAGACAACATTGGAAGTAACTGTAGAACTTGATCTGTGTTTGGACTGCTTTGATCCTGTGGAGCTTCCTGAGTTATCAGAAATATTAGCTTCATCTAAACCTTCAACTTTATGTTAGACCCAATCCCAACCAAATTATTTAAGGAAGTGTTCCCTCTGATTACCAGCCCCATTTTAGATATGATTAATCTATCCTTAGTAAATGGATATGTACCACAAGCTTTTAAGGTAGCTGTAATTAAACCTTTACTTAAGAAACCTTGGCTTGATCGCGATGACTTGGGAAATTACAGACCTATATCCAATCTTCCATTCTTATCTAAAATTCCTGAGAAAATAGTTGCTAAGTGTGAGCATTTACACAGCAATGACCTGTTTGAAGAGTTTCAGTCAGGCTTCAGAGCTCATCATAGCACTGAAACAGCTCTGCTGAAAGTCACTAATGATATTCATATGGCTTTAGATAATAGACTTGTGTCTGTACTGGTTCTGTTAGATCTCAGTGCTGCATTTGATACAGTCGATCACAATATTATCTTAGAAAGGCTGGAATATTCTGTAGGGATCAGGGGAACAGCGCTAGGCTGTTTTAAATCTTATTTGTCTGACAGATTCAGTTTGTTCATGTAAATGATAAATCATCTTTAAACTCCAGGGTTAATTGTGGAGTACCACAGGGTTCTGTGTTTGGCCCAATTCTCTTCACTATATATATGCTTCCAATAGGTCAAATTATCAGGCAGCATAGAATAAATTTTCTCTGTTACGCTGATGATACTCAGCTTTACTTATCCATGAATCCTGATGAGCCCAACCACTTAGGTAGACTACAAGCATGTCTTGAAGACATAAAAAATTGGATAACTTTACATTTTCTGCTTCTAAATTCAGACAAGACAGAAGTTGTCGTCTTTGGACCAGACTCTTTAAAAAAGAAACTGCTTAGTGAATCACTTAAACTGGATGGCATTAAATTGACCTCCGATAATAAAGTAAAAAACCTTGGTGTTATTTTTGACCAGGACATGTCATTTAAACCCCATATTAAACAGGTTTCTAGGATTTCCTTCTTTCATCTCCAGACATTGCCAAAATTAGAAATATCCTGTCCATGAGTGACGCTGAAAAACTAGTCCATGCATTTGTTACTTCAAGGCTTGACTATTGTAATTCTTTACTATCAGAATGTCCACAAAATGCAGTTGAAAGCCTTCAGCTGATTCAAAATGCTGCAGCAAGAGTTCTGATAAAAATTAAAAAGAGAGATCATATGTTCCCTACTTTAGCTTTCCTTCATTGGCTCCCTGTTAAATCCAGAATAGGATTTAAAATTCTCCTCCTCACATATAAAGCCCTTAATGATCTAGCTCCATCATACATCAGAGATCTGATTGGTCCATATGTTCCTAACAGAGCACTTCGTTCTCAGACTGCAGGTTTACTGGTGGTTCCTAGAGTCTCTAGAAGTAGAATGGGAGGCAGATCCTTTAGTTATCAGGCTCCTCTCCTGTGGAACCAGCTCCCAGTTTTAGTCCGTGAGGCAGACACCCGTTCTACTTTTAAGGCTAGGCTTAAAACTTTCCTTTTTGATAAAGCTTATAGTTAGAGTGGCTTAGGTTATCCTGAGCCATCTCTGTAGTTATGCTGCTATAGGCTTAGGCTGCTGGAGGACATAATGATCACTTTCACTCTCTCTGCTACATTCTCACACTACTCTCCAATTTTCCATTATTTGCTGTTATTTCAGCTTTTAACTTTATGTTCTCTCTCTTTTCTCTTCCTAGAAGCTACACCTGGCCTGACTCTGTGTCTACCTGTAACACCTTTCTGGAGAAGGGCATCATCCGAGCTTCTGCTGGCAACAACTTAATGCTCACCCTCTACCGATGATCCACATGGCCCTGTCTTTCAGTGTTTAACCCTTTCTCTCTCCTAGACATGGCAATTGACTGAGCTTTTACTGTGACTAACTCTATGTGCTCTCTTTCAGACTCTATCCTTGAAAACTGGCTCAGAGTTTATCTGTTCTTTCTTTCTAGGTGAAACGACTAAAGGAGCTACATCCATTAACATTAACTTTTCCTTCCCATAGAAAGTACTCCTGGATCAGTGCTTCTTTGTTCTCTTTGTGTCTCTGCTCTGTTCTCTCTAACCCGCAGTCAGTCGTGGCAGATGGCCGCTCACACTCAGCCTGGTTCTGCTGGAGGTTTCTTCCTGTAAAAAGGGAGTTTTTCCTCTCCACTGTCGCTATATGCATGCTCAGTTTGAGGTATTGCTGCAAAGTCAACGCCAGTGACTGTCCACTGTCGCTACATGCTCATCCAGGAGGAGTGACTGCTACAAATCTCTGACTGGATGCAATCTGCTGGGTTTCCTTAGATAGAAAAACCTTTCATCCAATTTAAATAAATAACTAAATCTGACTGCACTGTTCAATGGTTAGGATTAATTGGAATGTATGTACCTGACTTTTGTGAAGTGCCTTGAGACGACGTGTTGTGAATTGGCGCTATATAAATAAACTGAATTGAATTGAAAGTTTAACAGCAAAAAGGAGAAAAGAAAAGGGTTAAAAGCATAAAAGGTTTAGCTTCAGTCGATAGGGGAACATGGTTCGTTTCTGAAATGAAACTGTCTGAGAGCAGCTTGAAATG
Source organism: Crenichthys baileyi (assembly GCA_036173005.1). Lineage (NCBI taxonomy): Eukaryota > Metazoa > Chordata > Actinopteri > Cyprinodontiformes > Goodeidae > Crenichthys > Crenichthys baileyi. Next base: position 214,977 of record JAHHUM010000639.1, read on the forward strand.
TTAATGGCAAGGATGTAATTTGGTTATGCTAATGTACTAATGTGCATAATAGTTTGTTACAATTTTATTGTACATTTTTTTTTGTTTTATTGCCTAGCTGTTACGTTGGTTGATGACACGGACTGCTTTAATAAATTGCCATTTAACCATCAGTTCTGGCCTTTGCTGGGTTGCAGTCACGTGACTCGGATGACGTGCGTAATTCAGATAGGGGGCAGGAAGTGATTTGCTCCAGTTGAAAACACAGTGAGGCATGGACAATGTTTTCATCTTAAAGACATTCACTGTACCCTCATCATGGGCAAAGCATGTGTCTATCCCACAAGGGTCATCAAAATCCCAAGGTTAGAACTTTCCACAGCTGCAGCATCAGCCAATGTGAGCCACAGGCTAAGAGAGGAACTGCTCCATGACAAAGCCGAGGAGTTCTTCTGGACAGACTCTAAGGTCACTCTAGGATACCCAAACAGCGAAGTGAGATGCTTCCACACGTTTGTTGCTAATAGAGTGCTGAAAATCCACAACAACACCTCATCATGGTCTTATGTGCCTACCAACAAAAATCCAGCAGACATGCCATCCCGGGGCACATCAGTGGATTAATTGCTTTCATCGAAGTGGCTCATAGGCCCTGTATTCTTGTGGGAAAGGGAACTACAGCTTCCAGTAATGCAAAATATTGAACTTCCAGTAGGAGACCCAGAAGTGAGAAAGGTGTATTCACTAAAGACATCAACTGTTGAACATGCAAGCCTTAGTGACCGCCTCACAATAAGTTCCTGTCCAACCATTCATTAAGCGCATTGGCAAGTCTGGGCATTTGCACAAAGATAAATAAAAGGTTATTATTGTTTTGGTCAAGTATCTTGGAAAATTTATTTGTGTTCTATGTGCATAACAACACATCATCTGATAGGCATGTAAAGGCTAATAAGTAAAGTCAACTCTATTTGTTTTTTGGCAGCTACAGTATAAGGTTGCATGCTATTATTTTGGTAACTTCCTTGCAAGCATGGTGGAAGTATGGTGACAGAAATCAGCCTAACGGCAAAAACGGAAATAAGACGAAAGTCCAACAGCTAACAGAGAAAGGACAAAAGATTAACGGCTGAACAGAAGAAGGACGAAAGTTTAACATCAAAATGGAGAAAAAAATATGAAAGGGTTAAAAGCATAAAAGGTTAAGCTTTAGCTTATCTAAAATGAAACTGTGTGAGAGCAGCTTGAAATGTTAATGGCAAGGATGTAATTTGGTTATGCTAACGGAAAGAAATGTACAAATAACGACATTAGTCGAAGAGTTATTATTTTGTCAACTTCTGCCAAGTCGCACTACAGCAGGAGGAATATTCAAGGCTTTAAATTATTTCATTCAGGATAATCTTATTGATTGGCGCTGTCGCTCTGGAATATGTACTTATGGCACAAGTGCAATGACATGGCACCACAGTGGTTTGGTAAAGCAGGTGCAAGCGGTTGCCCCAACTGTTGTTTGGAAGCACTGTATCATCCCTCGCCAGACCTTGGCAACCAAGAAGATGCTGGACAAGGTAGTAAAAACTTTAAACCTAATTAAATTCCGTGCTATAAATGCTAGTTTCTTCTCCGTCCTCTGCAATGAGATGGACGCTAAATTCCATTAGCTGCTGCTACACTAAGGTCCAATGACTGTCCCAGGGCGAGATCCTTACTTGCTTGTGTGATTTGCACGTGAAAATGCTTCTATACCTTACCGAATTCAGTTCCTCTTTAATATGGAGGACATGAACCAGGTTGCAATGTTGGCATATCTTTCAATTATCTTTGACTAAATAAACACATTGTGATCAATGCAAATTTGGAGGGGCTGTGTAAGGAGATTGTAGAGAGGAGACATTGGCAAATCAGTGGATGAGAAATCCATTCTCAATCCCAGCGAGACCAAGTGATGAAACTGGCCCTTGTCGAACTGAACTCCAATATGGACTTACAAGTGCAGGCCATCCTTCTTAAGTCTACCTTTCCTCCTCAAAGTAACGTTAACTATTACAAGTCAGAATTCAAGGCTGTAAAACATTTTTCTTTCCCAGAGAGGCCAGTAAACTCTGGAGAAAAAGTACATTTAAAATGACCTTAGATAATATTTTTGTTAAGGTCTGTGCCCCAGTAGGCACAGAGTTCAGGCGGGCGACCAGGAGGTCGTCCCCAACAGGCACAGAGTTCAGGCAGGCGACCAGGAGGTCGTCCCGAGCAGGCACAGAGTTCAGGCAGGCGACCAGGAGGTCGTCCCGAGCAGGCACAGAGTTCAGGGGGCGACCAGGAGGTCGTCCCGAGCAGGCAAAGAGTTCAGGCAGGCGATCAGGAGGTCTTCCTGAGCAGGCACAGAGTTCAGGCGGGCGACCAGGAGGTCGTCCCGAGCAGGCACAGAGTTCAGGTGGGCGATGGCGAATGCCTGGGGAACCCTCAGAGGCAGAGCCTGGCGAACCCTCAGAGGCAGAAGCAGAGCCTGGCGAACCCTCAGAGGCAGAAGCAGAGCCTGGCGAACCCTCAGAGGCAGAAGCAGAGCCTGGCGAACCCTCAGAGGCAGAAGCAGAGCCTGGCGAACCCTCAGAGGCAGAAGCAGAGCCTGGCGAACCCTCAGAGGCAGAAGCAGAGCCTGGCGAACCTTCAGAGGCCGAAGCGGCACCTGGCGAACCCTCATCTCTGGCTTCAGAAGCCAGAACGAGAACAAACTGTTCCTTGAAGCCCTCAGGAACAGGGTCCGACAGCGCTTCATCCTCGAAACCCTCGTCTAGGGGCTCCGAGCCCAGAACGAGGACAAACTGTCCTTTGAACCCCTCCAAGACAGGATCCGGCGGTTCTTCCTCCTCGAACTCCTCGTCGCAGGGTTCAGAGGCCAGAATGAGGACCAGTTTCCCACTGAACCCCTGGAGGCTAGGAGCTGAAGCTGAGGCATCGGCGGGACCCTCAGTGGCGTGAGCAAGAGCTGAGGTGTCGCCGAGACCCTCAGTGGCGTGAGCAAGAGCTGAGGTGTCGCCGAGACCCTCAGTGGCGTGAGCAAGAGCTGAGGTGTCCCTCTTACAACGTGTGGAGGAGGTTGAGTCAGGCTGTGGTGTGTCAGACCTGGCAGAGACAGGCTGTGGTGTGTCACACCTGGCAGAGACAGGCTGTGGTGTGTCACACCTGGCAGAGACAGGCTGTGGTGTGTCACACCTGGCAGAGACAGGCTGTGGTGTGTCACACCTGGCAGAGACAGGCTGTGGTGTGTCAGGGTTGAGTTCCGTGAGCACCCCCCAGAGAAAACTGAGAAGGTGCTCAGGACCTGGAAGTGGAGGCAGCCCGCCCTCGGGGCCCTCCGAAAGCTCTACAGCAGGCTGTAGACCTGACGTGGACTGCTCTGCAGCAGCAGCAGCTCCCTGGAGTCCTGGCGTGGACTGCTCTGCAGCAGCAGCAGCTCCCTGGAGTCCTGGCGTGGACTGCTCTGCAGCAGCAGCAGCTCCCTGGAGTCCTGGCGTGGACTGCTCTGCAGCAGCAGCAGCTCACTGGAGTCCTGGCGTGGACTGCTCTGCAGCAGCAGCTCCCTGGAGTCCTGGCGTGGAAGGAGGTGGGCGGCAGTAAAATTGCCTTACGGCCGTCCCATAATCCTCCTCCGTCTGCCTGATTCTGTCCATCAGCTTAGGAGAGGAATACAGGAGACTGGTCTTTCTAAAGGTCTTAATTTGGCAGGCAAAAAACCTTAATCGCTCCTCCAGCGTTGACTCAGAACACCGAGCTGAAGCGAGCGAAAACGGCATGGGCGGAGCTGCAGCGAGCCTGGGAGACTGTGCTGTGGCAAACGAAAAAGCGGAATTACTCGCTGAAACCCTCCCGCCAGCTGGCAGAGAAACCACTGCTCCGGACGTCACAGCAGCGGCCATGGGATACTCCTCTGCGGATGAAACGCAGGAATGTGCCGACGTTTCTTGCGGCGGAAGGAGGACATCTGCTCCAGCAGCAGAGGAGAGGGCAGCACCTCCAAGTCCTTGGGCAGGTTCCTCATTGCCTCCTCCTTCTGCCGCTGACCCCAGCGATCCAAGGCATGTCTGCAGGGGTCCGTAGTTGGCGGAATCATTCTGTTAAGGTCTGTGCTACAGAGGAACCCAGAACGCAGACAAGCAGGCAGCATGACGGTAGTTGACTATAGGCTTTAATTAACGAAAACTCACTCTTAGAAGAGGCAGGAACAAAACAGAAGCAGGCTGGCTTGACAGGCATGGCATGGTCCACAAAACAAGACATGAGTGGAGACAATGATTCCGCAAAGACTAACTGAACAGGTGTGTATATATGGAGTGAAAACCAGGTGGAGCAAGAAGACAGATTGACAAGGTGCAGGTGAACCGGATAAAGATAATTAACAGAACAGAACGTGGCTGGAGCAGGAACAGAGGCTCTTGAATACAAACAAAAACTAAGGCATGACCATAACCAAAAACCAAACTTGACAAAACATGAACAAGAGTAAAACATAACCAGAAAAATAATAAACAAAGCATGATTCAAAAACTGTGAGAAATATAAGAAAAACCCAGAAAAACAAACAGAAACATGATTCAAAACCTTAACTGTGAAACACAAAGAAAAACCAGAAATCAAAAACCAAACAACCCCAAATCATAACAATTTTATACATTCAACATTGAACTTTTCCTATTTCTAAAACTCTTTCTTACCTTTATTTTGTAGTTTATAGTGTAGTTGGCAGTAGAAGTCTGTATGATTGTTTTGGTATAGATTTTATTTGCATTTCTGTAGAACTAGAAATTAATTTGACCTTTTTTCTGCCTGGAGTCTGGAGATTACATTTGAGTTGGTGCTACATAAATAAACTGAACTGAACTGAGTCGAGTTAAAACTAGGTTTGCTTTATTGCCCTATATGGAAAATGTGTCTGGATGCATTCACTACAGCATCAATCTGTTAAACACTGTACAGTCACATATTAAAACAGAATCCTGTGCAGCACAAACAGGTGAGCTCAAATTTAAAGCTCTGTTGTTAGTTAATACCTTTCAATTTTTTTATTTATTGTTTCTTTTTCTATAACAAATCATTAATAAATAGAACTGATGATGGTTAAGATAGCACTATTGATTAATTAGCAGTTCTGGGTGTTTTTAATCCTCATTTGAGGATTACCACTGTCGGTGTGTGAATGTGTGTATGAATGGGTGGATGACTGATTGTAGAGTAAAGTGCTTTGAGGTCTCTGGGGACTTGATAAAGCACTATACAAGTGCAGGCCATTTACTATTTAATTGATGCTAAATACAGTACATCCTTACCTGTGAAATCTGCTGAAATCTTTCACAAAACATTTGTTATGTTATCTTTCACATATAATTTGTTCAGGAAAAGAACAAATTTATGCTGCAGAGACTATACTACTAGACTATAAGATGGATTTATTCACTTTAATTAAAAAAGCTTAATGTTGCCCATCAATGCTACACTGACTTTGGACCAAATTACAATCACTTACTTGAAATGTGATTCTTCACATCATCACTAGGGCTACCAGCCTCCCATCCCAGTGAGGTTTAGGATTGCTGCAGCTTTGAAACACAGGAACTGATCAGCAAATGAATGAAAGTTGAAGACAAAAAATAAAGACCTCTTTTGTCGATACTGTCTTTAGTCAAGTACAACTCAAAGTAAAAGGCCATAAATCATTGAGTAAGGTTTTTTCGTGGTTTCTTTCATTTTTTTCTGTTTAAATCATCCATGATAAATATGCAGCCAGTTTAAACAGCTCTACTATAGGAGAGTTTAATAATTCACAGACTGCCTATGGGATACAGTCATCAAATATTAGAAAATACTAGAAATAGTTTAATCTAAAAGGCAAATCAATTAAAAAGTAAAAATTCTGCATACAGTTGTTTATCTTGTAATTCATGTGCTAGGATGTTCTCAATGTCTTCCTTTCATTCATTAAGTTTATGTTTAGACCTGTGGCTGCAGTGGTTTTCATTTTCCACCAAGTGGCACTGCGTTCCATGATAAAACTTGGATGCTTGCTTGTGTCTGATTTGTTGCAGGGCTTGAGAGCTCCCTCCATCCCTGTGCAATCAGCAGACATCCTCACTCACACTACTCCTAAAGTTTGGGACCCTCCACAATTTTTCTCTCTGAAAAAATGTAAATAAACAAATGATCAGATTTGGATTTCATTCCTGTAAAAATTACAAGGAGACCTAAATCACAAAAAAGAGAGAACTCAGTTTAAAAAAATGCCAGTATGGGGGCAGTCTTCAACGCACTTTGTCACATGCTTGATGCCCAGCCAAAGTGACCTTTCCTGCATGTCTTCCCCCTCTCCTCCCCTTTCCTGTCAGCTTACTGTTAATGAAAAAAAAGGCAATGAGAGCAACAAACATACAAAAAATCTCAGTACAACATCTGTAGTAACAACAGTGTTGAAACCATTTGTGTTCAGTTGCCCCTGTTAGCCTGTAGCTTGGTGGGGTTTCTTTCCATATCAGCTACAGGAAGTTGTCAGGTTTCCTCTCATGAAGTCTTTCACAACATTTTAATAGAATTCCATAATCTGGCTCTCTATTGCAGATATTGTTTTGTTAACCTTCCTGCACCTTTTGCTCTTGCTCTCAGAAACCCCACAGATGGAATTTTCTCAAAGAATTACTAAAACAATATTTGTTACTCCATTTTAACCTGTAATGTCTATGACCTGAGTGAAGTTAAATGTTGGGGTGGTAGTAGGTTTTCTTCTGGGGTGGGGTGGGGGTGTCTGGGTGGTTGGCCTTTGGTGGGGATAGACATCGTTTGGGTCTGGGCAGTTAAGGTTCAGATTCTGGTTCCTTATTTTGATTCCAGTTCCTGATGGTTCTCAGCTCCGATTCTGTCTAGAGGAGGGGTCAGGATGGTTTGGGCGGGCGGAGTGGTCTTGGCTTCTCGGTGTGTTTTGGTTCTGTGGGCTCTGTGCCTTTTGTGGACTTCGGTGTGGGTTTTCTCATGGGGCTATTTCTGGCTGGTGTATTGGTGTCTGGCATGTGTTCTTGGGTTTGGATACTTTGGGTCTTCTTCTGCAGGGGTGCACTTTCGCGGGGTGAGAGGCTGGTGGGGGCGCGTTTACTCAGTGTGGACGGCTTTTGCTTTGGATGGTCTTGGCTGCATTCTGTCCTCCACTGTATGGTGTGATGTGGTGGTGGTCCTGTGCTGTGCGGCTCTGGCTGGCTCTGGCTGTTGTGCTTCTCGGCCTTGAACTTGGGTGGGGTTTGCTTGTCTGCTGGTTGGTTGCTGGTGGGTGGTGTGTGCTTGGGGTTGGTGGTCCCTATGGACATATGGAGGAATGTGTGTTGTCGCTGTTGCTGTGGCGTTGGCTCAGGGGGAGCTGCAGCTTGGCTTGGCTCTATCGTTTTTGGCTGGCCTGGATGTTGGTGGTTCTGCATCTCAGGGGGTGTGTGAGCTGTGGCCTGTCTGTGGCGCCCTTCAGTTTGCTGGGCCAGCATCTTTGCCCCGGGCACGGTGGTAGGCTGGGTGGTGCATTGTGGGGTCTGCCTGGCTGGCACTGGCAGTTTCGGTTAATTTGTCTATGGAGGGGTGCATGAGCCTATGCTGGCTGGGGTTTGCATTTGATAGGCCTGCCGTTTTGAGTGGGGTGTGCCTTATTGGCCGCCTTGATGTTGGTGTGGGGCATGGTTTGATCCACTGGCCTGGTTGCGGCTTCACTTCAGTACTGGGCCGGGGGGCATCAGGTACTTTGCGCTCTGTTGGCTCTGTGCCGTGGGTTTAGGTGTCGTTGGGCATGTTGGCCAGGTGCCCTCCTTTGTGTGGCGTATTATTGTTGCGCTGGGCCGGCTGGTCTTCTGTTTCTTTTGGAGTGGGGCTGTGCTTTTGATCATCGCTGCCCGCTTCCGGCTGGCTACTCTTTGTTGGGGGCTTCTTCGGTCAGGGGACTGGGTGTCGGGGCTGGGGATCAGGGTTTGAGGGTTTAGGCTGGGAGTGATGGTCCCAGTTTTTGGTTGGTTTTCTCAGGGCCTGTCCCTAGCCTTGGGAACGGTGGATGTGCTAGTGCCTCTCTCCTCTGTTGGAGCTTGGCAAACAGGGGTGCCTATTGGGTTCTGCGAAGGACCTGGCTCCTTGGGAGAGTATTTTGCCCCCCAGTCCTTTCCTCCCCATCCCGAGACACCTCCCTCACCCGCTCAATCACACTACCACTCATGTAGGGCCTTGGGGTGCGGGTGAGTCATTTGAGTGCCTCGAGGATTTTCCATCGCCGCGATCCCATGGCAGCCTGGGCCCTAATTTTAATGTACAACTTAGACACTCTCACTTACATTTTCTCACTAACATTTTCATGACAGGCACTCTTAATGCCATCCAGTGGGGAGTGTATTTTATTAACCTCACCTCTAATGCCTGTGCCCACCTCTAAGGCTTAAGTTGCATGTAAACATTGAGGGTTCTGGGTGTGGGGGGTGTGTAGCAGAACCTCTTCCCCACCTGTTTTTCTTTTTAAATGCTCTCTACAACACACATTAACACCACATTTGAGCGGGCAGTAGTAGGCTTGGGGTCTTTCAGCACCCCCGTTTGCTGTTTGCCATCTGGGGTTGTCAGGCCAGAAGAAGGAGTGGGCCTTCTGGTTGGGGTCTGGTCTGGGCTGGGGTTGGGAGTTGGGTCTTGGGGGCTGATTGGTGTCGGGGCTGGGCAGTGTGCGGCGGTGACTGGAGGTCTGGCTTAGTTTTGGTGGAGGGGCTGGCCCGCTTGCTCGGTGTGGCGGGGTGCCTCTGGGGTTGAGGTGTGGGGTTGGCAGGGTGCCACTGAAGTAGCCGTAACGTGCCTTTTTCGTACAGTTCACTCCACATGTGGATGACCAGGACTGACAACTTCTCTTCCCAAAACAACCGCCCTTTGGAACCCCTTTTTCAGAATGGCTCACGTAAGAGGTTTTGGGCAGAGAAATTAGTTAAAAATGAAATGTTTATTTCATGATGTTTGGTTTTGTTTGTGTTGAGAAAACTCAGCCACTCAAGTGCTAGCCGGCTGTCTGTCCAGCTAATGTGAACAGACATTTCATTGCGGCTATTTATTTGTTCTGTGTTGTTTTTGTAAGTTAAGACATAATTTATTTAAAGGGTGGTTTTAAACACCGATAATCCATTGCGTGCCGTCAACGCGTATGCATTTTAATAGTATTTTTAAGGTATATATTTGAATTAAAGGAGTGATAACAACTATAGACTTTTCTTTGTCAGCTGAAACCGCTAATGACTAAAGCTAGTCTGGCCAGATGCACATGTGACCCTAGTTAAGAATTATTTATCCAGGTTATTGGTTCCCATGCAAAACAATATTTCCTTAAATATTATTTCACCAAATAGACAACTAATTAAACAAAATTAAGAGTTTATCCAGAAGGTTGGGTTTTATTCAGCAAATCATTCTTTGAAATAATATTTTATTAAAATAATGTCCCCTTAACATGGTGGTGGGCTTTGAGTGCTCAAATGATCCTAGAGGCTATGTTGTCTGGGGCTTAAATGCCCCTGGTAGGGTCTCCCATGGCAAACAGGCTCTAGGTGATGGGTCAGACAAAGAGCAGTTCAAGAATCCTTCATGAAGACTAGTATATCGAGGCACGTGACGTCGCCCGGTACGGCGGAGCCAGGGTCCCACCCTGGAGCCAGGCCTGGGGTCGGGGCTCGCCGGAGAGCGCCTGGTGGCCGGGTTGCTCCTCGCGGGACCCGCCAAGCCCGAACGAGAGACGCGAGGCCATCCCCCAGTGAGCCCACCACCTGCAGGGGGAACCGGTGCAAAGATGATTGGGTGGCGGAAGCAGGCGGAGACCTCGGCTGCCCGATCCCCGGATGCTTAGGCTGGCTCTAGGGACGTGTAATGTCACCTCGCTGGGGGGGGGAAGGAGCCTGAGCTTGTGCGGGAGGTCGAGAGATATCGACTAGAAATAGTCGGGCTCACCTCCACGCACAGCGTAGGCTCTGGAACCCATCTCCTTGAGATGGGCTGGACTCTCTTCTACTCTGGAGTGGCCCACGGGGAGAGGCGGCGGGCTGGTGTGGGTTTGCTTGTTGCCCCCCAGCTCAGCCGTCTCGTGTTGGGGTTTACCCCAGTGGATGAGAGGGTCGCATCCCTGCGCCTTCGTGTTGGGGATAGGTCTCTGACTGTCATTTCGGCCTACGGGCCGAGCGGTAGTGCGGAGTACTAGCAGGAGGTCAATGATCGACTTTGTTGTCGTATCATCAGACCTTCGGCCGCATGTTTTGGACACTCGGGTGAAGAGAGGGGCTGAGCTGTCCACTGATCACCCCTGGTGGTGAGTTGGATCCGCTGGAGGAGGAGAAAGCCGGACAGACTTGGCAGGCCCAAGCGCATAGCGAGGGTCTGCTGGGAATGTCTGGCGGAGCCCTCGGCCAGGGATGTATTCAAATCCCACCTCCGGGAGGGCTTTGACCAGATTCCGGGGGATGTTGGAGACATAGAGTCCGAGTGGACCATGTTCTCTGCATCTATTGTCAATGCTGCTGCCCGTAGCTGCGGCCGTAAGGTCTGCGGTGCCTGTCGTGGCGGCAATCCCAGAACCCAGTGGTGGACACCGGCAGTAAGGGATGCTGTCAAGCTGAAGAAGGAGTCCTATCGGCTGTGGTTGGCTTGTGGGACTCCTGAGGTGGCTGACGGGTACCGTGAGGCCAAGAGTGCTGCGGCCCGGGCGGTGGCAGAGGCAAAAACTCAGGCCTGGGATGAGTTCGGTGAGGCCATGGAGAAGGACTACCGGTTGGCCTCGAAGCGATTCTGGCAAACCGTCCGGCACCTCAGGAGGGGGAAGCAGTGCTTCGCCAACACTGTTTATAGTGGGGGTGGGAGGCTGCTGACTGGGGACTCGGGGTTGGACTCTTTCATCACCCAGCCTGAAGTCACCGAGGTAGTTAAAAAGCTCCGCGGTGGCAAGGCTTCGGGGGTGGATGAGATCCGCCCTGAGTACCTCAAATCTCTGGATGTTGTAGGGCTGTCATGGTTGACACGCCTCTTCAACATTGCATGGCGGTCGGGGACAGTGCGTCTGGACTGGCAGACTGGGGTGGTGGTCCCAATTCATAAGAAGGGGGACCGGAGGGTGTGTTCCAACTACAGGGGGATCACACTCCTCAGCCTCCCTGGTAAGGCCTACGCCAGGGTATTGGAGAGGAGAGTCCGGCCGATAGTCGAACCTCGGCTTCAGGAGGAGCAGTGTGGTTTTCGTCCCGGCCGTGGAACACTGGACCAGCTCTATACCCTCTACAGGGTACTCGAGGGTTCATGGGAGTTTGCCCAGCCGGTCCACGTGTTTGGGGACCTGGAGAAAGCATTTGACTGTGTCCCTCGTGATGCCCTGTGGGGGGTGCTCCAGTAGTATGGAATCGGGGGCCATCCGGTCCCTGTACGAGCGGAGCAGGAGTTTGGTCCGCATTGCCGGCACTAAGTCGGACCTGTTCCCGGTGCATGTTGGACTCCGGCAGGGCTGCCCTTTGTCACCTGTTCATAACTTTTATGGACAGGGTTTCTAGACGCAGCCAAGGGCCGGAGGGGGTCTGGTTTGAGGACCAGTGGATTTTGTCTCTTTTTTTGCAGATGACGTGGTCCTGCTGGCCCCCTCTAGCCAAGACCTACAGCATGCGCTGGGGCGGTTCGTAGCCGAGTGTGAAGCGGCTGGGATGAAGATCAGCTCCTCCAAGTCCGAGGCCATGGTTCTCGACCGGCAAAGGGTGGCTTGTCCTCTTCAGGTTGGAGGGGAGTTGCTGCCTCAAGTGGAGGAGTTCAAGTATCTCGGGGTCTTGTTCACCAGTGAGGGAAGAATGGAGAGGGAGATCGGTAGACGGATCGGTGCGGCTGCCGCAGTAATGGGGCACTGTGCCGGTCCGCTGTGCTGAAGAGAGAGCTGAGCCGAAAAGCGAAGCTCTCGATTTACCGGTCGGTCTATGTTCCTACCCTCACCTATCGCCATGAACTTTGGGTCATGACCGAAAGAACGAGATCCTGGATACAAGCGGCTGAAATGAGCTTCCTCCGTAGGGCTGCCGGGCACTCCCTTAGAGATAGGGTGAGGAGCTCAGCCATCCGGGAGGGGCTCGGAGTAGAGCTGCTGCTCCTCCACATCGAGAGGAGCCAGTTGAGGTGGCTCGGGCATCTATACCGGATGCCTCCTGGATGCCTTCCTCGGGAGGTGTTCCAGGCACGTCCCACCGGGAGGAAGCCCAGGGGATGGCCCAGGACACGCTGGAGGGACTATGTCTCTCGGCTGGCCTGGGAACGCCTTGGGCTCCCCCCGGAGGAGCTGGAGGAGGTGTCTGTGGAGAGGGACGTCTGGGTGTCTCTGCTTAGTCTGCTGCCCCCGCGACCTGGTCCCGGATAAGCGGAAGACGACGAGTACGAGTACGAGTAAAATAATGTTTTATCTGATCTTGCATTGTGATTGGTGATTTGAAGGAATACCAATTATTGTTCTAAGTTAGTTCTAGGACTAACTTAACCTCCTTTCCAGATTCCTCAAGATAATACTTGGTTCTAAAACATAAATAACACTGATTGGTAATGTTGCATCACTCTATTGGTCATGGTTTTTAACTATCTTTGATTCACTTGTTCAGACTGTATATAGTTTATTGGGTTTCTCTTAGTCATTTTGTTTGGTAGTTTTAGTTTTATTGTTCTAGTATAATAAGTTTGTTAATTGAAATATTTTTGAATTTCATTTGAATTATTTTTGTTAATAAATTTTTGTATTTTAAGAAATTGTGTGAATTTACTCCATGTGTGTGCTGAGTTTTGCTGTTCAGTAATGCAAGAGCTCGTTTAACCCTTTTCTCTATTGTCCTAATACCACCGCCTTACACTTAACAGACTGAAATATTATTTGATTAAATATTAAATAATATAATCATTAAAAAAACCAAAACAGTCACCAAAGGTCAACCATTCCACCCACAACATCAACAAAATCAAACACAAATGATGTCAGTTGATTTTGCTATACCATCACTTTGAAGATTTTAAAGTTTAAGTCTTGCAAAGTTTATCCCTCCAAGACATATTACCTGAAACCAGGGAGCTGGCAAAACATGACCAACATGAAGCTACCACTATCATGCTTTACTAAAGGTACTGTGGTCTTCGATTTGAAATCCTCAACTTACGTTTTCCATACATTGTTCTGTTCATGTGGCCAAATAGTTCATTTTTGTCTCATCTGGCAGTAAAACCTTTCATTTGACAGGTTTCCTTAAGTTTTGGTCATTATATTTTACTGCTACCACTCAGTGAAAAATTCAGGTTCATTAACTGGACATAAATTCACTTAACTTGAAAAATTATCAAGTGATAAACTGAAGCCTTCATTACTGCATTTATCAAAAGTGATCTGAGTTCGTTAAAAAAAAAAAAAACCTTGAGCATCATAAACAAAACATGTCACTCTACTTGTTTGGGCAGTGTTGTATCAGTTCATCCATAACAAGAACTAGTTCAGCCAAGTTGAGTCAATTCATGTTCATAGTTCACCACATAAAAAATCTTAACTAAGTTCACTGCTCCAACATGAACTAGGTATCATTTATTCAGCATATTTTGTCTCAAATAAAGTTTAAAAATGTATATATAGATCATTCACAATATGCATTATCCCATTGCCTAGTTTCTACTTTATTTTCTCCTGTTGTCTTTGTTCACATATAAAATATTTTATAGTGGTTGAAGTACCAAAATTACTGCCTTAATTGACCAATTTAACACTGTTGTGATTATTAATCTGACAATATTATTTTATATTTAATATTAATATTTTAATATTTTATCAAATAATATTTCGGTCTGTTAAGGGTTGTCCTGTGAATACCACCCCAGTAAGGCGATGGTATTAGGACAAAGTTGAAAGGTGTGAGCCAAGCTCTGACATTATTGAACAGCATAAACTCCGCACACACGGAATGAAATCACACAATTTCTTAAAATACAATTTACGAAAATAAGTCAACTCAAAGTCAAACATATTTCAATCCACAAACTCTTTACTATGCTAAAACAATCCAACTAAACTACCAAGCAGAATTAAAGAACAATAAAGACTAATGGGCGATGTACAATATAAACAAGTTGATTAAAGATGATTGAAAATCATGACCAGAAGATTGATGCAACATTACCATGCAATGTTTATGTTTGAGAACCAAGGATTATCTTGAAGAATCTGGAAATGAAGTTAAGTTAGTCTTGGAACCAACTTAGACAATATTTAGCAAATGTTTAGACAACCATTCACAATGCAAGATCAGATTAAATATTTTATCAAAATAATGTTTTCAAGAATGATCTGCTGAATAAAACCAACCTTCTGGATGACTAATTCTCAACGGTGTCTCATTAGCTGCCTTTCTTTATTGAAATAATATTTAAAGAAATATTACTAAAGGTAACGGTAAATTATTTAAGGAAATATCTTTGAAAAGAGCCAAATCTTTCTGGAGAAATGGGGCTTAATGGTGTTTACTTAGCTGTAAAATGATGTTAGGGACATTTACTGGATTGAAAACTAAACCGTTCTGGGTAAATACTCTTCAGCAGCAAGCACGTGCCCAAGGCTGTTAGCAGTTAAGCTAACAAAGGAGGCTGATAGCTTAGCATCCAGAATCAAAACACACACTTAAAATTCCGTCAATGAAAGGGTTAAAATGCATAAGCGCGGACGGCGCGTTATGAGCAACACTCTGTGTTTAAAATCACCCTTTAAATAAAGTTTGTCTTAACTTTCAAAACACAAACACAGAACACAAAGCTGATGACGTGTGCAGCCTACTAGCACTAAGATAGCAGTTTCACACAACAAAACCAAACTTCATAAAAAAATGAAAACGTTCAGATCATTTAATCCTAACCGTTATTCTGCCCAAACCTAACCTCTGACCATGCTGAGGAAAAGATGTCCGGGGCAGCGAAGTTTGAAGAAACGTCCACAGTCAACAAGCGGTTAGCCTTCGGCTAACCTCGGTAGCCTCGGGGCTGCAGCTGGGCGTTCGATCTGTGACAAAGGGTTAGCTCCGTAGCTGGGCGTTGCAAGACGGCTCGTTCTGTCCGTCTACCAGCTGTTCATTACCGTAACCACGGTGATGCGTGCCGTTTGTCCTCCTCTCAGGCAAGGAAAACCGATTCACTCGGCTTGTAGAGATGGCGTCTCTGCTGTGACTTCTTTGAGACTGTTGCTCCTGCAGGCCTCAAGGGAGAAAGTCAAGCCAGGCGTGTACCTTAACTCACGTTTTTATGAATGGATACTGGGTACACAAACAGTTATTCAGTCATACTCAACTTTTGCATATGATCGGTGATCATATGACACTCTTGGATCGGTTTGAAGAGTTTACGTCTTTTTGCCAGCAAAAAGACTTCAGCGCGCTGTGTCTCTCCTGCTCCGATGGTCAACCGGCTTGGAGAAGTCGGGGCATTGGAAAGTGGGTGCTTTTATACAGCCAGTGGCATCATGGGAAGTCTTCTGTTACCCCCCATTTCCCCTTCTGAAGTTGTGCTGAAAGTCTGTTAAATGCAATTTATTTTGAAAACTCCAGAAGAGTTTGTACCGGAGTTTTAATGTTGAAATCCATGGTCCCAACATTACTTTTATCATATGAAAACAATACTGAAATTTCCACAGCAGTCCATGCAGACTACTTTGTATTTACAATCACTTTTTACCCACTTGTTTCCATCTATTCCGCTCAGACAGATTTGCCACCAGTGTGTTGCGTTGCCCTTTAAACAGATTAATACTGAATAACTGCCAGATATTGAAAGTTGAAGATTTCTTGGAAAAAATGGTAGAATCACTCACTTGCTCCATGTGTTCACTCTCCAGCCAAAGGAATAAATAAATAAAAGATTCAGTTCACCTGTATTTATCTTTGGTCATTAAGGAGTTGAAACGCCAAGGTGTTCTTCTTAAAAAATACTTTTCAATTCAGTTCTGTTTAGTTATATTTAAAGCACCCATTTACAACACACATTGTCTCAAGGTACTATACTCACACACAGAGAAAGTCAATTCAGTCCACTCATACAGGTGCCAAGTCAAGTACATACATTTCAGTTGATCCAAGTTATCAAACAATGCAGTCAAATTCTGTTAATATTCAAAATTGTTATTCAAATTGGCTAAAATGTTTTCTATCTAAGAAAACCCAGCAGATTGCACCAAGTCAGTGACTAGCATTCACTCCCTCTGGGTAAGCATGTAGCGACAGTTGGCAGTGGCTTGCATTGACTTTGCAGCAATCCCTCATACTGGGCATGCGTGTAGCAACAGTGGAGAGGACTTTGGAACTGATTTCAGTGTGCAGGAGTCTGTTTCTCCATCAGCTGTTTGAGAAATGATCACAGAATTACTGTTGCTTCAGTGGGATCAAGATCTGGGGAGTTTCCTGATCTCAGCTTTACTATAATGTCAGTGTCTGATTTTTGGGCCACTTTTTGTAACTTTAGGCGAGTGACACGGTGCTCCAACATGTTAAAAAAGGATCATCACCCAAGTGAGCCTGGATTATTAGAAGAAATTACTCAGGAAATTTTGATCCCAATGTTTTTGTGCATGAATTGATCAGGCTGCTCCATTGCATGCAGTTGCACTCACACCCACCAGCTGCCAGTGCTAAGCAAGCTTTGCATTGGTGGCAAGATGATTCTGTACTGCGCTCCTTAGAAGGAGACCGCCCTGGGACCTACTAGACACACTTGGTTGTCCTGAAACCTTCTGCAACTTATCCTCAACCTCCTTCAACTTCTTTCTGATGTAATATTCTTTTCAGGTGTTTCTAGACACGTGATGCCATTTGGATTCTGAATGATAATGGCTTCAGGCCTTTTTTAGTTGCAAATATTGCTCACATACAATGACACTGGCCACTTTATAAAGTACAGTTACATTTATGAAAAATGTAAAAGGTTCACGCTGCAGTGACATTATATCATGAAAGTAGTCCATTTAAGAAAAAGCAATAGTGATTCTCTCATTTCAAACTATTTCTTTAAACAAAAGCCAACAACAGTGGTGGGTATGCCTCGACAAAAAATGTCAGTGTCTCAATAATATATCATGTGACCTTGAGCATCAATAACAGCAATGACAATGACAATAGCATCTCATGCTGTTCACAAGTCAACTGATTGTCTGCTGAGACATGGCATCCTACTCTTCTTGAAGGGCAGCCATCAAGTCATTAAGGTTCTGGGGTACAGGGCTACAAGCCTTTAGACGGCGACTCAGCTAATCACATAGGTTTACTGTAGGATCCATGTCTGGTGGAAGTGCTGACCACTCCATTCGAGGGACCGCAGTCTCCAGCAGCCGTTTCCTAATGATGTAACCTCAATGATTTGGAGTATTGTCGACGACGAATATAAACTTAGGCCTGTGTTGTTCATGTACAGCCACAATGACTGGATGAATGATGTTATTCAGGTATTATGGGCTTGTCACTGTACCATTTACAAGTGTAGGGCAGTTCTGTATTGACTATACACCTGCCCACACTGTAACACCTTCACCACCAAAGGCCTGTCTGGTGACAACAGTGGAAGATGCATAGCACCCTCCTTGACATCTCCAACATTGCTGGCTGCCATAATTTCTGCTCAACATGAATCGACTTACATGAGATAGCAGAACTGAGGCACACTGGTCCCTCGTCCAACGTGAATGCTCCCTGGTCAATGCAGGACGATGATGCCTGTTTGGTCAGGTACCCTTGCAGGTCGTCTACCACGCAGACCACGCTGATTTAAATGTTTTCAAATGATCTGACGTGTCACGAGGGTTTCTTTCACCTCCCCTAAATGTGCTTGGACTTGAGTGGCATTCATCATCCGATTCCACGGTGCACTGTTCACTCTGAAGAGGTCATCAGTGTGGCATGTACTAAAGGACTTCCACTTCTATGTCTTTCTGTGACTCTTCCAGTCTCTCTGTCTCTCTGTTGCAACCTGCTGATGACACTCTGTGACGCTCTAAGCTCAGTGGCCACTTCTGTCTGAGAACATCCTGTTTGAAGCCCTGTGATGGTGAGGTTCCGTTGATCAATTGTTAGGTGTTGTCTTTGTCTCATTATGTCAAAATATGAACAATATGATGAGGAGGACTAATTGAACCAGGAAGTTTATTGGTCAACTCATGGATCAAACTCCTGTTGTGAATTTTGCCGTTAAGCTCTTTGGTAGAGAACAGGAAGTTGTGCAGAAAGAACTGAAACACTGAACAGCTGGACATGTACATTCAAAAGTTTAGAGAAGGTCACATGAAGTTCACCTGTATAGTGGATTTTAGGTTCATCCTGAATCTTTTCCTACGCTGAATATATCCCTAACGTTTTGTGGGTAGTGTAATTCAGAAACTGCTGATCTACTAAGATTTTTACTCACATCCACCTCTTGGGTTTACAGAAAATGCTCCAGAAAATGTAAAGTATCCAGTGAGCAGTAGTTATATGCAGACTGGCAACAGCAGCAGAAGACCACACCAAGTACCGCTACTGTCAGCTAAGAACAGGAAAAATAATACAGTTTACAGACTCACCTTGTTTGAATAATAGCAAATTGGAAAAATAGTACGTGGTTCAATGAGCCTTAATTTCAGCTCCAACATTCAGTCAATTTAGCTTGAATTATATAGCAGCAAATAACAACAAATGTACTTTAGAAGCAGACACTTTAGAAGCCAAAAGAAAAAAATATATATATAGTATATATATATATATATATATATATATATATATATATATATATATATATATATATATACAGGGGTTGGACAATGAAACTGAAACACCTGTCATTTTAGTGTGGGAGGTTTTCATGGCTAAATTGGACCAGCCTGGTAGCCAGTCTTCATTGATTGCACATTGCACCATAAGAGCAGAGTGTGAAGGTTCAATTAGCAGGGTAAGAGCGCAGTTTTTGCTCAAAATATTGAAATGCACACAACATTATGGGTGACATACCAGAGTTCAAAAGAGGACAAATTGTTGGTGCAAGTCTTGCTGGCGCATCTGTGACCAGGACAGCAAGTCTTTGTGACGTATCAAGAGCCATGGTATCCAGGGTAATGTCAGCATACCACCAAGAAGAACGAACCACATCCAACAGGATTAACTGTGGACGCAAGAGGAAGCTGTCTGAAAGGGATGTTCGGGTGCTAACCCGGATTGTATCCAAAAAACATAAAACCACGGCTGCCCAAATCACGGCAGGATTAAATGTGCACCTCAACTCTCCTGTTTCCGCCAGAACTGTCCATCGGGAGCTTCACAGGGTCAATATACACGGCCGGGCTGCTATAGCCAAACCTTTGGTCACTCATGCGAATGCCAAACGTCGGTTTCAATGGTGCAAGGAGCGCAAATCTTGGGCAGTAGACAATGTGAAACATGTATTGTTCTCTGATGAGTCCACCTTTACTGTTTTCCCCACATCCTGGAGAGTTACGGTGTGGAGAAGCCCCAAAGAAGCGTACCACCCAAACTGTTGCATGCCCAGAGTGAAGCATGTGGGTGGATCAGTGATGGTTTGGGCTGCCATATCATGGCATTCCCTTGGCCCAATACTTGTGCTAGATGGCCAAGGACTACCGAACCATTCTTGAGGACCATGTGTATCCAATGGTTGAAACATTGTATCCTGAAGGTAGTGCCGTGTATCAGGATGACAATGCACCAATACACACAGCAATACTAGTGAAAGATTGGTTTGATGAACATGAAAGTGAAGTTGAACATCTCCCATGGCCTGCACAGTCACCAGATCTAAATATTATTGAGCCACTTTGGGGTGTTTTGGAGGAGCGAGTCAGGAAACGTTTTCCTCCACCAGTATCACGTAGTGACCTGGCCACTATCCTGCAAGAAGAATGGCTTAAAATCCCTCTGACAACTGTGCAGGACTTGTATATGTCATTCCCAAGACGAATTTACGCTGTATTAGCCGCAAAAGGAGGCCCTACACCATACTAATAAATTATTGTGGTCTAAAACCAGGTGTTTCAGTTTCATTGTCCAACCCCTGTATATATGATCAAATCAATCCGATCAAATGGAAAGATTCAAAAGTGTGTTGAAAACAAAATGATGTCTAGGTTTTTCAAATAATTTTTTTTAAATCAGTGTAAATTATTACCCAAAATAAAATCCAGCATTTGGGTCACTGCTAAAACTTGCAGCCATTATTGTTTGTTTTACACAATTACACTCCTGATCAAAATCTTAAGAATGGGTAAAACATTACAAGCATGGGCGGTTCCAGACAGGGGCCAACAGGGGCCAGTGCCCCTTTAAAACTGCTCTTGGCACCGGCCCCCTTTTACGGCCCTTGTACTAAAGACATAATACTAAATCAATCTCTTATTATGATATGTGCTGGCATGTAAACTGTAACTGATTTTTCAATTGGACCAGTTTTATTTTTTACCTTTACTGTTTTACTTTAACAAGAAATTTAAAAAAAAGGTGTTGCACTTCGGATCACAGTTTTCATCTGCTAGATCAGGGGTCTGCATCCGCATCTCCAAAGCAGCAAATGGCCCTGTGGCTCACTTAATATATTAAAAGATGAGATAATGCCTGTATTTTTTTTTTCATTCTTTTGTTCTGTGCCCCCATGAAAAAACACTGGCCACACCCGAGTAAATTGTGTCTAAAACCGCCACTGAAAACAAGCATTCACAGTTTAAGGATACTTGATATTTCAAATTGTACAAAGTGTCAGCTCTTCTAAACACAGCAGACACAAAGGTAAAATTGATCTTGTGCCTGGGAATCAGGTTTTATACAAACACAAGAACAATTGAGCTCTTATTAATAGGATTCTCTGGCTCCATGACAAAACAAACCAAGTATTACAGTGATTCCAGGGACATGTAGTTCAGGCTCAGTAAACAGTCTTAAACAGTCTTGAGAGGAAACCCTCCCTGTAAACACTCGTTTCATATCCTCCAGAGTGACAACACAATAGAGCTCTGGTTCCTAATTACCTCCACTCTATCCAAAATGTAAACTGTACGCTCTGTAAAAAGTAGGACCTGAGTGGGAACAGATGCTCCACACCTTAGTGTGTAGGAGTGGTACAGATAAGGCTTGTTTTTATATTCTGTGATTGATAATATAAAGTGCTTCTATTTCCATAAACAGCTGGATCACAGTTCAGGGGGTGAAGAATAAAAATAAAAAGCTAGTATCCAGGCAATCTGGAAATAATTGATATGTAAGAACTGCTCTAATTTACAGCTCTTGTTTCTAGTAAATGGATCTTGGTCAGAGTTTGTTAAAATCTTACAAATTTGTCTAGGACAGATGGATGTTTTTGAGAGACAGGATTGTCCTTCCTCTGTCTTAGTCCTGTGTCCATCCTGGTTTGGCAGAGAATGTTCTTCTGCCAGAGGAACAAGGCCTTCCAAGTAGAAGCCTTGTGTTGCACTACAAGGCAATTCTGCATTGGTTTTGCTGTATGTCGCTGTTTAGCGTGTTTTGGATTCATATCTTTACATCACAACATTATATGAATTCATTGTATTTTCAGCTTTATCCTTCCTTGTCCAAAATTCCTTAACTTTTTATCCAGGCTCCATTAGGTGCCTTGTCCAGGCTGTCTCAGTGTAATGGTGCCCTCTATTTGCCATATAGACCATCTATCCACTGTCTACACTCTTTATGGTTTTATACCTAGTGGTGACTGGTCAATAAGGGGGGATTGGGGTACTGTAACCCCCTGTACAGCCTCCCAGTCCATCACAGTGTGACACAGAGACACAAAAGACAAACAACCATGCTCACACAAACTTACACCTAAAATAATTTTTTAGAGCCCAATTAGGGTAACATTCCTGTCTTTGGACAATGGGAAGAAGCTGGAGTATCTCCAGAGAACCCATGCAAGTACAGAGAGAATGTCGAAGCACCGGGTAATAGCTTGGACATTGCAGATCTTCTAGATTTAGGTCCTGATCTTGGGATTTGGTCTTTTATGTGGCTGGTAAAACTTGTAATACAATTTTAAACTGTTCAGCATCTGAATGTGAGTTGCTTTAAATTAATTATTTTCTCAACTGTCATCTCTGTTCAGCAACATTACAAACAAATCTCTGGTCTCATTACATTTGAGTGATAAAAAAACAATTCATACAGAGCAATAAAGGAATCACTGCAACATTTTTATGCATCATTACATTTAGGGTCCGATCTTCAAAAGGTCCGCAAAGCTGATCTAGAACCAAGTTGCTAATCAGATTGCGTGTGTACAATCAGCGAAACAGTGGGCTCAAACTTTTTAGCGTGTTTGCCTTCATGAATATTCAAAACATATGACCCAAAGCGTACATTTATGAGAGGTGGATATGCAAATGTAATCGCTTACCACCCGCAATGAGATTTATCAAACCTGAAATGGATTGCAATGCTGGTTTTACGTCTAGATTTAGCAAGTTTGAAATACAGGTTCTAACTGGGAAGCAAAAATGTCTGCTGTCACTGAGGCCAGAAGGAGGCATAGATAGAATGACAGATGACGGGGAGATACAATCTTCTGTACATGTGTCAACAGATTTGGGTTGTCAAAAAATATATATAAAAATAGATGAGAATAGAGGATTCTATGTAGGATTATCTAAGGTCTCATTTGGAGCCACACAAAGGACCCACTGAGCTTTGATGTTGATAATATAATAGGAAGAAATAAAGACAGTGTTTGCTTTAATCTTGTCACTAAACAAAACACATTGTCATTATACTAGAAAGGGATCTGACCCATGTGCAGAAATACACTCAGGAGAAGTTTACAGATTTTAAGAGATTTATTTTCACAGGAATGAGTAGTGGCGAGAGAACCAGGACCGCTAGATCAACAACTGGACAGAGAAGGGGAGAACAGGTAAGTACTGAGTGATGGGTTGATTATTATAGTAAAAGTAATATGGAACGCTTACTGGAGGAGATGATTGAACCGCCAGGGGAAAAAAAGAGATGTGGAGTCTGGGAGCATGAGACCAGAGGAAACTGAAGAAGGTAATATCCAAGGTAGGTTAGTCTATGGATGCTTGAAGGAGGTTTCCGGGATGTCCAGTTGAGCTTAGTCCGTGGTATGAAGAAGGTGCGTGGTGCACTGGATGGTGGGGCTTGCACAGGAGCTCGTTGGAGGGTGAACAAGGTTCACTTATGATTTTGGCCCGCTAATCGCAGAGCCAGGAAGCTACCAGTTTGGAGTTTGTCTAGTTTGTCTAGAGAAGGGAGGCTTGAATCTTAGATCCAGAAGTCAGGAAACGAACTGGGAAACGGAGCCAGGGCTTGAAAGCAACCTGAGAAGGAGGACACACGAAGGTTAGTCAAAGCTCTAAGAAAACACGAAAGCTTAGCCATTAAACTAGAGTCTGGCGAGAGTCTTTTACCACTGTGGGCTAACACTCAGGCGTCAAAGTGCTGGCTGCCTCCTGCTTATATGCTCCCAGCAGCAATCATCAGGATGAGCCACACCTGTCACCTGTGCGCCCATGAGCTCCCACGCCATATATGGACTAACGAGAGTAAATAGCAGGCAAGAAACAGAAAACAAACAGATACTCCCAGACCCCGACACACATTGCATTATTGACAGTAACATTGTGTCATTGCACGGCACTCAGAGCTGGATCAGTTTGATTACGTGAACATGTGCAAGTGGAGGACTTATAGGCTTACATGTTGTGGTTGTTTACGATAAATACTGAACTCTTCACACATTTACTCTCAATAAAAAATAACATGGTGAGTCTCTGAAAAAAATTAAAAGTTCAAGCAAGGCAACCTCTAAGAAATTCTTTGACAGACATATTTGTCTTTTTTATTAACCAATTTCTAAGCGGCAACCATTGTGAGTTACGTCGAGCAACACACAGTTAATGAGCTGTGCACACTCCTATGTTGATTTCAGTCCAGACACAGCACTGATCCGCTGACCCGTGTGCACACCGATGGCAGAGGGCGCATGCTAACTTAGACACAGCTCTGCCCTCCTGCACAGTGGCCTGTACTCCATCATTCTGATTAAAGCCTAAACAGGATGTAGTCTTTGCCTCACTGGGTCCGTCCGGACCACAAACATAAAGCATCTGCTCCAAGGGCGTAACTTTGGTTCTAGCATTGGGGGGGTTAAGTTCTCTGCCTAGTTGTTTATTTATTGAATCATTTACTTTTGTAAAAGCAGTCAGGCTAATTTTGCATTCTTGTTTTAGAAATTTATTCTAATGCTTTTACTGGGATTTACTTAACTTACCTGTTTTCTTTGTATTTATTCTGCAGTTTTTTGTTCCACATCAGTTCAGCAATTAATAAAAAGCTTACTTTCACTTCATCTTTTTTCTAACACAGAACCAAATATTAAAATTTTTTTAGAGCACCTTTATATTCATGACTGCTGTATTGTGGTGTTTCAAAAGCTTCACAATAATTTGACTTGGTTTTATTTTTTGTTAGTAGTTTAAGTGAAGGATGAAGATTAACAGTTTATAACTGATGAAAAATATTTGGCTGAAGCAGATAATGCCACATTTTGTGATATTTAGAAAAAACTTTTTGCTCAGTTCATCGAACTAAAGTTCTTAAACTCGGAGAAACTATGTTTACTGTGACTTAAATAAATGTGCTTCTTTTCTCATCCACATAAATTACTTTTTAAAATTTTACTCTCTCACTCTCTCCCACATCTGAGGCTCTGTTGTCATAATTTCTTACATTTCTAAAAAGAAAACTGCTATAAAATTGATTGTCTTAGATTTTAATTGAATGGTAAGACCCTAAAAACACATTCATTTATTTTAATTTTCCTGTGAGCTATCCCAACATCTCATTAAATAATGTTCCTCCTATCGTGAACCTTTTGACTAAAGATCAGATGTTTTTCACATCATGATGCAGATCCAGCTAGAAGCTCACAGAGAGGGTTCTTCTGTTTTCCATCACGGCCAGGCCATTTAACTTCACCCATAACTCAGGTAAAGGTCCCTCATCATGACCCTGATGATGCTCATTAGTGAACCTCCACCTCATGTCTTACTGGGTGAATCAGTGATTAGCGCTAGCTTACAATTAGCCCATTCTGAGCCAGCTCTCAGGTTTAATGCTAACTTCAGTCTGGGTTAAGTCGCTCTGCTTCCACCTATTCCTGGGCGAACACACCCTCCAGGCTCCTACTCTCTGGTTGGCTCCACGGCTGCTCTGAAATGAGCCGTCTCCCCTATTGTTGCCCTGTTTGAGGAGCTCAGTGTAACTTTTCGGGTGATTAATGAGGCAGGCCGACGCTCCTGGACCGAACAGTAGTTCTGGACTTCCAGAACGGACAAATTGCCATTCCGCCTGAGCCTGTGCACGTAGTTGCGCAGTCGCAGTGCAGCGTGTGCGCAAATAACCACTTTTTGCCTTTTTTTCCTTTAGACTCATTGTCAGGTTCGGTGGAGCGGGCAGTGATTATATGGAACACAATAGAAACAAATCTGATAGTTTTTAATGAAAATGTGAAGTCTGTCATTTTGGGGCTTAATGCATCTTTTGAACAGACATGAACTCCTAAATAACTTCGTTCATGAGATTCGGGGCTGTTCTGAGAACATCTAGAGCTCCAGCCCCAGAGGTCCAGGTCACAGGTCTAACAAAGCACCTGTGTATTTAGGAGCTAGTCTACATCCACCACCATTCAGTGTGTCTGCGTGTACAGGCGTGTGCGAGCGGCATAGAGAACTTAACAATGCATATAGATTTACCTCATTTTGATTTTTATAATTTTTTACAAGGTGTTGCTGTCGACCAACAGTGAAAAATCGTTGTCTGTTTTTGAGAGTACAACCACTCTCACCAGCGACTGAATCAAAAGTAGGCCTACAGCAAACAGTGAAGGCTTGGTGGATAGCAAGTTTTTGGGAGGAGGAGGAGGGTTACATTACCAGATGATGATGTTATTTTGCTGGCAAATGAAAATAAAAGAAATTCAACAAGTTTTTATGCATTATTTATTTGTAAATCGGAGTGATGTTATTATTTAGGAGGGGGGGTCATATTGACTTGATCAGATTTTGGGGGTGGGGTCAGAGGCGCCCTGCACAAATGAACAGAGAGGGGAAAGTTCTGCTCGAAGTGTTGATGTTAAAATCCTGTTGTGTAAAATATCGTCAGCTCAAAACGTTTTTGTCTTGTAGAAAGACAAGTTTTGGAACTGAACCCACTGCAAGTTTAAATCTTTACTAGACAGCTGTCAAATTTGAGTTAATTAGGCAGTAATTCTAAACAGATGTTTTTGACAATCAATCTAATTAATAAGTCTTTAGCATTCCTTTAAGATGTGTATATTTTTCTATAGGTATTCTAGAGGTTATTGGTTTTTTGAATAACTGTTGATTTGAGAGTCTGTGTGCATGGCAAAGACTGCTCTGGTCCAATTGAACTAAATGAATAAATGAAAGTTTCAAACTTCCTGTTCAACGTGTACATTACAAACACAAGGATGGCTTAGCAGGCAAGCTGTTATTAGTAATGCAAGGTACATTGTTGGCACATAAACAAATATTATTCCACTATACATAGGAAAAGAAAAGTGCACCAACAGTTTAATGAAACACAAGCTGACAGACATGAGAATAGACACTTTCTGATTTGCCCTAAAAATAAGTCAAGGAACAAAGCACTTTTAGCAAGATAAGCTATGTGTCTCTCATTGTCCAAATATTTTTTTTTGCACCTTTTATCTATGATCTTGTCCTGAAACTGAGGCAGCTTTGACCATCAGGAGTTCCTCAATGATTTGCTTTTTCCTCTCCAGATGAGGTCTGCCATGTCAACAATACATGGCAGGAAAAGTGGCGACTGCTACAGTGAAACAATTGTGTTGTATTCTGGATGGTGTCTGTGCATGTTTTTGTGCACAGAGGAAAATGGATTGACGTCATTATGTCGGAAAGAGACCCACATCATCAAAGAAGCTCTGAAGGAGAATTCCTGAAGAACAACACCAGCCTTTGTCCTTCTCTCATGCTGCGCTCCGGAAAACACCGTTCATGATCCCATAAATACGTTTTGGACAGGTTTATGGAGAGACTGTACACATCCAGTGTGGTGTAGCCTTCAAAAACAAAACATACACATATTCAAGGTGTGTGATTGTTACCAACTGACTAAATACCAGGTAAAACTAAATGGAAATTTAAAAGACATGTTTGAAAAACTAAATTACACCTCATGTTTTTAGAACCAACTTTATTAGCAATTACTTCACATTCAGTGAAAAAGTGTTTGCCCCATTACAGATTTCTTCTGCTTTTTTGTCACAGTGAAATGTTTCAGGTCATCACACAAATTTAAATATCGATCAAATATAAACTGAGTACATAGAAGAGGCATTTTCCGATAACAATTTATTTATTTAAGACAAAAAGCTGTTTAAACCAACTGGGCCCTGTGTGAAAAAAGAATTTCTCCTAAAATATCACTGTGGTGAAATTTGAGCTCACTGTCATGATGTGTTTCAAGGACGATCCAAATGCAGAGCGTGGTACTGGCCAAAAATAAAGATCTTTAATGAAGAAGATAAGAAAAACTTGCAAAACTCATAAACAGGGTTTGAAACCTGGACAGAAAACTGGGCAGAAGAACAGAGACACCGGAAGCAAAAACCATGGACTATAAGGCAAAAGAAGGGGCATAGGGACAAGGGAGAGGTGAGTGCAATCTGGTAGGAATGAGAAACAGCTGAAGACAAGGAGCTGAGGGAGAGAGAAAAGTGAGCAGGATCATAACAGACCCAGGGAAGAATCTAACACAGGATAACAATATAAAATGAATACAGGAGTAAACTAAGAAACTAGATGCAAAGGATTTACTAATATGGCAAGACTATAAAACATGATGAACAACACTGCAGGATCATGACACTCTTCTTTGTAGTTTTTTTTTTCTCAAATCCAGCCTCTTTAAGGTTGTACTTCAGCATCTCCATCTACTTTTGGATTTATCCCCATTTATATCCACTATACTAGTGGATATATATTTATATTTATATATATATATATATTTATATTTATATATATATATTTGCAACAAAAACAGCAAAATAAATTTGGAGAAATCTGTCAGCAATTCATCCATAAGGTCCCAGAAGTGTCATTGTGATCATTAGCTGAAGATGACCTCCTGTGTTTTAGCGTTTGATGCAACTTTAATTGAACAGCAGAGAGTCTTAAAACTTTTCCAGTTCCACACTGCCGATTTGGTCCAGATACTTTTTCCAGCACCAGAGCCTCCTGATTTTTGTAGCTAAGTCTGAAAGAAAATCATCCTTTCCAGCTGCTAACCTGAAAATGGCAACAACACGTATTTAATAGAGAACTAGAGAACTAAAGTAATAATATTGAGTTTGTATCTCCCTCACGGCACTTTTGGGGTTCTGTAACCGTGTATAACCGTTATTAGGCCAGCTAGAATCCCATGGGCTGGTTAAGAGTAACTCACTGACTCCTGATCCAAATATCAATCAGGGTTTATGCTGCTTTTCTATGGGAAGAAACTCCAAAATGAATTTTGGAACTGAACTTGAATTTCATACCTGAAAGTAAAAGTAATCAAACTGACTTTTTTATACAATTAAATACATTTTAAAAGCAAATGAATTTGGTTTCAAAACATTAAATTCAGTTTCAATTTAGTGAAATTCATTTTCAAACCAATGCGTTTAATTTAATTTAACAGATTAGGCAAATACAGATTCAGTCTGAGCAATTCAAATTCAGTTTCTGATGGCACAAGTTTCTTCCCATACTTTTCAATGTAAGGCTGCAGGTTCTCAGATAGAGAGCAGAATATACAGGGGTTAGACAATGAAACTGAAACACCTGTCATTTTAGTGTGGGTGGTTTCATGGCTAAATTGGACCAGCCTGGTAGGCAGTCTTCATTGATTGCACATTGCACCAGTAAGAGCAGAGTGTGAAGGTTCAATTAGCAGGGTAAGAGCACAGTTTTGCTCAAAATATTGAAATGCACACAACATTATGGATGTCATACCAGAGTTCAAAAGAGGACAAATTGTTGGTGCACGTCTTGCTGGCGCATCTGTGACCAAGACAGCAAGTCTTTGTGATGTATCAAGAGCCACGGTATCCAGGGTAATGTCAGCATACCACCAAGAAGGACAAACCACATCCAATAGGATTGACTGTGGACGCAAGAGGAAGGTGTCTGAAAGGGATGTTCGGGTGCTAACCCGGATTATATCCAAAAAAAATAAAACCATGGCTGCCCAAATCACGGCAGAATTAAATGTGCGCCTTAACTCTCCTGTTTCCACCAGAACTGTCCGTCGGGAGCTCCACAGGGTCAATATACACGGCCGGGCTGCTATAGCCAAACCTTTGGTCACTCATGCCAATGCCAAACGTCGGTTTTCAATGGTGCAAGGAGCGCAAATCTTGGGCTGTGGACAATGTGAACATGTATTGGTCTCTGATGAGTCCACCTTTACTGTTTTCCCCACATCCGGGAGAGTTACGGTGTGGAGAAGCCCCAAAGAAGAGTACCACCCAGACTGTTGCATGCCCAGAGTGAAGCATGGGGTTGGATCAGTGATGGTTTGGGCTGCTATATCATGGCATTCCCGTGGCCCAATACTTATGCTAGATGGGCGCGTCACTGCCAAGGACTACCGAACCATTCTTGAGGACCATGTGCATCCAATGGTTCAAACATTGTATCCTGAAGGCGGTGCCGTGTATCAAGATGACAATGCACCAATACACACAGCAAGACTGGTGAAAGATTGGTTTGATGAACATGAAAGTGAAGTTGAACATCTCCCATGGCCTGCACAGTCACCAGATCTAAATATTATTGAGCCACTTTGGGGTGTTTTGGAGGAGCGAGTCAGGAAACGTTTTCCTCCACCAGTATCATGTAGTGACCTGGCCACTATCCTGCAAGAAGAATGGCTTAAAATCCCTCTGACCACTGTGCAGGACTTGTATATGTCATTCCCAAGACGAATTGACGCTGTATTGGCCGCAAAAGGAGGCCCTACACCATACTAATAAATTATTGTGGTCTGCAACCAGGTGTTTCAGTTTCATTGTCCAACCCCTGTACCTGCAAAGATAAACTCTAGTGACAGCAGACAAAAATTTTTGATTGGCTTATTTTCTTCCAGATACAAAATCACTGTAAGGTACAGATCTCCAGTTGGAAACTGAGTAATTTCACGTAAACCCCCCAAACAAACTGAGCAATTTACGCATTTCAAGAGTCACAACGAAAGGAGGTAAGAGGTCCACTGGGATATCTGACTAAATACACCACCAGAGGACACAGGAAGAGGGAACAGCTATGAGCGACAAAGGCTAAAGCTAGGAGCTACCACCGAGAGATAGCCATAGCAATGGGTGATTGGGAGTTGATTCTGCACAAGCTCAGAAGGTTTCGAAAATACCAAAAACAATTAGAAACAATCAATGAAGAACTCTCCAGGGTAAATACTACACTGAGTGAAGGTGAAGAGCACATTGTGAAACTAGAGGGAAGCACACAGAACACACAAGAGGTTCTGACAGACATCTCAAAGTTAAAGCACATATAGCTAGAAGTAAATGGACCCGGAGAGTTGCTCTAGGTGCAAAAACATAAGGATTTATGGTGTTCCAGAGGGGGATGAGAAAAAATATGCTACAGTGACTACATTCATGGAGGGCCTCCTCAGCCTTCAAGTTGCCAAGGACCTTGCCAACCTTCATATTGACCACCAGAAGACGAGCTGCCCCACTCCATCATAGTGACATTTCTGAGCTTTAAGACGAAAAAAGCGAATGTCTGTTAGGGATGATGGAGCAAGGGATTGAAATGAAAGGAAGATCTAATCAAGATAGACCATGACAACTCTCTCCTGGTCCTTCAGAGGAGGAAAGAATTTGCAGAGGTCTGCAAAGTTCTGCAGGAAAACGAAGTCCCGTTCCAGACACTTTTTCCTCCCAGGTTAAAAGTGTCTTACAAAGATGGAACCAAAGTCTATAAAAGTTTAGAGGAAGCAATGGAAGACCTGGCATCCAGAGGCTACGAGATGAGGATCTTCAAACCCTTCAAACACTGGTGCAGCAGATTCAGCGGCCGACATGGAGAAAGGCAGAGAGGCGCACAAGAAAAACCACCGCTGCCGGCCAGGATGACAGCTACAAGGAGAAATTGAGAGCCTTCGGGCGACCTTCAATAACATCTTTTACAAATTAATGTGCAGGGATATTTAACTTTGCTATGCATCTTACTCCTCCCTCCTCACTCTTTTTATTCCCCACTCTCCCTTCCCTCCACCTTGGGGGTGGTATGCACAATTCAGAGGTGACTCTATCAAAGAACAATGCAATCCCACAAGCTATGAAGCAGTCAAGTTAGGGTTCCTTTTTCATCATACAGCTGACAGGGGCCATGCATTCCAAATGCAGGAGGAAGGACTTAATTTTGATTTCCAAGACATTAAGAGTCAACAAGAATAGATTTGTTTTGGATAAAGGCAGAATTAACAGTATCGAGATGAGTTTGTTAAATTTGTGTGTTCTTCCTGGTAGTGATTGGGCCTTTTTCAAATCAATTTTCAATAACACTGTCAAGGACTTGCAATATTTTGTGGCAATTTTTATATTCGACTGAACCCACGAACAGACTCTTCTAATGGCAAACCTGATTCAAGCAACACCAGCAAAAGAATTAGAGCGGGAATAGGTATGTGGAGGGAGTTGAAGTGGAATGCTTGTGTTTATACCTATCATTTACCGGCACACAGTGCCTATTCCTAGATCGATTGCTTTTTTATTTTTAGGTAAGAACACAGACTACTTAAATGGGTTTAACCACTTTATCAAACCATTACCCTCTGCTCCTGACAGTAGACTTGGAGAACAAGAAGAGATTTACTAGAAGATCAGTTCAAATATTCTTAATAACTGTATAATTAAACATAAATTGAAAATTGAAGTTAGATCCTACTTAGATCTTAATGATAATGATAAGGTGACATTGATAATACTCTGGGATGCATTGAAAGCTGTGCTAAGAGGAAAAATAATAACTATTTCTTCTCATGAGAATAGAACTAAACAAAATAGACTCAAAGAATTGGAAAAAGTCTTGGGATGATTACAAACTGAACACTCATTAACACTGAATGAAACCTGGAGAAAAACATAGAAGAAATAAATAAAGCTGAAATCATTAAGGTCCTTATCATACAAACTAAGAAAACAACAAGCAGACAGAACTATTCATAGAAAAACAAAACCCTTTAACAAACCAAATAGAAACTAGTCCTGAAGGAAATAAACAGTATTTCCAAAAGTATTATGAGCATCTATATACCAAACAGCAGATGACCAATATGGCCAGGGTGTTAAACTGTGTGCTGGAAAAGAATACAACAACCCTCAAAACCACCTCAGCCATCAGTTTATTTATGTTCACCATCCTACACATCAGGCTGGAAACAAATAGAGGGGACCACTGTAAAATGTGTTCCTGTTATGGCTCTGCTGGCCAATAGTAAATTTCAGGATGAGTTGATGGCTTTGGAAAATCCCTGGTTGCCTGGAAAAGTGCGATAAGAATTTATAAACTATAGAACTCATCCTAAATGTTGAGATGATGTGCCCATGATTCTGACTTTGTACCCAACTGAAGTGATGAAAAATTTTAAAACTGGTCCCTTAGGGGCCTCACATCCTATGATTTATTTCTCCACAAGGGGTCATTCAAGAGTTTTGAGGTGTTACAAAATGAGGATGGTTTAGAAAGAGTAGGCTTTCATAGGTTCTTGCAAGTTAGACACCATTGGAAAAGGGCTGAAGTATGTGTAATGTGGGGTTCTTGGAGGTTTTCCTGTCATTAATGAAACCGGGAATGTAATCAAGTGGTTTTAAGACTATGCAATTGTATTCAGTTGTAAAAACAGGGACTATATAAAGAATGTGGGAGGCTAAAGTAAATGAGCTGATTCCAGCAGAAAACTGGGAAAAATATGTCAACTTCTGGAGATGCCTGCTGGAGACAAATAGAGCCACCTATGGACATTTCTTTGGGGAATTTCTTTACTATATATATGCTTCCAATAGGTAAATGATCAGGCAGCATAGAATAAATGTTCACTGTTACGCTGATGATACTCAGCTTTACTTATCCATAAATCCTGATGAGCCCAACCAGTTAGATAGACTACAAGCATGTCTTGAAAACATAAAAACTTGGATGACTTTAAATTTTCTGCTTCTAAATTCAGACAAGACAGAAGCTGTTGTCTTTGGACCAGAGTCTTTAAAAAATAAAATGCTTAGTCAATCACTTAAACTGGATGGCATTAAATTGACCTCCGGTAATAAAGTAAAAAACCTTGGTGATATTTTTGACCAGGACATGTCATTTAAATCCCATATTAAACAGGTTTCTAGGATTTCCTTCTTTCATCTCCGGAACATTGCCAAAATTAGAAATATCTTGTCCAGAAGTGACGCTGAAAAACTAGTACATGCATTTGTTACTTCAAGGCTTGACTATTGTAATTCTTTACTATCAGGATGTCCACAAAATGCAGTTAAAAGCCTTCAGCTGATTCAAAATGCTGCAACATGAGTTCTGATGAAAATTAAAAAGAGAGATCATATTTCTCCTATTTTAGCTTCCCTTCATTGGCTCCCTGTTAAATCCAGAATAGAATATAAAATTCTCCTCCTCACATATAAAGCCCTTAATGATCTAGCTCCATCATACATCAGAGATCTGATTGTTCCATATGTTCCTACAGAGCACTTTGTTCTCAGACTGCAGGTTTACTGGTGGTCCCTAGAGTCTCTAGAAGTAGGATGGGAGGCAGATCCTTTAGCTATCAGGCTCCCCTCCTGTGGAACCAGCTCCCAGTTTTAGTCCGTGAGGCAGACACCCTGTCTACTTTTAAGGCTAGGCTTAAAACTTTCCTTTTTGATAAAGCTTATAGTTAGAGTGGCTTAGCTTATCCTAAGCTATCTTCCTCATTTTTACCTCAGTCTTCTTTCCTACCTGTTGGATGGAGTAAGGGGAAGTCAGGATTAGCCTAAACCGGCTCAGTTATGGTTGAGGTGCAAACACACCCTCCATTTCTGCTACCTCAATGACCCCCTCTCTTTTCCAATAGTTATAATCAATCTGAAAGAGAGAGGTATCCCAATCGTTGTGGTTTTCTAGTATAACAATGGGCATCAGTGGGCTCTAGATGGACAAACTCTCTACTTTTAAGGCTAGGTTTAAAACTTTCCTCTTTGATAAAGCTTATAGTTTGAGTGGCTTAAGTTATCCTGAGCTATCTCTGTAGTTATGCTGCTATAGGCTTAGGCTGCTGGAGGACATAATGAACACTTTCACCCTCTTCGCTACATTCTCAAACTACTCTACAATTTTGCATTATTTGCTGTTATTTCAGCTTTTAACTTTGTCCTCTCTCTTTTCTCTTCCTAGAAGCTACACCTGGCCTGACTCTGTGTCTACCTGTGACACCTTTCTGGAGAGGGGCATCGTCCAAGCTTCTGCTGGCAACAACTTAATGCTCACCCTCTACCGATGATCCACATGGCCCTGTCTTTCAGTGTTTAACCCTTTCTCTCTCCTAGACATGGCAATTGACTGAGCTTTTACTGTAACTAACTCTATGTGCTCTCTTTCAGACTCTAACCTTGAAAACTGGCTCAGAGTTTATCTGTTATTTCTTTCTAGGTGAAACGACTAAAGGAGCTACATCCATTAGCATTTACTTTTCCTTCCCATAGAAAGGACTCCTGAATCAGTGCTTCTTTGTTCTCTTTGTGTCTCTGCTCTGTTCTCTCTAACCCCCAGTCGGTCGTGGCAGATGGCCGCTCATACTGAGCCTGGTTCTGCTGGAGGTTTCTTCCTGTTAAAAGGGAGTTTTTCCTCTCCACTGTCGCTACATGCATGCTCAGTATGAGGGATTGCTGCAAAGTCAACGCCAGTGACAGTCCACTGTTTCTACATGCTCATCCGGGAGGAGTGAATGCTACAAATCACTGACTGGATGCAATCTGCTGGGTTTCCTTAGATAGAAAAACTTTTTATCCAATTTGAATAAATAACTGAATCTGACTGCACTGTTCAATGGTTAGGACTAATTGGAATGTATGTACCTGACTTTTGTGAAGTGCCTTGAGACGACGTGTTGTGAATTGGCGCTATATAAATAAACTGATTTGAATTGAATTGAATTGAATTGAATTGAATTGAATTGAATTGAATTGAATTGAATTGAATTGAATTGAATTGAATTGAATTGAATTGAATTGAATGAGAAATTATTAGAGGTTACTGGGAAGAAATTCACAATCACATAGAAAATGTTTTTGGTGTTAAGATTCCTTTTAAATATGCTACTATGTATCTGGGTGATGTGTTACAAGAGTTGAATAAAAGTAATGAAAAACATTTTGATATTTATGGTTGCAAGTAAAAAAGCTAGTAGAAGACAGGTTGATCCACCAACCACAGAAGGATAGGTTGCTATTGTACATGAAATTTGCATAATAGAAAAGATCACATTTTATATCAGGGTTAAAAAAATATAGATTTTATAGAGTCTGGTCGAAATGGTCTAGGTATGTAGTGTAAGATCTGATTTCATGCAAAACCACAACATCACTGTTTTTGTTTTTATTTTTTTCATGATTCTGGTGTCCCTTTAACTGGTCACAACAATGTGTGTGATTCTGAGTTGTTTTAGCACCAGCAAAAGCAATCAAAAGAAAAAAAAAAACAGGAAAGAGTCGTGTTCATTTGCAAAAACATTACTTTAATAGGGAAGCACATGTGTTTGTGTGAATATTTGTTCTGTGTGTGTAAGGCAGCCAACGATGGGAGGAGGCTGAAGCTGAGTTCACTTCCCCTGAAGGGAAATGGGTATGCAGAGGAGTTTATAAACTACTGTGCATTTCTAAACCTAATCCACAATTGATTGTCATGTTTTCATGCCACAGTGAGGAAAGATCTGACCTACATGTGCAGCGTGTCTGGCTTTATTATAGGAAGGGGTAAAACATTTAAAAAGAAATGCATTGTGGAATCTGCTGGCGGCTGTAAAATTATTCAGCTTTTTTAACCTGCAGGTTGTTGCAGTTTATTTTCCTCTTTAGAGAAAGAACTTGACTGACAGCTCATTGTGACAATCCTGTAGACCGTCATCACCAATGTATAGCAGCAGGTATTCCCAGGTCAACAAGTTCAGTCCAGAGGCTCAGAAGAAGATGCAGTACCGCTCGAAGGGCAAAAGTTGTGGCTACTACGTGCGCATCATCTTCTTCTTCTCATCTCTTATTCAGTCTCTTATCATAGTCAGCCTTGTGCTCTTTCTGATCTACGGGAAGACCCAGGCCTCTGCATCTTCAGCTGGTGTCCAGGACCTGGAGGAGAGCTTCAGTCGACTCTCCATTGAGAATGTTGCCCTCCGGCACCAGAGGAAAAACCTGACCAACCTCCTAAATACCACCCTAACTGAAAAGGCTCGGAATGACTGGGACCTCGTTAACCTGAGGGGTTTAGCCAACAGGTCAATCGCAATGTTCCAGTTCTATGACGTGCAGCTGGTAAGAACACATTGCTAACAGAAAAGTTTAGTGTTAAATATGCTTTTTTTTTCCCCCAACAATAAAAAATGGTTAAGAAAAAGAAGCTTACACAAAGATTCACACAGTGTTTCTACAAAAAAATCCAACATATTGCAGAAACTAGACATTTTGGGTTATATTCAGTTTTAAGGAGATTTAGTAACTAAGAAGTTCTGCACAGTTTACAGCAGTGTTTGTCAAAGCCTGTAGTGGCATGTTAAGGAAAAGTGTTGACTTTTGAAGTAATCTACATATAAATTCTGCTAAGGTATCTTACACTAAGTACCAGTTCTACAGATACTATTTATCAGTTTAGCAGTACTCCCACTGTTATTTGTTTTGACAAACTAAAGGTGGTTAGATGGTACCATACAGCCACTGACCTTGCAGTGATATTAGTGAGCCCGGCAAGGGACAGGCAAGATCTTGCACAAGTATCAAAGAGCATCTGGCTGCAATCTGACAAGCAGAGCTCCCCAACAGAGCTATTGGGGGGCAACGTGTCCAACTATGCATACCAATGGTGGACTGAGAAGCTGAGTTGAAAGAAGATGAGCTCAGAGAGTTATCATTTTATAATTCTAGTATATATATTTTTTTAAGATTTTTAGAATTGATTATACATCTCAATACATCACATATGCACTAAGAGAAATAAACATGTACCTAAATTTAAATTTGCTCTGATGCTGATGCTGGAGCAGCAAAGTCCTACTAACAGAGAACCTAATGGGCTATTGAGTGTCCTGTGCTTGTTTACCTCATTCGGTACTGCCCGACCTATCTGTTATTTATTATTCATAATATAAATGTAATTGATACGGTAAACATTTATTTCTATTTGGACATTAAATATCAGATTTGAGTTAAACGCCTCTTTAAGGTATGGAGGACCAATCCAGCCATAATTAAGAATAATTTCAGAAATAAATAAATAGCTTAATAAAATGAATTACTAGCCCAATAGATAATTTAGCAAATGAATTAATGTACCATTAAATGCAACTAAATAACAAGAAAAGATTTATGAAATAACTGATCAGAATATCAGACATAAATTGATATTTCAATTTCAATCTTTAAAAAAATGAGGCTTTAATTTTAAAATTCCATGTGAAATATAAATAAAACATTGAGTGACATTTATAGAAATGTAACTCTTAATCAGGACAGAAATCATTCATGAATGACTGATTATTAATATGGTGATTAATATTAGCCATATTTACCAGGCTTTATTTTTGAAAATGTATATCTAAATGTCTTTAGAAAATATCATTTTAAAGGTTTAAAGACACAAATTTAATGTCAAGGTTTTTAAAAATACTCTATGTTGTCATAGTATTCGCTCACCCATCAAAATAATTAAAATCAGGTGTTCCAATCACTTCCATGGTCACAGGTGTATGAAATGAAGTACCTAGACATGCAGACTTTTTCTGCAAACATTTGTTACAGAATGGGTCACTTTCAGGAGCTAAATGTTTGCCTGGTACTGTGATTGGAGGCCACCTGTGCAGCAAGTCCAGTCATGAAGTTTCCTCTATCCTAAATATTCCACCCAGAACTGTCAGTGCTATTATAAGAAAGTAGAAGCAATGGGAATGACAGCAACTCAGCTACAAAGTGGTAGGCCATGTAAACTAATGGAGCAGGGACAGCAGATGCTGACGGGCATGGTGCACAGAGGTCACAGAGTTTCTGCTGAGTCAATCGCTACAGACCTCCAAACTTCATGTGGCCTTCAGATTAGCTCAAGAACAGTGCACAGAGAGTTTCATGGAATGGGTCTCTATGGCTGAGCAGCTGCATCCAATCCGTACATACATCACCAAGTACAATGCAAAGCGTCGAATATAGTGATGTAAAGCACAGAGCCACTGGACTCTAGAGCAGTGGAGGCGCGTTCTCTGGAGTGACAAATTGCGCTTCTTCATCTGTCAATCTGATGGCCGAGTCTGGGTTAGGCGGTTGCCAGCAGAACGATACTTGTCTGACTATATTGTGGGAAGTCTAAAGTTTGGTGGAGGGTGCTGAGGGCTAGATTTTCACAAACAAACTTGGCCCCTTAGTTCCAGTGAAAGGAATTCTGAATGATTCATTATACCAAGAGAGTTTGGACAATTGCATGCTCCCAGGGTTGTAGACAGCTTTACCAGAAGAGTTGAAGCTGCAAAGGGTGGACCAATGTCACATTGAACCCTATGGATTATTTGCCCACCTGCCTTGACAGGTGAGCGAATACTTTTGGCAATAAAGCATATGCTTCCTCTGATTAGACTGGGTAAACAGTTTGTCACTGAGTCATGCTTTTATTTTGAAAGCAGGTCGGTGAATGTGAATGTCTTAATATTTAGTACCATTAATATAGGTCAATACTTGGGTCAGTACTCTGGCAGGCTGAAGTATTCACTCAGTTAGAGTGAATGGGATACAGCAAACTATCCCGACTAGCAGCGCTATCTACCACCAAATCCGCTAGGCGCAGAACTTCTTTAGCAACATGACAGAAGTTAGCAGCTGTTGGCAGCTCCTTTTCAGAATCAGGCAGGCAGCTATAATGAGACTCAGCACATACCTTCTAGAGGGTTGACCTCAGCCAATAAGAGAGAAGTTGCTAGAAAGATCGTCCCCTCTGTCTCTGCCTCGCCCAGTTTGTTTTTAAATTCCCAAATGCATTTTGAGACAGAAAAGACAATACAGCGAACAAGAAATGTAATAAGAAAAGATGGGAATAAAGGAGCTCAGAGAAATCCATTAGGGAAAAAATACATGGTTATGGTTATGTTGTTGCATTTGATGGCATGATAATTCATTTTTTCAACTATTTATCGGGCAAGTAATTCATTTATTAAGCTGTATACATGTTTCTGAATTTATTCTTAATTGTGGCAGGATTGGTCCTCCACATTGGAATAATCTGCAAAAACTTCTTAAAATCGAAATATCCATTAGAATTTAAAGAATATCATAAAAAATGCAGTGAATGGAGGAATGTTATTGTTTTTCTTAAGAGGTCACTGTGTTTGAACCACTGCATCATTTGTTTTATTTACTGGGTATTATTTTTACTTTTATTAATAATAATAATAATAATAAATTGGTTAATTGGGGTTTTAATCTGTCCCAAAAGATTTTTCTTTTTTTGTGTTCTTTTCATATTTTTCATTTTTTTGCAACGTTCTTGCTAAAAAATGTTTTCTGCAGACTGAAGGGTTAAACGGGGCCAAAACTTCAAGCCTTGGTACATCGTTTTCTGTTTAGTACAGATTTCAGAATTCATTTAAAGGTAAATCTCTTGGCTCGCCTTAAGCTACGGACCTCAAACCACTGAGGTAGATCAGAATGAGTTACTATTGGTCCACTCCATTAGGGTAACACATTAACTTTTACTGGTATTTTGAGTTGCTGCGTAAAGCTCTCAGAACATTTAATTCATTACACGTTTATTTTCTAGTAACTGTGTGATTTGTTCAGAATATTCTAAAACAACTGAACCAGATGGGTTCTTTCTTGTAAACAGGGAGGTTTCATATTGCAGAAGATTTCAGCGTCTCTGTCTGTCTCTTTTTAGTTGCATAATTAAGAAGTTTGTTAAGTTGAATCATTGCTAAAAATAGTATCTGTCTGTTTTACTATATCATGGTTATTCTGCAGAGGCATCTCACCTTCTGTTGTAACTTCATTGCCACTATCCAAATTTTGACTGTGTTTGACAGGATGGGCAGTGGTTTGTCAGATACAATGTAAATTTAAATAACCTTCGTAATTTAAGTCTAATAAACTTTTTCTTACATTTGAAAAAAAAATATGCTGACTACTTATAGTTCATTTATATATTTATTTTCTTGTCACTAAAGCTTTATTTTCAGTTTCTCTGAATATTGTTCTACAGAATCTAAATCTACACACTGAATAAACAGTGTATTATTTGCTCAACATTAGCAGTCATGAACAATCTTTGGCAGATAGAGATATGCATAGCTGATTTTCTCAGCATTTACTGACAAACATATTCACACAAGTACACATAAATAGTTGACATTTATTCATTTTACTATCCATGTATTTATTACTTAAAGATTTACTTTGTATTGACTCCTATAAAGAAATTAGACACTTTAGCACTTGCTTCCCCTTTTGTAAGTCATACATTTTATACAGTTTATGGTATAAATTGCTTTTATTAACAGCTGTTAACAACTGTGCTCTCTTTCTTTCAAAAGCTGTTTGTGCTGTTCATTAACTTTGATTTTATGCAACGTCGATTTATATCATTTAATTAACTCTGAATTTGTTCAAATGTATTGCAACAAAAAATATATATGTTTAACCATAAGGGTGGTGTTGAACTGTTTTTTTTATGTGACAGCTTTCCATAATGGAATGTATTGCCAAATGTCCCAAAATGCCCTGGTGGCCCATAAGGGACAAAGGGACACAGGTGGGTACAGGGACACTTGGGGACAAGTGTAAGGGCAAAAGTGTAAGGCATTGGCAACAAACCTGACACCAGGGGTTACATGGGACTGTGAGTTGTAACATCATTTCCATCTTGGGTTTATTGTTCTACAGTGAAAAAAAATATTCAAAAGTAAAAAACTTTCAATGACAATTTTTTAAGGAGTGTACATCTCAGCAGGTTCACTCTAAATTCAAGCTGTGAAATGTGCAGAAAAATGTATTCATGCCGCTTATGAAAATATCATGGATGTAAAATTAATGTTTAAGAGCAAATCATTTTTAACACAGCCTTTTCATGCATCTCACTATTTTACTTGGTGCACAGAAATTGAAGTATTAAAAAACATTACCAAGGTCAAAATGAACCTGACCTTTTTATTGAATAGTATCAAAAGCAACTGTTGTGCAAGATGTGTTTTAACTTTATAAAGCTCAAAGTTTATAAAATCAACTTAAAATTAACAATTTTCTCCCAGTTAAGATATCACAATTTCGGTAAGGGTTGGAGCTGTCACTTCAGAAAGCATCATGTCAGAAACAAATGGAATCAATTTAGATTTCAGAAAAAGAAATATTAATGCTCACTAAGCAGGACTACTAAAAAGAACACAAAGGTCACAGTGTTTCCAAATGCCAGTAACTTGATTCAGAGGTATCATCAAGAAACTGATGCCACAGAACAAGCCTAGCAGAGGTAGAAAGCGAAAGATTTCAAAGACCCTAGAAAGAAAACTTGTGAAAATTGTGTGAAAAGACCCAACAACATCTGCCAAGACACCAGTGAATAAATTAATAGTTGTCTCAAAGAAGACAATTATTAGAGCTCTCTACAGCAATGAACCACAAAGCTGCAGACCAAGAAAAACTCTACTGTTGCAGAGCAGACATTTCCAAGCCAAAGGTAACCTGAGGAGAACACATCCATACTGGAAGCATGTCCTTTGGTATTATGCGATAAACATGAAAACATTGCCTACGTTTGAAAGATGAAGGCAAAGGCCTAAATAGCATTAAGAAATAAAAAAAAAGTGGGCCTTGCCAATACTTATGCGTGCAGAGATTTAAAAACTTCAATATTCTGGCAAAATGCCTCCAGGTCACATTACATTGAACTAATAAGCTTCTATTTCACAGACTGTGCCTCGGAAATCCTCCAAAATGCAATGTTTTTGTTTATAAAGTGTTTATTGGAAGTATGTGAATATATGTTGAAGTAATGCTTAAAGTAATGATCAGGTTTGTGTCTGCTTAGTGTCTGTCTCTGTCCGGAGTTAAAAAATTGGCTTCAGATAGTGATGTCCTTGTCTTAGCTATGTTAAGAAGTCAGTTCCTCTGAAAGGTAAACAAGGGTTTAGAAAAAAATTAATATGTTTTCCTAATGACTACATAAGTTAAGACAGAGCAAAACCAGTGCTGGCTTCTATGTGGTCAGGGTTAAAATAAGATGATGGGGAGAGTCAGACACACAGAACCAGGAAGTTGTGCACAGATTAACCAAGCCAGGATCAACCTGGTTAAAATTATATTTCTATGTTCATTCATATGTAACATTCTTTAATCTTCAAGCAAGATAGTTTTTGAATTGCTTAAAGTCCAGTTTTTAATTTCAAAGAGAAGCAAGCATGCCCCTCCAGCAGCTTCCCAGCCTCAGAGTAATGTTCCTGGGTGGACAGAGTAGGTGCAGCCAAGGCTGATTACCTTTCTCCAGCCAACAGACTCAAAGTCGAGAGACCAGACAGAGCGTGGAGCAGAAGCCAAAGCTGGTTTTGAGAAAGGAAACAGTGTCTGACCCATCTGGAGGTCCCTATCATTGTCCTATGATAAAGCTATTTTCTGGCCCATGTTGGACCTTGAAGGTAAATTAAAGAACAGAAATGATAAATGAGCTGAATAAAAGGTAAGGTAACAGAATTAAGAAACATTATTTAATATGTGCAAAAGGAGAAAAATGACCAAGACATAACACACAACAAATAGTTCCAAGTACCAGAATCTTGGCAAACATTTTCAGACTGTACAGCACAACTTAGACTTTTTTTATCCAGTTTGAGAACCTTGGGTCCAGAGAAATTGTGAAAAAATAAAGGGAACACTTAAACAACACAATATAACTCCAAGTAAATCAAACTTCTGTGATATCAAACTGTCCACTTAGGAAGCAACACTGATTGACAATCAGTTTCACTGCTGTTGTGCAAATGGAAAAGACAACAGGGGGAAATCTTTGGTGATTAGCAAGACACACTCAATAAAGGAGTGGTTCTGCAGGTGGGGACCACAGACCACTTCTCAGTACCTATGCTTTCTGGCTGATGTTTTGGTCACTTTTGAATGTTGGTGGTGCTTTCACACTCGTGGTAGCATGAGACAGACTCTACAACCCACACAAGTGGCTCAGGTAGTGCAGCTCATCCACAGCTCCTCTGTGGCCATGAATAGGTCAGTGTGGGAGTGATCAGTGACATCATTTGAAGAGCTGTATGACTTTGGCAAGAAAGAGACCAGTGTGCCTTAAAGTAAGACATACTTATACTGTTAAGAGTAAGGTTTTATTAATGTGCTCGAAACCTTTGAAAGCAGTAAGAAATCAACTGCACACTGCTGCAATTTAGAGGCCATGGCAGTGTACTGCTATTTTAGGGGCTTTTCTGCAACACGGTGGAAATAATGTGGAGCAGTATTTCATTGCAGTTAACTTACAGATCTTAGTTGCATTTAAGTTTGGGTAAGTAGGCCACATATAACATATACCTTTACATGCCCCGTTCACAAGAAGCTATGACTAAATAAGGGGCTTTAATAGTTTGTCTTTTCAATACATTGTTAATTGCAGACATTGCCTGCTGCCGTTGAAAAGCCAGATGTTTAAGAGGTCTATGACATAGTCTGTCATGGCAGTAACGTTCAGGTATCTATATTGTTTCACATGGCGTATTTGCATTACTGTCCACTGAAGTGAAAAACAGTATCTCTTCACCTACGTTCTTGCAATGTTCAGTGTTCCGCTGGCATGGTTCCGGTTGGTCTCACAGATCTCTCTGAAAGGTCTCTGCAGTTAGGAAACGCAATGGGGCTAACAGCTGAATAGAAAAGCGAACACACAGCTCCTTGCTCCTTGTGCTCTCCAAGAGGGTCTGAAGCTCTGAGCACCAAGTAGCT
The DNA here is from genome assembly GCA_036173005.1 of Crenichthys baileyi. Classification (NCBI taxonomy): domain Eukaryota; kingdom Metazoa; phylum Chordata; class Actinopteri; order Cyprinodontiformes; family Goodeidae; genus Crenichthys; species Crenichthys baileyi. Next base: position 259,269 of record JAHHUM010000639.1, read on the forward strand.
GATGTGAAAAGTCTTCATTTTGGGCCAGAAAATCCTCTCTAAAAACAGACTCTGTTCAGATATGAAATACCACCCAATCCTACTACTATAACTCTACTACTACTGTTGATAATAATATTATTAATAATAATCAAACCATTGTTATTAAACAATCAACAGTTTCACAGTAGACCCTCTAGGTGTCACCAAAGAGCCAACAACTCTAGAAATGTTCATACGGAAGTCATGGAGTTGCGTACAGTTCAACGGTCGGTTGATTATTGAGAAATCCGAAGATTTTCGCGAAAAAGGAGGGAAGTTTTTTGTATGTACATACTCTTTGTATATGAGGCTCCTGGGCCTGATGTCTGCACCATCTTCCTTCCTTTTCTGAATGGGTAGAAATAATTTTGAGCTTAAACGAACTACATGTATGTGGTAAACTACCAAAACAAACTACTTCACACAATTTGATATCCATCGTCAATCCAATACAGCGGCACTGCCAGGAATTAAGTAATTCGTGGATTTATTTTAGTTTTGTTTAATTAATAAGCAGAAACACAGTGTTTTCTTAAGGTTCTTTAAGCTCCCTTACATTCACCTACTGATGATTACCCCAACCCTAATTATATTTTCTCTGCTTCCATCCTCCTCATCCCTCCTTACAACCATTTTTATCCCAATCATTTTTGGACACTTTTTTATTTTCTCATTTACTTCATCCTATTTTACAATAAATCTGCTTCAGTCTCAACCAGAGGTCGCGTTAACTGAATATTTTCCGATTTAGACCGTTTTTTTTTAACAATGACAGAAAAATCTGAAGGCCAGCTGTCATTTTGACAGAATGCAATTCAAACCCTTGATCACTTGGTGGCGAGCAGGCATAATAATAAGCTGTTCTCACTTGATGCATGACCTCCTTGACTTCACTAGGACAAATGTTATGGCAGCTGACTGTCAGAAGTTTCTTCAAAAAGTCTGACAGTGATGACGGTGTTGATAAAAGAGACTGCAAAAAGAGCAACTGATGCAGTGCAAGATGAAAAACAAAAAAATGCGGGTGCATAATTCAGGAAGTTTTGAGACTGTGTTCAGACCACTGCAGGTGATCTGTTTATATTTTAAAGGAGACATACCATGCAAAATCCACTTTTTTAGCCCTTAAATACATTATGAATGACAGGGACAATTGGACAATGACAGAGAGTTCCTCCAGGTGGCTCAGACACTGGAATCTGAAATTGAATTTAGTCTCTCCAAGTGTTCCGGAGATATCTTTATATTCTGTTTGGGTTATTTTTCAGTCCATTCAGTTTTCTCTAAATGGTAAATGGACTGAACTTATATAGCGCCTTTCCAGTCATACAAACCACTTTACACTAGAGCCAAATTCACTCAATCGCACTCACACATTCATACACCAATACGCAGATCGGTAGGCAACTTGAGGTTAAGTGCCTTGCCCAGGGGCACATCAACATATGGCAGGAGGAAGCTGGAATCGAACCCACAACCTTCTGATTGCAAGACGACTACTCTTCCTACTGAACCACAGTTGCCTCTATTACGTCACACTATGTGCTGCAGAACAACTAAACAAGGTCATGGACTTCCGGCTGACTAATTCGCATATCTGACAACATAACCGTACTCTGTGTTTGAATAGTATTATTACATTAACAGTTTTGCATTGTTTTTGCTGTTTTGTCTTGTTTCTGCAGCACTATAAAATTGTATCTCTGTTATCAAACTACAAAAATGGCCAAAGGGGTTAAAGTGGAACGCTGGACCTGGAGGGGGGGCTGGATGTGAAGTGCCTTAATAGCATTTAAAGAGACCGCACCAAAACGAGTTGCTCTCAGACGCACCTCAGAAGAGTGATAAAAGAGAAACCTATGGAGCTTCACTAACAAAGAGTTCAGACTGAAGCATTGCAGTTCCACTTTAGATAGACCACAACTGAATGACTTAAGTGTGAAAAGGAAGAATTTAAAAGTATATGTCCCCTGTAAGTGGTTGTTTAATTTCATTGTTTATATATAGTTACATGTATTCATCTGGTTGATGTGGATTCTTTGTTAAGCTTGTTCAGATTAAATATCAATTAAAAAGAATGAAAAAAGTGCTATTGAATGTTTAATTATTATCATTTAAAAAAATAAAGTGATGCGTAAAAATTGATTATGACAAGGTTTCTTTGACCCTGTCAGTCAAAATGACCGACAATAAAAGAGTCTAGTGCAACCTCTGGTCTCAACCGATTTCTAATATCCTTCCCTGTCACACTATTCTCACTGTACATTCCTCTATACAATGAATGAACCGTCTTGGTGGTCTTTCACTTTTCCTCGTCGCTAGTGCTACAATTATCTGTTAGAAATACAATTATCTACAATTATCTGCCAACCAATCCCTGCACTTGTCCAACCCATGCTTTCTCTTATTATCTCTGTCTCTGCTACCTCCAGTTCTGCAATTTAATTTTTATCTTTCTGATTGTTTTAAAGATATTTTTCAGCACTAGAGGCCTTTATTTTTTATTTTCCAACAGTAAGCAGACAAGAAAGAGGGGCAGACATTCGGCAAAGGTCACCGGGTCCAAGAGTCAAACCCAGGACGGCTGCATCGAGGACTATAGCCTCTATATACATGGTTGCACGATTCACCCCTACACAACCAACCCCGAGCCCATCTTTCTGATTTTTGATTATCAGCGAAATTTGAAATTTGTGTTTGAGTGTTTAGTTTAGCTTGTTTGTTTAGTTGTGCTTCTATTAGTATTTTTTAAGCGTCTTTAGACTTTTTTAAAGTCCAACTACAGACTGGGTCTACGAATTCTCCATTGATTAGAAGGCCAACGAGGGAGCAAAGGTTGCTTTGATTAATGTGTAACAGTGTAATGTTTTGTCTCTGTCTAAATAAATTAGTCTGAAAAACAGATGTCAGAGACAGTGATTTATTTCTGACAAATTACCGTGCAGCCTGAAAAGGTACTCATATCTCACATTTAAGAATCAACAAGCCAAGACTGGTGTCAGAAACACAATGAATTAAAATAGGGTAACATAACATCTTCTGAAAATAAAGTAAAATTAAAATTATTTTCAGCTTTGAGGATTTCTATGAGGATTTCTCCCACCTCCGGGAGAGCTTTGACCAGATTCCGGGGGATGTTGGAGACATAGAGTCCGAGTGGACCATGTTCTTCGCATCTATTGTCGATACTGCTGCCCGTAGCTGCGGCCGTAAGGTCTGCGGTGCCTGTCGCGGCGGCAATCCCAGAACCCGGTGGTGGACACCGGCAGTAAGGGATGCTGTCAAGCTGAAGAAGGAGTCCTATCGGCTGTGGTTGGCTTGTGGGACTCCTGAGGCGGCTGACGGATACCGTGAGGCCAAGCGTGCTGCAGCACGGGCTGTGGCAAAGGCTAAAACTCGGGCCTGGGAGGAGTTTGGTGAGGCCATGGAGAAGGACTACCGGTCGGCCTCGAAGCGATTCTGGCAAACCGTCCGGCGCCTCAGGAGGGGGAAGCAGTGCTTCGCCAACACTGTTTATAGTGGGGGTGGGAGGCTGCTGACCTCGACTGGGGACATTATCGGGCGGTGGAAGGAGTACTTCGAGGTATCTCCTCAATCCTGCCATCACGCATTCCCTGGTGGAAACAGAGGCTGGGGACTCGGGTTGGACTCTTTCATCACCCAGGCTGAAGTCACCGAGGTGGTTTAAAAAGCTCCGCGGTGGCAAGGCTTCGGGGGTGGATGAGATCCGCCCTGAGTACCTCAAATCTCTGGATGTTGTGGGGCTGTCATGGTTGACACGCCTCTTCAACATTGCATGGTGGTCAGGGACAGTGCCTCTGGACTGGCAGACCGGGGTGGTGGTCCCACTTCATAAGAAGGGGGACCGGAGGGTGTGTTCCAACTACAGGGGGATCACACTCCTCAGCCTCCCTGGTAAGGCCTACGCCAGGGTATTGGAGAGGAGAGTCCGGCCGATAGTCGAACCTCGGCTTCAGGAGGAGCAGTGTGGTTTTTGTCCCGGCCTTGGAACACTGGACCAGCTCTATATCCTCTCCAGGGTACTCATGGGAGTTTGCCCAACCGGTTCACATATGTTTTGTGGACCTGGAGAAGGCATTCGACTGTGTCCCTCGTGATGCCTTGTGGGGGGTGCTCCAGGAGTATGGAATCGGGGGCCCTTTATTAGGGGCCATCCGGTCCCTGTACGAGCGGAGCAGGAGTTTGGTCCGCATTGCCGGCACTAAGTCGGACCTGTTCCCGGTGCGTGTTGGACTCCGGCAGGGCTGCCCTTTGTCACCGGTCCTGTTCATAACTTTCATGGACAGGATTTCTAGACGCAGCCAAGGGCCGGAGGGGGTCTGGTTTGAGGACCAGTGGATTTCGTCTCTTCTTTTTGCAGATGACGTGGTCCTACTGACCCCCTCTAGCCACACCTACAGCATGCACTGGGGTGGTTCGCGGCCGAGTGTGAAGCGGCTGGGATGAGGATCAGCTCCTCCAAGTCAGAGGCCATGGTACTCAACCGGAAAAGGGTGGCTTGTCCTCTTCAGGTTGGAGGGGAGTTCCTGCCTCAAGTGGAGGAGTTCAAGTATCTCGGGGTCTTGTTCACGAGTGAGGGAAGAATGGAGCGGGAGATGCGGCTGCCGCAGTAATGGGGGCGCTGTGCCGGTCCATTGTGGTGAAGAGAGAGCTGAGCCGAAAAGCGAAGCTCTTGATTTACCGGTCGGTCTACGTTCCTACCGTCACCTATGGCCATGAACTTTGGGTCATGACCGAAAGAACGAGATCCCGGATACAAGCGGCTGAAATGAGCTTCCTCCGTAGGGTGGCCGGGCACTCCCTTAGAGATAGGGTGAGGAGGTCGGCCATTCGGGAGGGGCTCGGAGTAGAGCCGCTGCTCCTCCACATCGAGAGGAGCCAGTTGAGGTGGCTCGGGCATCTATACCGGATGCCTCCTGGACGCCTTCCTCGGGAGAGACTATGTCTCTCGGCTGGCCTGGGAACGCCTTGGGCTCCCCCCGGAGGAGCTGGAGGAGGTGTCTGGGGAGAGTGACGTCTGGGTGTCTCTGCTGAGTCTGCTGCCCCCGCAACCCGGTTCCGGATAAGCGGAAGACGACGAGTACGAGTACAAGGATTTCTATGATTATTATTTTCCATATTTCATTAATATAACTAACTGTATTGAACAGTATTCACTGTTTAATCTCTGCTGTGGAGAAAGAAACCTGTTGTCTAGTAGTTTCGATTGAGCCATCAAAAAAATCAATCAGAGTAATGAGGGGCTATGAACAGCTGGTCTCTCCCCTGTCTGAAACCACTCATTGGTTAAATCTCGGTCTCGGTCTTTGGCGCGCTGTGGTGGCCTTCCACCGATGCTGAGATGAACCAGGAGAGGGAGCAGCCCAAGACCCAACCTGACAAAAAAACAGATACTCACAGTCACAATGTAAAGACACACAACAATGGACGGCATACACTGTGTACACTCTCTATACTCCCAGGTCCAGATACCAATACCCCAGAGGGCAACCAGCCCCCCTGGACCTACCGGCCCGGTTGTGAGCACCCGGCTGGTGCGGGCGCATGTTTATTTTATTTATTTATTTATTTAGTGGCACTGTCATCGAAGCGCGTTGTGTGGTGGGAGGCGGTATGCAGCGGGGGTGCTTGAAGCGGGGCTGTGTGCAGAGCTTGTGTTGTATGGATGTGTCTTCATTGGTTTTTCAGGGATTGGAGTTCTGTTGTGGGGGTGTGCCCTTGTGGAGAGGGAATTCATGGCATTTGTGTTCAGGGGCACGTGTTTGACATCTGTGTTGGGGGTGGTCCTGTGAGGAATGTCATGTTGAGGTTCATGCGGGGTGGGGGGTTCTTGACGGTACAAGACGCACTCCAACCACCCCACATACCCCATCCACCCTACTGCGACCGCAGGGGGGTTCATGATGTTGAGATCGGAATTTATTGGGGAGTTGGGACTGTTTTGTCTGGGGTGGCTCTGGTTGACGGGCTCATTTGGACCAGGTGGACCTTTTTTTTTTTGCTACTTTGTTTTCGTGGCCCCCTCTCTGGATGGAGACGGGGGTGGTAGGGGGCGGGGCAGGGGCCCAGGTTCTGGGCCTGGGTCGAGTAGGGCGGGGCTTAGTCTGGACCGGTGGATTGGGTGGTCTGCCTTTCTCCATTCTGGAATGAAAGGGACCACCTCCTGGGTCTGGAGGGCTGGTTGCCCTCTGGTGTATTGGTACCTGGACTTGGGAGCATACAGTGTGTATGGGGAGTGTGTGGGGGGTAGGACTTCTCTTGTGGGGGTGTGCCCTTGTGGAGAGGGAATTCATGGTATTTGTGTTCAGGGGCACATGTTTGACATCTGTGTTGGGGGTGGTCCAGAAACAAAAAACAACCCAAGCAGGGAGGGCGGAGGGGCCATGGCAGGAGGGCCAGAAACAGGCACAGAGTTCAGGCGGGCGACCAGGAGGTTGTCCCGAGCAGGCACAGAGTTCAGGCGGGCGACCAGGAGGTCGTCCCGAGCAGGCACAGAGTTCAGGCGGGCGACCAGGAGGTCGTCCCGAGCAGGCACAGAGTTCAGGCGGGCGACCGCGAATGCCTGGCGAACCCTCAGAGGCAGAAGCAGAGCCTGGCGAACCTTCAAAGGCCAAAGCGGCACCTGGCGAACCTTCAGAGGCCGAAGCGGCACCTGGCGAACCTTCAGAGGCCGAAGCAGCACCTGGCGAACCCTCATCTCTGGCTTCAGAAGCCAGAACGAGAACAAACTGTTCCTTGAAGCCCTCAGGAACAGGGTCCGACAGCGCTTCATCCTCGAACCCCTCGTCTCTGGGTTCAGAGGCCAGAACGAGGACAAACTGTTCCTTGAACTCCCCAGAGACAGGATCCGGCGGTGCTTCCTCCTCGAAACCCTCGTCTAGGGGCTCCGAGGCCAGAATGAGGACAAGCTGTCCTTTGAAGTCCCCAGAGACAGGATCTGGCGGTGCTTCCTCCTCGAAACCCTCGTCTAGGGGCTCCATGGCCAGAACGAGGACAAACTGTCCTTTGAAGTCCCCAAAGACAGGATCTGGCGGTTCTTCCTCCTCGAACCCTTCGTCGCAGGGTTCAGAGGTCAGAACGAGGACCAATTTCCCACTGAACCCCTGGAGGCTAGGAGCTGAAGCGTCGGCGGGACCCTCAGTGACGTGAGCTGAGGCGTCGCCGAGACCCTCGGTGGCGTGAGCAGGAGCCGAGGCGTCGCAGAGACCCTCGGTGGCATCAGCAGGAGCCGAGGAATTGCAGAGACCCTCGGTGGCATCACCAGGAGCCGAGGCGTCGCAGAGACCCTCGGTGGCGTGAACAGAGGCGTCCCTCTTACGATGTCCTCTGCGGCGTGTGGAGGAGGTTGAGGCAGACTTCGGGTCAGGCCCTGAGTCAGGCCTGGAGTCAGGCTGTGGTGTGTCAGGCTGTGGTGTGTCAGGCTGTGGTGTGTCAGGCTGTGGTGTGTCAGGCTGTGGAGTGTCAGGCTGTGGAGTGTCAGACCTGGCAGAGACAGGCTGTGGTGTGTCAGGCTGTGGTGTGTCATGTAGTGTATCATGGTGTGTGTCAGGCTTGAGTTCCATGAGCACCCCCCAGAGAAAACTGAGAAGGTGCTCAGGACCTGGAAGTGGAGGCAGCCCGCCTTCGGGCCCCTCCGAAAGCTCTACAGCAGGCTGTAGACCTGATGTGGACTGCTCAGCAGCAGCGCTCTGGAGACCTGGCGTGGGCTGCTCAGCACCAGCGCTCTGGAGACCTGGCGTGGGCTGCTCAGCAGCAGCAGCAGCTCCCTGGAGACCTGGCGTGGGCTGCTCAGCAGCAGCAGCAGCTCCCTGGAGTCCTGGCGTGGACTGCTCTGCAGCAGCAGCAGCTCCCTGGAGTCCTGGCGTGGACTGCTCTGCAGCAGCAGCAGCAGCTCCCTGGAGTCCTGGCGTGGACTGCTCTGCAGCAGCAGCAGCTCACTGGAGTCCTGGCATGGACTGCTCTGCAGCAGCAGCTCCCTGGAGTCCTGGCATGGACTGCTCTGCAGCAGCAGCAGCTCCCTGGAGTCCTGGCATGGAAGGAGTTGGGCGGCAGTAAAATTGCCTTACGGCCGTCCCATAATCCTCCTCCATCTGCCTGATTCGCTCCATCAGCTCAGGAGAGGAATACAGGAGACTGGTCTTTCTAAAGGTCTTGATCTGGCGAGCAAAAAATCTTAATCGCTCCTCCAGCTCGTCAGGTGTTGCCTCAGAACACCGAGCTGGAGTGAGCGAGGACGGCATGGGCGGAGCAGCAGCGAGCCTGGGAGATGGTGCTGTGGCAGGCAAAGATGCGGGTTTACTTGCTGCAGCCCTCACATCAGCTGGCATGGAAACCACCTCCTCGCCAGCCGAACAGGAAGGTGGTCCGCGCCGACGTTTCTTGCGGCGGGAAGAGGGTGAGGGCTTCACTGCCGGACTAGAGTGCGCAGCCAGGGGAGCAGGCAGAGAACGGCGACAAAGGGGACCTGTCCCCGGACATGGAATCGCCAACCTGGATCCATAATAAGCCGACTGCGGTACTGACAGCCCTGCAGAACGGCCTCCCGAAACAGGAAAGTAAAGAGGTCCACCGAACCGCGGCCAGACCCAGGACCAGCAGGTACGAGCTCCATCTCCTGCCTACTGTCCGCAAGTTCCATTGTTGGCGGAATCATTCTGTTACGGTCTGTGCTACGGAGGAACCCAGAACGCAGACAAGCAGGCTGGCTTGACAGGCATGGCATGGTCCACAAAACAAGACATGAGTTGAGTTGAGAATGATTCCGCCATGACTAACTGAACAGGTGTGTATATATGGAGTGAAAACCAGGTGGAGCAAGACAGATTGACAAGGTCCAGGTGAACCGGATAAATTTGATTAACAGAACACAACGTGACAGGAGCAAAACATGGCTTGACTAGAACGCAAATCCAAGGAAACAAAATAGAACTATAACTAGAAAAACATGAAACAAAAACTTAACCAGATCCTAAAACCAAACTTGACAAAACTAAAGCATGACCAGAAAAACAAACAGAAACATGATTCAAAACCTTAACTGTGAAAACATAAAGAAAAAAACAGAAACCAAAAACCAAACAACCCCTAATCATAACAATATTTTCTAATGGAGAAACCTTATATACACAAGCACACTCACAAATACACCCACATGTGTTTGGATTCAGCTGTTAACAAATATACTCCATATTCAGCAAACCCTATGGACTATGGTTTCTATGTCTCCAACTCGAGGTTGGAGACATAGAGTCTCCAACATCAGTCTATCACATAAAACCTAATGAAATACATTTAAATCTGGATTTGCAGTGTTACAAAATGTGAAAAAGTTTAAAGGGTATAAAACCTTCCCCAAGAAACGGTACTGTGTGCTGTTTTCAGGGAGGCAACGGGAAAAGGTTCCAGTGTTGTTGAAGGTATTATGGTTCTAGTACCAAAAGAAAACTCACCCATCAGTCCTCAGTGACTATAGACCTGTTGCCCTGACATCCCACATCATAAAGGTCTGAAAGAGGCCCACTTGACTAAGCAAACACACATCCAGGGATCCCCTGCAATTAGCTTATTGCAGTGTAGTTGGAGTTAAAGATGCCATTATACACCTGCTTTAACAAACCCACTGTCATCTGGACAAAGTCAGCAGCACTGTGAGGATCATGTTCTTTGATTTCTCCAGTGTATTTAGCAAAAATGTAGCCTGGTTTGCTTTGTTAGAAACTCCAGAAGACTCAGGTGGAGACCTCAGCTATTGCCTGGATCAAAGACTACCTGACAAACAGACCACCGTTGGTTAGATTGAAGGGTCATGTATGTAACCAGGTAGTCAGCAGCACAGGAGCACCACAGGGGACAGCATTCTCGCCATTCTTTTCACTCTGTACAACACAGACTTCCAGTATAAGACAGAGTCCTGTCATCTGCAACATTACTCAGATGCAATCATCATGTGTATCAGAGATAAACAAGAAACTAGGTACAGAAAGCTGGTGAACCCCTTTGTGGCATGGTGTGGAAACAATCATTTTTATTTTTATTTAAATAAAAAAACAGAGAATGTTGTAGATTTCAGGAGAAACATCATGGGATAATAAGTAAAGGTGTTGGAGCAGTATAAATACCTCGTTGTTCATCTGGATAACAGATTGGACTGGAAAAGCCACTGTGAAGCCGTCTACAAGAAAAGTCACCATCTGTTGCTGTAGCACCATCAAGCCAGTGACTTAGAAAAGGTCCACACGCTGCTAAAGAAGGCTGGCTCTGTTCTGGGGACTCCTCTGGAATCACTGGAGATGATTTTGCAAAAAAGAAGAACTTAACATATACATATTATATTTCCCCTACTTTAGCTTCCCTTCATAGGCTCCCTGTTAAATCCAGAATAGAATTTCAAATTCTCCTTTTCACATATAAAGCCCTTAATGATTTAGCTCCATCATACATCAGAGATCTGATTGTTCAATACGTTCCTAACAGAGCACTTCGTTCTCAGACTGCAGGTTTACTGGTGGTTCCTAGAGTTTCTAGAAGTAGAATGGGAGGCAGATCCTTTAGTTATCAGGCTCCCCTCCTGTGGAACCAGCTCCCAGTTTTAGTCCGTGAGGCAGACACCCTGTCTACTTTTAAGGCTAGGCTTAAAACTTTCCTTTTTGATAAAGCTTATAGTTAGAGTGGCTTAGGTTATCCTAAGCTATCTTCCTCATTTTTACCTCCGTCTTCTTTCCTCCCTGTTGGATGGAGTAAGGGGGAGTCAGGATTAGCCTAAACCGGCTCAGTTATGGTTGAGGTGCAAACACACCCTCCATTTCTGCTACCTGTATGACCCCGTCTCTTTTCCAATAGTTATAATCAATCTGACAGAGAGAGGTATCCCAATCGTTGTGGTTTTCTAGTATAACAATGGCCATCAGTGGGCTCTAGATGGACAAACTGTCTACTTTTAAGGCTAGGCTTAAAACTTTCCTTTTTGATAAAGCTTATAGTTAGAGTGGCTTAAGTTATCCTGAGCTATCTCTGTAGTTATGCTGCTATAGGCTTAGGCTGCTGGAGGACATAATGAACACTTTCACCCTCTTTGCTACATTCTCAAACTACTCTACAATTTTGCATTATTTGCTGTTATTTCAGCTTTTAACTTTGTTCTCTCTCTTTTTTCTTCCTAGAAGCTACACCTGCCCTGACTCTGTATCTACCTGTGACACCTTTCTGGAGAGGGGCATCGTCCAAGCTTCTGCTGGCAACAACTTAATGCTCACCCTCTACCGATGATCCACATGGCCCTGTCTTTCAGTGTTTAACCCTTTCTCTCTCCTAGACATAGCTACTGACTGAGCTTTTACTGTAACTAACTCTATGTGCTCTCTTCAGACTCTAAACTTGAAAACTGGCTCAGAGTTTATCTGTTCTTTCTTTCTAGATGAAACGACTAAAGGAGCTACATCCATTAACATTTACTTTTCCTTCCCATAGAAAGTACTCCTGGATCAGTGCTTCTTTGTTCTCTTTGTGTCTCTGCTCTGTTCTCTCTAACCCCAGTCGGTCGTGGCAGATGGCCGCTCACACTGAGCCTGGTTCTGCTGGAGGTTTCTTCCTGTTAAAAGGGAGTTTTTCCTCTCCACTGTCGCTACATGCATGCTCAGTATGAGGGATTGCTGCAAAGTCAACGCCAGTGACTGTCCATTGTCTCTACATGCTCATCCGGGAGGAGTGAATGCTACAAATCTCTGCAATCGATGCAATCTGTTGGGTTTCCTTAGATAGAAAAAACGTTTTATCCAATTTGAATAAATAACTGAATCTGACTGCACTGTTCAATGATTAGGATTAATTGGAATGTATGTACCTGAGTTTTGTGAAGTGCCTTGAGACAACATGTGTTGTGAATTGGCGCCATATAAATAAACTGAATTGAATTGAATTGAATTAACGAACAACCCTGAGCATCCTCTTCATCAGACTGTCATACAACAACAGAGTGTCCCCAGTCAGATGCTACTTTAGATCTGTTGTAATACCAGTGATGGGAATAATGGGGTTAAAATAAACACCATTACTAACGGCGTTACTTTTTTCAGTGACGAGTAATCAAACAAATTACTATTTTCAGCATTTCAATGCTGTTACCGTTACGACAATTAAATGAGGCGCGTTATAAACTAAAGCTACTCATTAAAGCTCTTGTCAACTGTCGTGGCTCATAGCCAAAGGAGCTAAGCTTTTTTTCTTTGGTGAACGGAGGAGCAAGGAGCAAGACAATGGGAAAAAGTGATGATAATTGGCTAAGGTAGAGTAAGCTCTCATTTTAAGCCTATCAGAGGCAGTGTTCAGTTTAAACACAAACCACAAATGCACATGGCAGCCCTGCTCAGGCAAAATAGCAGATGTAAGCTGCAACAATGGTGAGTCTGGAGGGAAAGCTTGCGTTTTCAATGTTGAAGTACAGACACTACTTTTTTTCAACCTGGAAAGACTCACATAATGGAGAAACAACTTGAAGATGGTTAAAGAGTTTATTAATGAAAGATTATTTCTTTGGCGCTCTTACCCCTGAGGAAGACATGAACGCTAAGGATGAAATTAGTTTGAATAAACATCTTAGGATTATGATTAGGTACGTCTTCCCCCCTGGGATCCGATCCTGGTGGTGGCATAGGGCTTGGTATGGAAGGAGTTAGGAGCCTATGGTGGAAAAGGGGTGGAGGAGGGTCGAAGCTCAGCAGAAGAGCGGTGTCTTCCATGCAGAGGGTCTTTAAAAGTGATGCCCTGTGAGATGATTGGCCGAGGAGGAGAGCAGACCTGCCGTTGATTGGAGCAGCCAGTGAGGAGTGATTGGACGAGACAGGGTGGACAGTCTTCCATGTTGAACTTTCGTTTAAACTCCATTATTAAAAATTGGGTGTGAGTAGGCTACTTATCTATGTAATTCCACTTTATGCAACTGGCTTCTATAACTTTAGAAAAAAAATCTAAATTCGTAGACATATTTAAACTTAAAAAAGTAACACAATAGTTACTTTCCCTGTTAACTACAGTAGTTAGTTTTATAGGGGAGTAACTCAGTTACTAACTCAATTACTTTTTGGGAGAAGTTACTAGTAACTATAACTAATTAAATTTTTAAAGTAACATGCCCAACACCGTGTAATAAAGACTAATACAGGAGATCCTTCATGCCCACAGCCATCAGCATTTACAACAACTCTTTAAAGAAACCGCATAATATGAGCTACAACATTTAATTTTCCTTTAGGATTAATGAAGTTCTGTGAATTGAATTTCAACTAAAATTAAAGCTGCAAGCAGCATTGGGCGGCCCTCGCAGCTCAGCGCCGCTCGGCCTATGTAGCAACCACGGGAACCTGGCATCGCCTACTCCACGCCACTGATGATCCTGCCGCTCAGTTCCACGCATCACCACTAGGCCGCAGTGTGAGCAGGCCTTCATACAATCTTCGGTCAAGCCGAGTTGTGCTCTGGCGAGAAGCATTAAATGTTTGGCAGAAATCTGAACTTCCTGATGAAAGCTGCACTTTGTTAGAAGGCGGGGCTAAAGTGATATCAATTGACTGCGAGAACATGTTCAGCATTTATCCACAATGATGCATACTAAATTTAAGGTGGATCCAAAGATGTATGAGGGACATAGAGCACTTGAATTGTGCAAGGGGGCGCCGCTGATCCAAATTTCAATGTAATCCAATAGAGCTGTTTAGGGGCTGACAAAGATCAACCATATTCAGTTTGGAGTAAATCAGACCTTCCTAATGGAAGCTATACTCACTTGTTTCTTAGTGGGTGGGGCTAAAGTGATGTCATCAATTGACTGTGTCAACATGTTCGGCATCGACCCATGATCATGTATACTACATTTCAAGTGGATTTGATGATGTATGAGGGAGATAGAGCACTTGAAGTGTCCTGGGGGCACCGTTGAACTAAATTTTAGAGCCAAACGTATGGCCATGAAGTGACATCAGATTTCGCCACGCCACCACGGCCACACCCTCTAGCCAAACCTGTCAGTACTGGAGACCAACTTAGACCATCATGTTATCTGTCACTGGGGACAGTTTCATGTTGATTACGTGAACGGGATCAAATATGGACCACACAAAGTGAAACATTACACTTCCTGTTCTCAGGGGGTGGGGCTTTGATGATGTCAGCATTTGACCATCGAATATTATTCAGGGCCTCATATGGATCAATCCCAGAAAGCTTTGTGTCTCTGTGACTTTCCTTGTAGGAAATATAACAGTTTCGTTTTTCATTGCGAGAAGTCATTTTTCGGAGCTTTGCCACGCCCACATACTTTCATGTAGCAAAAAGCTTTTGATAATTTTTAATCCCCAATGCCTTATGACTATACTCATTTGCGAAACCTTTAAAATACTTAAATTTCACGCACGAATGATGCCTCCGCCAAATTTGGTGAGTTTTTTAATATGTTAAACCCGTGAAAAAGGCAATTAATTTATTGCCTGAATAATAAGAAGAAGAATCGGAGCAATTACAATAGGCCTTTGCAGCACCTAGCTGCTCAGGCCTAATTAGTTTCAAGGTCACATGTGAATTCTCTTTGTGGTAGAACAATCAAGTGAACAACAAGCAATAAACTCTCTACTGCTTCCCTCTAGAGGCCATGACAGTGTATTTTATTTTTCCAAGAACATGAAAAGAAAAATGGGATGAAAGTGTGGATATGTTTTATTTCATTTTAATTTCAGATCTAAGCGGAGGTCCACTGTGTGCTTGGGTTTTATATGTAGCTGAGAACCTATATACATACAGGTATACCTGTCAGCCTGTGGATAAATAATTAAATCAACTGCATCAAGTGTCTCAATTCTGTTAGTTACACACATTACATGCTGACATCATTTGATATATTAACTGACATATGGCGTAATTTGTTATAATACCTATGTTCAGTTGCCTAAAACATTAACACATGGATCATTTGCACTTTTTTTAAGTCTAAGGTTTCCGGTCAGTTTGATTGTTGGCGCTACAATATTGTTACAAGCAGCCTTCACAGCACATTGAAACAAGGAAGTGAATTCAGTTCTAATTGCTAAATAACAACGCATCATTTTGAAGGTTGAGTTTATAAACGCAGCTGAAGAGCAAATTAATGCATCATGCAATATTTAGGCACACTGTAACGATTCAATCAATGACGCCCGTCAACACAACCTGACAACACAATCCTGCATATTTCTTTGTATACATTTCTGTATAAAGTCTAAATCTTCAGTTGTCTGTTGGATATGAAATATGCTGTAATCCCTATGCCACAGGAATGGGTGGTGACAACAACAACGACATGGAAAAGTTTCTACTATAGATGTAATTAGAAAGTATTAAAGTTGTATGCAGACTAAGAATGTTTTGAACACTGTGCTAGCGCTTTTCAGATCATTTTGATTATTACTGTCATCCAAACTGCTATGAGGTTTCTAGCACAAAAATGTAGGAATGAGGAAAGTGGCCCTCTATTTTATTGTTTCTAATAATCTGTAGGTGCAAATTCTGCAAAAAATCTGCATTTTGTAAAATATCTATAATAGTATAGACAGGGCCTTAAGATAAAAAGAAAATTCAGCCAGCTAAACTGGTTCATCCTACACAACCTCTATTCTGTTGGGCTAAAAATATCTATAAAGTAGAAGTACTATGTGTATGCAATACTTCGCACAATGTAGACAAAAGATTAAAACATGTAGGCTCTGAATTCTAAAATAATTACAGAAAACCAGTTTAACTGAAATTAAATGAGAATTTGTCATATTTCATTCTATTGTTATATCAATGAAATACAATGAACTGCAACACAATGGCATTGCGTTTGCAAACATCCTGTCACAGCATCCTTATTAGATACCCACATCATAAATATGACACATTATATAATTATGACATACTGTCATGGCTATAATACATTTAATCCACCAATATAAAATAACTGCTGTTATCTCAAGCAATATTTTTTAGATTAGAATTTCCATATTGTATCTGATAATTGACTCTGTCCCATTATTATGATTCTGAAACTAGAACTCATAATTCATAACTAATAATTATTACTAATTATGACCTACTTATGACTTTTAATAGTATGACATGCTATGTGGGATTTCTTCTGTTTAAGTGGCTGAGAGGCTGCTGCACCTAAAATTTTTCAACCAGCCAGTAAAAAGTAGATTAACAGGCAAAAGTCGTAATTGTTCATGTGTTTACGATAAAAAAAATTCCCACAAGAATAATTGGAATTCGAGCATGACCAGTGCAGTCTCAAAATTATTGAACCCCTCAAAATAAAATTCTTTATTTTGAGGTGTGGTTTGATCACAACTAAAAAATAAGCAAAATAAGGATTCTGTTCTGTGCAATGATGAGTCAAAACTGGAGATTTTTAGCCCTCTGAATTAGCGGTGTGTCTGAAAGAGAAAGAATAAGGCATTCGCCGAAAAGAACACAATGTCTACAGTGAAGCATCGAGGTAGCTCGGTGATGCTTTGGGACTCCTTTGCTTCCTCTGGCACTAAATCACCTGCAGCACGTGGAGGGCAATATGGATTCAATCCAGTATAGAGAAATCTTGTCACAAATTCTTATGTTGTCAGTGAGGAACCTGAACCCTGGGTGTCATTGGACCTTCAAACAGGACAATGATTAAAAGTAAAAAAGAGTGGCCAACATAGTCACCTGACTCAAATTTCATTGGTGGGGTTTGAAAAGGTGGTTGCAGCGCAGAAAACCAAGAGTATTAGTGAACTGGAGGCCTTCACCCATGAGATGTGGGTTGATTCCTCAGAAACATTGTCAGAAGCTGGAGCATCATGTGTGCAGCTCATCATAACAAGAGGTGCAATAATAAGCACTAAAAATGCTTGTAATGAAGAGGTGGAATAATTCTGAGAGGATCAGCCATTAAAAGCTGCACTTTTGCTTATTTTGGAGAAACAATGTGTAACTCTGTAAAAGCGCTGAAACCCTAAGTTGCTTCAAATCAAGATTGTTTATATTGGCCTTTGACTGTGCTATCTAAACATTATTAGTTAGTTTTTCAGTCCAACTTTCCTTTCCTTTTTTTTAATCAATCATTTTCTCATTCAATCATTTATTTATTTATTTTTTATTATTAATTCATCTTAATGAATGTTTTGTGTTTGTTAATTATTTATTACCTTTATGCCACTGTAATGTACTTGTAAGGATTATGATTATTGATTAATTAATATTTATCATAATTATAGTTAAAAGTCATAATTCAGAAAAATCATTTTCTCAACCAAAAATCATTACTTATGAATAGAAATCAGATGCACTCTGATGTTGTGATTATGGGCTCAAAGCACCACGCTAAATGTCACTGTTCAATCAACTGTTGCACCGATTGGCGGGGAACACTAACCTTATTTTGACGGATAAATTACTCTTGCTCAAAATAAACACAAACGCTTTCTCTCTATCTACGTGAACATTTATTAAATCAACAGCCCTGATACACTTTGCTAAACTTTACCATCAGGCTTACCTTTTGGCCTCACGTGATGGTAAGGTCATCTGTTTGACTGGAAGTGGTCCGGCAACTTGGACTTTGGTTGGTACTTGGTACCACCCCCCCGGTACAGCTGACCAAACCTACGTTGTTCCCTTAACCTGTTTTTACCATGGGTTCTGGTTGAAGGCATTTCTCAACCTTCCAACACAAGACTGTTTCTTCCTATCTGCACCTGTAAAAGCCCAGCCTCACCTTCTGATCTCTTAGTCGGGTATGCATGTGTTTTCCACGCCATCTGAGCATACTTCCGGATCTTGCGTAGTAAGGGTCTTTGTTCTGCAATACATGGTAACGTCGTATCGCACACTTTTATGAAGGTTGTGGAGGAATAAACATTTAAAAGCATGCTCCTCCTTTATGCCGGGAGCATTGCATCCTTGGAAGTAAGCAGCTTCGCTTTTCTTTTGCTGGATGGCGAAAGAACCAAGTTTTGCGGAGCCCCGGTTCATGTATACCGAATATTCTTCCCCTAAAGCTTCACAGAGGATCGAATACCTGTCTCGGACTCCAGGGGACAGGCTCTTCATGAACACATGGTTGTTGTCTTCCAGATGAGCTTCAACTTTTCCTGAGCCGATGGGCAGTACAAACCTAAAAGACAGTGTTCGACTTCCCTAAGATAATCATCAATGTTTGACTCTGCATTGTTAAGGTCGAAATGCTCTATGTCTTTGGCAAGATCCTCAAGCTGGTGGGTGCGCAATCCACTCTCGGATTGGGATTGGCCCATCTGAGTCATTATCTGAGGGTTCACCCATGCTACGTCCATGGTGTATCAGGGCATCATGCTTCACCCTTGGGGCAGGCACTGGAGGCTGCTCATAGAACAATGGTTGGCCCTGTGCTCCATGGACTCGGGTCCTGGGCAGCAGTTGAGGGCGGTATGAACCACTTGAGTCCCAGAGACGGCTCTCCTGTCGCCTTGGCGGAGGCAAGGAATCGTAGAGGAGGGTGCTGGAAGTCAAGTTTGAAGGCTGCTCACCTCTAAACCTTGAACTATTTACTTCTACTAGATCTGCAGCCAGATATTGTTCATGGTTCCCTACTACAGTGGGGTGGGACACCGCACCACTTAACCTAGTCTGACTACTCACACCTGTTCTGGACTCGGTGGATGTATATAGAACCCCACGAGCCCGGGAAGGGAATCTCTGGAGAGCCGCTTCAACTTCTTCCAGATCTGGCCTGCAGATTCTCTCAGGGTGTCGCAGGTATGGCTCACCTTCAAAGGTTTCAACCTGTGAGGTGGGTTTTATTTCGGCCTCCCAGTCCTCCAAGGATAGGGAAGTGGCTTGGCTATACTCAGCTGTCTCCAACCTATTTGTAGCTTCTGTTAGTTCACCCTTAGGGACATCCACCGTCTGCAAAGTATCGTTCAGCTCTAACTGCAGTTTAACACGCTGGTCAACTTCCAACATTAACCTTTCTTTGATACAAAAGAGTGAGCTGTCCTAACACATCAGCGACCTGTCTGTCTTTTGGTGGGTTCTTAATGACTTGGAGCAACTCCTGAATCCTTGCTTCACATTGCTCAATGCTATATTCATTAAGACCTTTACGCTCCTCTGGGAATAACAGGATCATCGACCCAATCACTTCTTGTTGAGTTGTTATGCATCCGTAACAAGGTCAGGGACGGTCGGCTTCTCCTCATTTGGCAAAAGGGAAAAATATGACGGACCGTCAGCAGTCGACTGGAGCAAAAACAAAGAGGAAAATTTCGTCTTCTTGGAAAACCTCTGTGGGTTTTTCTTGAGTTGTGTGTCAGGTCCACGCCTTCGATCGGAAAGGTAAACCTACTGGTCTTCTTATCCCAGTGAGCTTTTAGCACATTGAGCCCCTAATAAGTTTGGCCAGTGAAGAGAATGAAAATGGAAACCCACGTGTGATTTTCTTCTCCAGAATGATGCGAGCCTCCGTTGCGCTGTAACCGTGTCTTGGTTCCAGCGGGAGAAAAAGCAATGGTGGAGCGTCTCACTTGTTCTTATATAGCTCACTGTGACATCAGAGCTGCGATGCCCACTTCCTGTTAACTGCAATGCTTGCTGGGAGGTGTAGTAGCAGAAGATACTGGGAGGTGTAGTAGCAGACAATGGTCCAACTTTTCATATTATGTCTCTTTTTCTGTTTTCATGTACAGCACTTTGAATTGTCTTGCTACTGAAATGTGCTACATAAATAAACTTGCCTTACCTTGCCTTGTAATATTTGTCATGTTGAGCTGTTTACCAACAAATCCACTATGCAGAGGCTTTTAAAGATTCTCATATTTATGCCTTTGAAACTACAAATGTCATGATTCCAGCCCTTCAGCTCTACCTTGACTGTGCTGATTACTTATTACCTTCACCTGCACTGGGCTGCTCTCTATTTAAACAGCTGCTCGTCACCAGCTCAGTGCGAGATCGTCTGTTGCCCCAGTCACAGCTTTCAAGCCTTGTTTCATGTTTCAAAGGAGTTTTCTGGTTTTCTGATCCTGCCTGTTTTTTGACCACAGATTTTGCCAAGTCCTTCTGCTGTTTGGAAGAGTTCTGACCTCCCGTTGCTGAAACCTGCCTGTCTCTGACTCTGTCTCTGATTACTGGACTTTCATTGCCTGAGGCCCTCCCGTGCATTACCCTGGATCGTTTCACGACTCAGCATCTGGTTGGTGGATTTTTGTCCCTGTCGTCAGTTTGTCTCCGGAGCCCCCAAGACCTCCTGTTGTCCATTCCCCCCACCTTCCCCAGCTGGGTTCCTACCCCCTGGGGATACGCTGTTCCTAACCTACCAGTTTGACCACACTCTGTGGAGCCCCTTCTACCCTATTATTTTTTGGTAATAAAACCTTTGGTGAACCACCCTCTTGTTTGGCTGTGTTTTGGATTCTGGCTGATTTTGCTTTAACGTTACAACAAAAGCCATTATGACATGCCGTATGACACGTTTTCCCCTAAGTAAAGAAACTAGCTTCCATAGACTCTCACAACTATACATTTGAAACTATGACTTATATCACATCGTTTGCCACTAAACTGTTTTCTTTTAAGTGATGAAATATAGCTTTTAAAGTGACTGGTACTAAAATAACTCATTGATCCTACTTCAGATATGAAATAAAAAACTGCTCGTTTCTAGGAATAACCTTTATTAATATGACTCATAGCTGTTTTTCCCATTTATACCATAGTGATATAAAGTACAAGTTCTAATGTTTCCCTTTTGTTACAATAGGATAAGAATGCTCATAAACATACAGTACAAGGATAAATGGCCCAAGGGTTGTCATAAATGTCCTGAGGCTGGGGCACTGGGTTTGATAGTGGAGCAGTCGGTATAACTGGTTTGATTAGAAAGCCACAGCACACTTAGATTAAGTATGGACACCCGCTACTACACAGTCTAACAGATAGACACCACAATGATGACACATAGTCTACTGATAAACACTGAGGGAGTGCAAATCCATTGCATTGGAGTGCCAGATATAAAAACTATATGTGACCTTCTATCGAGGCTCTTCGTCATCCTCTAACAGACGGCAACGGTCCGAGACGGGAGCCTCAGCGCTGATCTCTGTAATCATTCCTCTGCCTTAACTTAGAATAAAAAGAGCTAAAAGTTAGAAACTGGTTGAGAGTTGTTCCTTTAAGAGTCTTTAGATAGAGTGTGTGATCGCTTCATGGGGACCAAGTACCGGAGGAGCTCCGAGGCGTCTGACCGCCAACAGGGTGCGGTAGCCCGGACAAATTGCTGTTCCCGCACGCACCCTGGAAGCGAAAACCCCTTTTAGATAGGGTTGCCACGGAAGGACTACACATCACAGCAGCGGCCGCAAACTAAAAGGTAGGGAGATTCCTATTAAAAATCTCCAGTGTTTTTCCTGTAAAAACACTCTGGCTGTGTTGTTAGTTCTGAGTCAGCTGTTTTTGTAATTCTTGGAGGCAGAGAAATGGTTCAGAATAATTGTTGCGAACGTGTTAAACCGAAAGGCGTGTAGATAAGAGGTGCGACTCTAACGGTGGTAGTCCGGGAAGAACGGTACAATCTTCTAAAAGAAACTAGAGACTAAAGGAGGAGGTTTGAATTTTCCTTTATTGTATGCAAGGGAAGATCGGGTTCCCTCGCACACAATATAAAAGCGAACTTCCTAAATGAGGCACGCTAAAACTCGGTTAGTGGTTTGTCGGGTCCTGACCTTTCCATAAGAAGGGTCAAAAGATACTACCGAGGGGAAGTGTATGGGTTTAAATGGCCTCCCTGATTTTCTTAAAAGAGCTCAAAGCTGCCCACTCCTTTGATCATAAAGCACGCAGGAGATGCACAAACTCGGGTAAGGTTTGTAGGGTCCTGGACCTCGTTAAAGAAGTCCGAAAGATACTGCGAGGGGAAGTCTTCCTTGCGAGTAACCAGCTGTGAAGAAAAGAAAAAAATGTATATATGTATATATACAAAAGATGTAACATCAACTGGCTAAGCTAACAGACCCTAGCTCACTGAATAAACTCTATTGTGAATAAGCTTTGGTGTCTGAGAGATAACAAAATAAGCTCTCATGTGGACCAGGAAATGGTGCTGTACCGCCTGGTTGGCCAGAGTGTGTGAACGTGTGTGTGAAGTGAGAGAATGACTGAGACGTCACTAAAAAATGAGCTCCCTGCTTGTTCTCTAGGAGCAGGCTTGGAGACAGGGAGGAGAAATATATATTAAAACAACAGTTTGATGGAGCTTGTTTGGGTCAGGGAAATAATTGTCAAGTCACCAGAAAAGGGTAAGAAATAATTTTTAACATTAAGTGATACGAAGTGGTTCCACTCTAAAATTTGGGTTAGGGTTAGGGTTAGGGTGGGCTGTGCTTGGCTTGGAGCGGTTGGCCTGCATGGCCCAAGTACCCGGCTAGTGCATGTATCCCTCTCGTGGACTGGTGGGCTGGGGCTGCTGGCGCTGTCTTGGGGGATTGGGTGGGCTTGGTGGTGAGCTGCTCTGCTGGCTGTCATGTGTGGGGGGGGGGATGGGGGGGTGGGGGGGGGGTTGGGGGGGCTGCAGCTGGTGGGTGGAGGGGTTGTATCCACTTCTGGGATATGGAGTCGCCGGCGTTTGGATTGGCTGGGTGGCGATGGTGGAGCTGAGCTGGATGTTTTTCCCCCTGGGCAGTTGCAGTGGCAGGAATTTTGCAGGAATTTTTTTTTTTGTGGCTGAGTGGGGCATTTGTGGGGGGGGGGGACACTGACCCCGGGGATCGGTGGTGGGGGTCTGCCCCCGTCATGCTGCGGGGTTGGGGGTCCCTGTTGTGGGTGCGGTGCTCGGCCGGGGTCTGCCCTTTTTGCGCCAGGGGGGGGGGTTTGGTTTTGCCGGGGCCTTGCCTTGCTGTTGCGGCGCACCTTTTTTTTTTGGGGTGTGGTGGGGGAGCGGGGTGCGGCGGGGGGCTCAGAGCGGGGCTGTATGTAGAGCTTGCGCTGGGTGGGTGTGACCTCATCGGCCTCTCGGCTATAGAGTTCACGGGGGGGTGTGCCCCTTGGGGGGGGGATTCGGCGTTGGGTTTGGGGACATTTTTCGATATGGGTTCCCTTTTTGGGGGGGGCCTGTGGCGAGGTTCATGTTGGGGTTCACTGGGGGGGGGGAGACTCGGGGCGGGATCGGAGCTCGTTGGGGGGGTTGGGACTGCTCCGTCCGGGGCGGCTCTGGTTGGCGGCTGGTTTGGGGCCCTTTGGGGGACCCCTCTTTTGTACATAGCCCCCCTCCCCGTAGGGGGGGGGTTGGTGGGGACTGGGTTCTGGGCGGGGGGGCCCAGGCCGAGACCACCCGGGTCTGAACCTGTCTGCCTGTCTCTGTCCCGGGGGGGGGGGACCACCTCCTTGGTCCGGGGGCGGTTCCCCCTAGGGGCTGCCGGCGCCTGGACCTTGGGTATAGAGTATGCATGGGGAGTGTGAGTGAGTGTAGGACGTCCATTTTTGTTTTGTCTTTACGTTTGGAGCGAGTGATTTTATGTGTGTGGATGAGGGTGGGAGGGGGAGTGGGTAACTGTGACTGTGAGTGCCTTTTTTTTTTGACAAGTTGGGTTTTGGACTGCTCCTCTCCTGGATCAGCTTAGGCCCCCCATATTAGGGGGGGCCTATTTCCCCCCCGCCCCCCTGCCTGCCGGGGGTTGGAGTCTCGCCCGCTGGTGTACTTGTGGTTTTCTCGTGTCCGGGGCTGATGCTTGGGGTGTGTGGGGGCTCCCCCCGGTGGCTGCCTGGGGGGGGGGGGGGGGCCGGGGCCTGGACCCCGGGCTCTGTCGGGCCTCTGTCTTGGGGGTGGCGTGCCCCGGGTTTTGGGGTCTCTGGGTCCATGGCTGGATCTGCTCGGGGAGTGGACGGCTGCTGGCGGGCCTGTGGGCTCGTCGCTGCGGGTTCCTGGGTTTTCTGCACTGCCCTGCTGGGTGGCTCCCCTGGGACTCTCCACTGCTCTTCTCTGGGGGGTTGCGGTAGTCCCGGGGGTGGTTCTCCTGGGGTTTTCCTGTGCTTTGGGGGGCCTTTGGATGTCTGTTGCTCGGATCTCCTCAGTGTCCCCCCCGGGGGGACCACGGGGCAGGTGGGGGTCCTCACACTCGCTATTGCATATTTCTGTGGAGAAACCTTGTATACAAAGCCCATCCACACAGGTTTTGATAGAAAACCAGATGATCTATATTGGGCTGCACTTCTCACTAAGTACATTTTAATTCAAAAAATACCGTGTGTTATTTTGTGTATAAGCAAGCGGGTGTAATTTTTTATTCTATTCATCCTTTTTTCTCTCCTCCACTCTCTCCTCCTTTTTTCCCCTTTTTCCCTTTGCCCCCTTCCTCTTTGTCAAGCTTCTGTTTTTCCTTTTCATTTCAGTCTCCGTGTCCGTAACAATTGAAAATATTTCCAAAGAAGTTTATAATAAAGTTTTTTTTAAATAAACAAGCAGAGCCCCTTAAAGCAATAGCTGGTGCTCCGCTTGTGAAAGTAAATCTGTTGGGCAATTTCTTGGCACTCAGACAACAATTCTGAGCGCTACTCTGCTGGACAGGACACGGTAAAAAAATAAAAAAAATAAAATTTGGTATTTACAGGGTAATCGAACTTTTTATGTGGCCAATGTTTGTCCATTTTGTCTGTCTGTTTTTGTGAAATGAATGTCTGTTTCATGTTATGTAAAAAGTAGGGTATATGTGGCACGGTACATTTAATTTAAATTGTTTTCTGATATGAAACTAATTTTGAGAATTTTGAGTTTTTAGGTCTGGAGAAGCAGTCCTGGCCATGGACCGCCTGCTTGAAAGGTAAAAACATTTTAAACTATCTGACGCTCTGATCCTCAGCAGTACCATAATAATATTAGGTCAGTTCTTTATGATAAAACGAAAGGAAGTTCCAGAAAGGGTCAACCTCTCCCCTCAAAACATGATTTTAACAGATGGCTTGACTTTTTCCAGTCAGATTCAGAATGATCAAATTTTAACACAAGATGAAATGCACCTTAAACAGAATTTGTGGGGCTGAAATGAGAAAACTTGAGTTAACTGAAACAAACTTTAGTTACTTGAAATAAATCAAAGTGTAATTTTTAGCTGACTGAAACTGTACGGGGTTGTTGATAAAACTGGGTAAGACAAACTAATATTATAAGACAAACATGCCTTCTTTTTTGTGTTCATCAATTTCATTGAGCCTTCTAAAACAGATGAGAAGTGAGTTTTTCCACAGGAATCAGTTACAGTTAAATGTAATTGAACCAGATTTTAAAAAATGGTATCTATGGTTCAGATTTAATACTTACATTCACAATTAAATGAACACAATACTCTGACCCTTTTTGATGCCTACACTACACATAAGAACAGACCAATCGAGGTATGGAAAGAGATTAAAATAAGCACTAGAATTAATGAAATTAGCACTTCACATTATTAGAATAATAGCAACTAATAACAACTAGTGACCCCATTCTTAAATATAATAAGGACTTACTGCATTAGAAAATATAGATAGATCTAAATAAAGCTAGATTAGAATAGAACATTCGGAGCTATTATAATCTTGCTGATGAATACCACAAACATTGTTATGGAACCAGATGATTAAAAGAATGCAGCTTTATCATGGCCAAACAGAAACATTTGCAGGGAAGATCAAATGTCCTTCAACCTGATTTTGACTTTATTTAACCCTATCATGGCACATATGTATAGAAAGAAATAAAAGAGATAATTGGCAACACTGACAACTGATTATTTCAAGGGTCACCCCTTGAAATGTACCATCTCATTTATGAGAGGATCCCTGCAGAACAGAAGACAAACAACAGTAATACGAATCATACAAATGTGAAAAAATCACACAGAAATATCCACAACATTCTCTAGGACACACACACTCTCACAACCACCAGCAGAGCAACTGCATGGCACATACACTTAACATCAAGACACAAAATAAGACAACACATACAGATGCAGAGTTCATGTTCACATCCTTTTGGGGATTAAGTCCAAAAAATGAAAACCTTTTTTCTTACTGAAAGCAAGAGCAAGATTTTTACAATAAAGTAAGCAAACGTTTGAGGGGGAAGATTAGTTTCTTTGGGGGATGCCAAAATAACATCAGCGGGGGTTCTAGGATTGGCAGCACCAGGGGTGAAAACTCTTTTAACGAGCTGGAAGGGAAAAAATTCTCAGAACGATAATGTGACAATTTTTAAGGCAACAGGCTTTCAAAAAATTAAATTATTTTACCACCAGTAGACTCAGATTTTTTTTGACTCCAAAAAATGATTTTTTTTCAAAAAATTTACAAAAAAATAATGGCAGTGATTAAACTTTTGGAAAAAACTTTCACTCATTTAAGACTTTCAGCAGGAGGAAAAAAATGCTGTTAACTTTATATCATTTTGAAAAGAAAAAATCTACCATTGCCTTCTGACAAGATTAAAATTAATTTCCTACACTAAAACTTTTTTTTTCACCAAAAGTGGTAGTTGCATTAAATGATAGAGTTTTTTAAATTACAAAAAATAAAATCCCTGGCGGATTTTACATACCATTTATGTCGGGTCAGGTCAAGTTTTTTGGACTGAAAAAATAAACTTATAAATTTAGATGGCACAGTCATTATTTTATGCATAAAATAGGTTTATTGTGGTAGGCAGAAGTACAAATTTAATTTTCAACTTTCACTACTTAATGCTCAAAAAAGGGTGACAAGAGGCCAGTATCCATGTTTTTGTGTCACACCAGGTGCTACAAAAAGGTAGGCTATACTTTCCTTTTTCTGAACGAAACGATTCTGTTTAACTAACTATTTTGCTTTTTTTTCTTCTTTTACTCCCCTTAATAAGCTGGTACACAGCAAGACTGCAATGTGTTTTTTTTTTTTTTTTTCCTTTGTATATAATAATAATGGAAATAACAATCTACATATATGATTATGTGTTGTGAAATGAAGAAGGTGAAAGAAAGAAAAATGCTGATTTCACTACCCAAGTTTGTGATTTCTTGTTTGTGTTAAATTATTGTACTGGGATGACTGTATGATCAAACTATTTCTTTTCAGGCATTGCCGGTCACAACACTCATGATTTTTCTGGAAAGGTTGATGAAGAGTCGTCCCACTATATTGCCTGATGACATGAGCGATAACCCTAAACATTTATTTTTCTCCAAGGTGAAGTAGGCCTAAAAAGGTGGCTGGGACCACCCTGACAAATGGGTCCATTGACATCATTATTACTTAGAACATGAGATCTCTGGGGTTCAGGAACAACAGGAATCCAAAGATTGAGTTTGAGGGTTGAAAACGTGTGGTTGAGAAGAGTGTGACATGGTGTGACAGAATAAATGAAGGCCCAAGGTATGAATGATGTGGGCCACATGAGTGAAAAGTTCATGAATCGAATGGTATATTTTAGTTTCTGTGAGCTCATTTTTGTTTCAGGGTTTTGATTCATAGTTGTGTTACAAGAACTAATGAACGGTTTGGAGCACACCAAGTTTGTTTTTAATGTGTTTTTCTCCAATGTCGGTGTTCACTCTATGTGTTCAGATGCTTGCAGGTTGGAACATTTTTTGGGGGTTTTAGTTTCAGAGGGTGAAAACTTAAATTTCTTATGAATTTTCTTGAGGTGAAATTGGATCTAAATTCTCTTTGGGATGGGAACAGAACCAAATAGAACCTGTCATTCTGCCTTAGGGTTCTGGTTGAATAATTTGACGGTAAAAGATTTGGCCGCCCAAACTTCCTTAAGAGGGGGGCTGAAGCTGGCATGTGTTGTGTGTCTTAAGTGTTTGTCTAAATTTCTGTTTTAATGTTTGTCTCAAGTGTTTTGTCTAAACAAACCCTTTTGGAGACTTCAGAGAAAACAAAAAGAAATAAGAATCATAGGATGGGAAAAATGGAAATGGATATACGGGGAAAAAGGACTGGTTATAGTGATCAAATGTTTAACAGGAATGAATAACCAAATAATGGGTTATAATTAAGGTTGTACAGAACATGCAATTATTTTTATCTAGTAGGGGGGGTAGGGTTAGGGGGGGAGGACCCTAAAGGTCTAATTTTAGGTAAAATAATAAAATTTAATCAACGTGCTTGAAAAGTAGTTTTTGTCCAAAACCGGGCACCTTCATGGTAAATGATTTTTAATACTTTTTTCGGGGATGATTTCAGAAATTATTATGGAAAATAAGGGTTTGAACATATCTTGGCTACTATTTAACGGACATAAAGAAGCAACTAATTGGGTTAAAATAAAAAATATTTTTTGGGTTTAAATGAAAATACGCTATTACATTATCTACATAAAATTTCTAAAAGAAAACGGGTTATTGGAGCTTTCCTGTTCCTAACAAGCCCTAATGGAAACTTTTTATTGATTTTTATGGGTTTCTGACAAAAGGTGAAAAAGGATGCAGAGATGGTTCCTTGAAAACTTTCACCAGGTCGGCTCAGAGAGCTAATCACACAATTAAAAAACGTTGGGTAAAGTAATACAAAAAATAAGTGCGCGGGGGGGATGCGATGCTCTTGGGGTGTTTTTTACTCAATCATCACCCACTGAGCTCATGGGTTTAAACTCCCCATCAGCTGCTCACAGGAAAAAACCTGCCCTGACCTTTCACCTCCTCTCTTCAGTCGGGGTGTGCACCCATCTGGATTCCCAAGAGAGCAACTGACATGTTTAAAGATTTTAATCTGCTGTGAAGTTTTTGTCTCATAACACAGGAGGCTCTAACAAAGAACCAACAGGGGAAACAAATGGGAACTCTGGATGAGGGCAAAACTAAGGTAAGCAGATTATATTGCAGACAGGGAACCCCTCCTCCGGAAGGAAACCTCAGAGAAATCAGAAAGCACCTGAGGAAGAACATACGAAAATTTTTTTTTTGGTTTTATCTTTTGACTTAACATTTCATTTCCAGCAAACATATCACAAAATTTGGGGTTGTGGAATTAAATTAATTTTTTTCCAGTAACCATAACGTCAAAAGGTAAGATTAACTCATCTTTTGCTTTCCAAATAACAAAATACAAAAAAATTTTGGGACCTTTTTTCATAAAATTTTTTGAGTGGGCTGGGTTACTTCAACAGAGGGAACGTGAATAAAGATTAACAATAAAAATTCTATTTGTTGGGGTTTTTAAAAGGCTTGAAGGAGTATGTCCTGGTAAATTTGAAATAAGGTCACAAAATCAAAAATCACCAGGGGAGAAGGATTTCTAAAGTAAAACTGTGTGAATAATCAGCAAAAAATTTTCTTCTGTAATTTTGGGGAAATTTGGGGGAAAAATTTGCATGAAAGGGGTTAAAGGGGTGTTCAACTATTTAATCAATTCAAATAACTTCATGAATAGAAATTAAACTTCCTATGTGGCTTCTGAGTTCATTTTTTTAGATTATGTTGTTTTTACAATTTTAGATTGTAAATTAAATTGATACAAGGCCTTGGAAATTTTTACTTGCTGCTGAACAGAAACGATTTTTTTGGGGGTAATTGCTTTTAATAATTAATAATAATTGCTATTTTACTTGGGCAGGAAAGATGTTTCCCCCGGTTTTACCCTCTTTCCCTCCAGAATGACCTGACCCCGATTGGCCTAACTTCATCAGGGGAAAAACCTTTTTAAAAAAAGGGGTTTTTTGGGAAATTTTTAAAAAATGTCTGCTAGAATCAAAATTGCTTTCCCCGTTTTAGAACCCGATTCTAATATTTTTTAAAAGACACCACGGCCCACAACAGGGAAAGAGACCCCCGCTGAAAGGCTGTGTAAAAACAGGATGTTGAAATTATTTCTTGTCCCCAAAACAGAATAGGGTTTTTGGATATGACCCTAGCAAAAGAAGAAGGTTGTGTGGTGTTTTTTGGGAGAGGCTTGTTGTTCTTTTTTTTTCCCAAAAAATTAAAGCACCTGATGGATCTTCTAACGAAGGCCCTAAATGGAAAATGTAATCACTGTCCATTGAATTAAAATCACAACTCAGGAATCGATGAACAATTTTAAAAAACATTTTTGAGACGTGGTTTTTAGAAAAGGGGGGAAAACCTACTGGTGAGGGAATTCCCCTTTTAAATTGACTGGTTTTTTGGTGGATCGCAGGTTTTTGTTTTTCTGTTTTTGTGCAACGTGTATTCCCCCCTCTCATCCTCAGGTGATTGATCGGCGATTGGTTTTTCCAGTGATTCCAGAGGTTTTGGAGAAACACCGAAATATCAAAAAGGGGTAGGGGGCCAAGAGCACACTGATGTTGTCCACTGAATATGTAAGCACAAGTGATGGGGGTTTGGGGTTTTTCCCATGGAACCAACCAAAGTTTTAAAATTATGATACTGTTGGGGGCCCAAAATTCGGGTAAATTTGGAAACTGGGTTTACGATTTCAGGGTCTACAATATACTAAAACACATTGTCCCCGCCTTTTGTTTGGTTTTCTTTTTTTTTTTTTTTGGTTTTTTTTTTTTGTTTTAAATTTGGTTTTTGGTTTTTTTAAACATCCAGGGGGGGATTTCCCCTTTCCGTTTTTTTTGGGGTACCCGGGGGGGTTACGCGACGGCCGGAAGGAAAATCCTGCCCAATTTTTGGCTTAGGTCCATATGCACTAGACCACATTGATTGATGTGATTCTGTGGCCTTTTTTCTAATCATCTCTTTGCTGCCTAAATTTTTAAATATATACTGGCCTTGTTGCTCATCTGCCGCCAAACCCCGCTCACTGCTACAGGCTTACACAACATCCCCTTTTGGGGGCTGACTACAACCCCATGGGCCTTCATGGGGCCAAAGGGGGCTCCGAGAGTGACCAAAACCCCCTGTCAGATACCGATGGTTTTAAGGGGGCGGGGCCCCCCCTCAAAACAAGGGTGTAAGAAAAGGGGGGGGCCGTGATCCGGCTCACTGGATTTTTGACCGGGGTAACCCATAAGTGGGGAAAAGGGGGGCCCGCCGTCTGCCCCCCCAAAATATCCTTTTTACAGGGGAATTTTTCTGTGACTTAATGAATGATGTTTAAAAATTAAAGGAATCAGAATTTTTGATTTAAAAAGGGTATTAATGACAGATAACCCAAAAAAAGTTAATGACAGATTGATTAATGAAATTTTTAAGCACATGTCATGAATGAAAGTATTAAAGGACCCTCGCAGGTTTTTTTTTTGGTTATGTGTTTTACCTCCCCCATAGGTTGATTTTTGGGGAACATGTGGTTTGGGGAAAAAAATGGGGAAATTTTTTAAAGTACAACCCTTTTCCCCCTTTTGGGGGGGGGCACATGACAGCTGGAAAAAATTCCCTGGTCATATTAGGTTTAACACACACATACAGGTTGAATGATTGTTTCGGGGGGGTGGGGTACCCATTTTGCATGTGGTCCCAATACCCAGTGCCTAGGGGGTTAACTGATCTAAATTAGTGAGGTGCCTTTAAATGACACCTCATCAGGGGGGGTGTTAGGAATAAACTTTATTAATATGACTCATAGCTGTTTTTCCCATTTATACCATAGTGATATAAAGTATAAGTTCTAATGATTCCCTTTTGGTAGAATAGGATAAGAATGCTCATAGACATACAGTACAAGGATAAATGGCCCAAGGGTTGTCATGAATGACCTGAGGCTGGGGCACTGGGTTTGATAGTGGAGCAGTCGGTATAACTGGTTTCATTAGAAAGCCACAGCACACTTAGATTAAGGATGGACACCCGCTACTACACAGTCTAACAGATAGACACCACAATGATGACCCATAGTCTACTGATTATCACTCAGGGAGAGCACATCCATTGCATTAAAGTGCCAGATGTAAAACTGTATGGGACCTTCTATCGAGGCTCTTCGTCATCCTCTAACAGACGGCGACGGTCCGAGACGGGAGCCTCAGCGCTGATCTCTGTCATCATTCATCTACCTTAACTTAGATTAAAGGAGCTAAAAGGTTATAAACTGGTTGAGAGTCGTTCCTTTAAGAGTCTTTAGATAGAGTGTGTGATCGCTTCATGGGGACCAAGTACCGGAGGAGCTCCGAGGCATCTGACCGCCAGCAGGGTGCGGTAGCCCGGATATCCTAGCATCTGGGTCTGGAAGAATAATTATTTGGAAAAACAAATACTGTATGTCAAAATAATAATGATTTGGGGAAGTATCGCATGCATTCAGAATAATCCGTTTGTAAATGAAAATACCCGTTGATAGATGGTATAGAAATACAGCAAACATATTTAGAATAGATTTATTTGAAACATGAATATTTAGAATAGACATGTTATTTATGAACCTGAAGCTTGCGCGGTGTCCCCGGTCTGTGTCGTCACCCAGTCACGACTCGTGCGCAGAACGTGTACATGACATGTTTATGTTCCTCCCCCTCCTCCCTAACTGTTACACATACCAGGCTGTAATACCAACAGCAAGCAGCCATGCATTGAGCAGGCTCCTCCGTGCTCTGACCGCGGTCTTCCTTCACCTAATGGAGCATTTGGGCACCAGCTCGCAGGCGGCGGACTTCGCAGCAACTGATGCTGACTCTGCCGCAGACGTCGACGGCAGCGACGGGGCAGTGGGGAGGATGGAGAGGACGGTACCCAGCGAACACCAGGACAGGACCAGCAACCAGCAGCAGCAAACGTCCTCAGCGC
Source organism: Crenichthys baileyi (assembly GCA_036173005.1). Classification (NCBI taxonomy): domain Eukaryota; kingdom Metazoa; phylum Chordata; class Actinopteri; order Cyprinodontiformes; family Goodeidae; genus Crenichthys; species Crenichthys baileyi. The sequence continues at coordinate 291,983 of JAHHUM010000639.1, forward strand.
CGTCCGGGGTGCTCGGTGAGTTTCCTAGAAAAAACGATGTAAAAGTAGTGCCCCCGCTGTGTGTACGCTGAGAATCAGAGGAAGCTGGAGATTTGTGTTTGATATGATGCAAAATGAAGATTACAAGCCACTATGCAATGGTATTGTGATTGTGAAGCATCACTAATGCTAGGCAGACTTGGCTGAGGCGTTTTGTTCGTGGGCCTCAGCTTTCTGTCTATGGAATAAAATAGTCTCATTAGAATTTTTTAGACATTGAATTTGTAACACTTAATTTTTATCCTGTGCAATTATGTAGCCATTGTGATTTTTTTTTGTACTTAAAATTTGCCAGCAAAAATTCACTTGCAAGAATTCGCCTGAAAAATTCACCTGCAAAAATTCACCTGCAAAAATTCGCCTGCAAAAATTCACCTGCAGAAATTCATCTGCAGAAATTCACCTGCAGAAATTCAGCTGAGAAATTCACCTGCAAAAATACGCCTGCAAATGTGTTGCCGCTTCTTCCGGTCACTTCAAAACAAGAGCATCGGCGGACAGGGTTGGGGCACTAGCTGTCATCAGGTCAGTCAAACGTTTTATTCAGTTCCATTAGATGAAAAAAAATACCGAATGTCAAATGGGTGTTAATTACCTGGCGTTTTGTAATAGGCGAATTTCTGCAGGTGAATTTTTGCTGGCAAATTTTGAGTACAAAAAAAAATTCACATACATAATTGCACATGATAAAAATTCAGTGTCATAAATTCAATGTCTAAAAAATGTCTGATTCTAATGAGACTATTTTACTTCCATATCTGTCAACCACAGGTGCATTTAGGAAGCATTAGGTCCATGTCCTGCTGGCTGCTGCTGCTTTGAATAGTAAAAAGAAGAATATGTTGCAGCTCTTTTGCTTTTGCTGGTTACAGAAATAAAACAGTAATAATTCCCGGTATTCTATCATCTGACTAGTTCACTCAAGTGGAATTGGTTTTCTAACCTTTATGTGTGATGTTATGTTTAAGAGTCCTACCAGGTCATTTCTGTTCAAAATCAGGTGTTGGCATAAGATAGACAATTATAATGTTTGTTTTTTAATGTGTGTTTTATGTCAGTAATGTCAATTCAGTCTATTTATATTACTCAGATTTACCAAACATTATGTTGAAGTATTTTACGAACAGGTCCATTTCTGGATTGAATCAATTTTAATGCAGTCCAGTCAATGGTCAGGTCCAGATCCTGTTCCGTTACATACAGTCCAATAAAATCCATCTACACTGATCAGACATGACATTATGAGCATTGTTTTTAACTTGCTCAAAAGTTGTTTCCCAGCTTGCTGCAAAAAGTGTCAATGAGGCATGGACTTCTCTAGAACCCTGAAGGTGTGCTGCAGTATCGAGCAATAAGATGTTAGGAGCAGATCTTTTAAGTCCTGGAAGTTGTGAGGTGGGGCCTCCATGTTGTTTATCTAGAGCACTCCACAATTTCTCATTGGATTCAGATCTGTGGAATTTGGCAGCTAAGTCAACCCCTCAAACTTGTGCTCCTCGAGTCATTCTTGAAACCTTTCTGCTTTGTGGCAGGGAGTACTATGCTGCTGAAAGAGACCAGTGCCATCAGGTAATACCATTTCCAAGAACAAGTGTACATAGTCTGGAACAATTCTTATGTAGGTTGAACATCTTCATGGATGGCAGGACCCACGGTTTCACAGCAAAACATTGCTCAAACCATCCCACTGCCTGCGCTGGCTCTTCTCCTTCTCACTGTGCATCCTGGTGGCACAAGTTAACCAGGTCGGCAAAGCACACTTCGGGTCATCAGGGTAATGAAAAAGACAACGTGAATCATCAAACCAGGTCACCTTGATCCATTGCTCTGTGGTCCAGTTACATGTCCATTGTCAGTGCTTTCAATGGTCAGCATGGGAACGCTTACTGTTCTGCAGCCCCGCTGTGTATATGGTGTACAGTACACAGTGCAACCTCTGCGTACTGTTTATCAGGAGCAGCTTTAAATTCTTCAGCTGTAGCCCATCTGTTGGATCGGAGCAAGTCAACCTTCACAGCCTTCCCAATTGAATCAGTAACCAAGTTGCTGGTTCACCACTGTTCCTTCCTGTTCCACAAATGATCGACATCACCACTGCAGACCTGGACACTGGTGCCCACTTTCCAGCTTCCAACACAAGCACAGGGAGACAGTGGAGTGGAAAGGTTCCCTTTTAACTGGACGAAATATGTGAACCTGGCTCAGGATCAGCTCCCATTTTCACCAAGCAGCTGGGTTCCAGAGGACAGAAAAGAGACACGGAGGTAATTAGTATCAATTCTGAGCGAGATTAGGGTTTTGTATGAGTAAAGAAGAGAATAAAACTTGATCAAGGTAAAAGAATATTTTACTGTTTTTGGTCCCGGTCTGAAAAACCAAACAATATTAAAACAAAAGCAAGGTCAAAGGAAGACCTAAGGTTCAAATGGATCCATTCTAGCAAAGAGAGTTCTATGTCCAAGATATTCATATCATTGGTAGACAACTGTTCATATTTTATAACTTTATTGAGCACTTATGTTTTGTGTAAAATCCAAATATTATTGTTGGTTTGGTTTGTCACAGCTCCTGTACCCTTTCTTGTAGTCTTCCAGTGGTAAAGGAGTAAATATGAGTAATCAGTAGCTTACCGTTTTCTCTCTCTTTAAACTGGATACTTATTTCCTATTTAAACAGGTCTTTATTTTGGAGATGAAAATTACAAGACAATACAATAAGTCATCACAACAGCTCTACCAAATATTTTTAGATAAAATTTTCACAAAGCAAGAATATTTAGTTTTTAAATAAAATAGATTTGATTTTTACAATTTGTTGCAACAAGCTGAAACAGCTGAGTAAATATTCTTCAAAGATGTTATTCCGTCCATTTCCCTGGGATTGTAACCATGGGTCTATAGACATGTCGAGAGCACAGCTGGCTCTCAGTAGGAGGGATAAAACAGGCTACAAGTAGATGGATTTGATCATATAAAATTCCAGCTCATGCACACACACTGAGAGGGTCAACCTATAATTCAGTGAACAATTAGGAGAGCGGTCAGTCACTGCAGCTACAGTGCCACATGAAGCAGAGTTTGAGACACTGAGGATCACAGGCAGCAGAAATGGCTGCAGACACAGATGTTGTATTTTGGGACTTCAGCGTTTCAATTTGTTTCTTCTTTTTTGCACTTTTCTATGGTACAATTGAAACATTTCATGATTCAAAGGAATTTTTTTGCAAGTACATCAAATTTGTGTGAAGAGTTCATTTTTAAGTTTTGATTGTTCATTTTCCCACCTTCGGTAATTCGCTCTGACCTGCTGGAGATCAACTTCATCGTCATATCCTGACTGATGGTTACCCATTCTTGTCTTCTTCACATGAAGCAACCACAGCTTCTCAGTTGGGTTAAGGTCTGGCCACAAATCCAAAGTTTAAATCTTCTGATCTTTGACATCCTCTGTTATGTGCCCCACCAAGCTGGAAAATACCCAGATCAGCACCAAATTGTTCCTGGGTTGGAAGGAGTTGCTCTTCTGCAGTGTTCTTGGACAGAACTGTGAGAGACAAGCTCTCCTAAAAGAATTGTTTCAGGAAGCTTCACTCCTTACACAACACAGGGCTAGCCATGGACTGGTTACTGGTATCAAGATAAACCCGGGTTTTATCCATCTATGGTTAGGGATGGAAAATGTATTTTAGTTTATTTATCATCATAACGATAAGGTCTAACTGATGATGTTAGCAAAACCCCCAAAAACTGACAGTATAGTTGGAAATGTTACTTTTGCTCTTTAAAGTATTTTCCACTGTTGTTTCCATAAAAACATTAATACATAAATACATTTCATTTTAAGTCCATCTTGCCCACCCCCAAATTGACCATCAAACTGTTGTTACGGTTTAAAGTCCTTTTAATGACTTGTCAGACGAAGTGGTGGAGTAACTGGTGTTTTCTTCAGCTGTATGCAGTGCTGGTCAGCTGGCTGAAAATATGTTGTATTCAAACCTTGATACCATGAAACCATAGTATTTTTTCTCTGGGGTTATATCGTGAGAATCTCAAACTGGCCCATGGCTACACAGGACTTGTGGTAGCTCTCACCTTTTCCTCTCCAAACTAAATATTTTCCAAAAGTCTCAAACATTCAATATTAAGTTTGATAAAAACAATTACCTTTGCCGCAGTCTGTCCATCTCTCCGTTTTTTAAAGCAATCAGTCTGCTAATTAGAACGAGGCAGGGATTTCACCTGGATGGTTTCACAGCTTCACCTGACATAAAGTTAGCTAATCATTGTGCCTTAGGGCAGAAATGCTGCAGAAAGGATTTTTTTTAGTAAAGTTAAGTAAACCTTTCAAAGCCTACAGCATAAGACATAATGTGCATCTTATCACTTCTAAACAATAATCTAAAAACAATAGGAATCGACAGCATACAAACTTAAACTGGAAAGTTTGCAACCTGCAAAAATGACACCACTGATGTTATTTTAGAGACAGACTAGTTTGTTTGGGACTGCTTGCACACCGCTCAGTTTGCAGACTTTTTGTTGGTACAGTAATATTTGCTCAGTCATTTGACCAAAGCAGCAGAATCATTATCTTGCGTGTTTCTGCCATTTTGTTTCAGTGACAAAAGTAAGGATAAAAATATTCAGAAGAAACAACATCATTGATGAGTGTTACTAACAACCACCCAGTCATCTGTGTTCATGATCATCACGATGATAAAATACCGCCATCTGTCTCACTTTCTCCTTCATCAGCACCCACTCAGACTCTTCCTGGCCCTGTTTTTATTTTCCTTATATCCTTCCCACAGTTTCATCTTTTTTTCTTTGTTTTTTAGATAAACTGTTCGGGAAACAACTTCTGCTGGCCAGACATTATATCAACTCTCGCAAGTCCTGGTTAAAGATGGTTCCCACAGAAAACTGTGACATCCTCATGACCTTTCCAGGTACAGTATGCTCTGCTCTGCTCTGACATGTCTTCCTATGGTAAAGCCCCTGCTGCAGAGAGAACCGTGCACACTAAACGGCGTTTGTGGCCAGCCAGCAGCTAATTTACATGCTTATGACCTAAAAGGTCCTTAGGGAATATTAGGTGCAATCCTTTAACAGAACCTGTTCTTTCTGTTGTATCCTTCAATGAAGGGGCATGCAATGTGAACCTGAAGCATTTCAATAAGCAACCATAAACACACGACGTGCAAAGAAGCACATCCTGTTCAATGTGTAGTGTTTAAACAGTGTGCTGTTTACCTTTGGGCTGCTAAGCAGCTAAAGTCAACATGTATTGTTTTAATCAATAGCTGTCAGAGAATATGTCAGAATTGCCTTCATTTTCTCTGACACTCTCTTTAAAGGGGCTATGTGTGCAATCATTTATTTTTATAATTTCATATGAAAGAGAGAGAGATTCTGGAGCTCAGCTGGACTAACCTTTAACCCTCAGTACCACCTCCTAGCCTGTTAGTATTCATTGTAGTATTATAGTATCATTGGCGTTATAAATTGCCTCTGCTCAACCGTGTCAGCAGCAGCTGTCTTATGATTGTTCACTTTACTGCATATGAACAGAAGAAAAAATACACGCACTGATTGGAGACTTGTTGAGACCAGTTTTAGTCAGTTCTGATGTCTCTTTAAAAACTATAACTAATAATAAAATACTTTTCTGAATCAATAAAAATTCAGCTGTCTCAGCAACAAAATGTTTATGGTAAAATACATTTATTACACAAATAGCCCAAACTTAGAGAGCTAATAGGTCATGGAACAGATGTGAATGCACATAAAAATAAAAAAGAACAGCATGCCCAATTAATTTCTTTAAAGGATTGATTCTAGTTTACTTTTATTTGCATACATCAAACTGTAGAAGCAAGCGTCATATAACAAGATATTCATGTTTTTCCACAATAATAAATGGAACCTGTGTCCATCTTAGTATTTAATAGCCAAAGCCTCTCAGACAGGGGCCTAAAGCACCCTTTCTGTTCTGATTGATCGCTAAGTATTTACAGTTTGACCAGAGGCGATGTCCCAATGTGTGTGTGAGAGAGAAAACAGTCAACATTACACAGCTTTGGACCAAAACAGGCTTTTCTTAATATTTCAAAACAAACAAATGCTTGCAGGGTTGAGACTTCAAACTGTCTTCAGCATCTTATCCTAGTAGTTAGCATGATTAGCGCAGTCAGCATTGCTAACTGTAAACATCAATCTTGTGAAAAGATAAGACACATCAAAGTTGCTGTAATATTACACATATAACAGCAAAGTTGATGTTTATTATCTAAATTATCAAACTTTCTGATATGTGCTGAAGTCTCTGTTGTGGCTTCCTGAACGAAGAGCTGTAATGCCTCTATACAAAATACAGTTTCCTTCAGGAAACTTCTTATAGCTTTTGTGCTTCCTCTGGCTTCATTTTAAACACCTCACTGATACTGAAAATGGTTGAATCTTCTTCACTCAGTAACAACTTTGTCACCAAGGAGTGTTGTCATCAGCACAACCTGGCAGTGCTTGATATAGTGCAATAACTGATGGGACAAAATATCAGACTTTTAGTTTTGGACCAACTGATCACCGACCAGTGCCAATCAAGCATCTCTAGAATATACACAGAAACTAGTGAAAAACATGCTGATGAACTTCAAACAGATCTATTATGATTTTTTTCCAGATCCAATAGATGACCACACTTTGCTGTGGCTCCTGAATCAAATTCGTGTTGGAATCCCACAAGTCAGCATCCAAGTCCGACAGCATAAACACACCCGGGCCCATGCCTTCTTCATCACAACAACGTTTGAAAAGTAAGGCACACTCTTGTACAGCTGCAAGTAAGTATTTTAGCTCAGACTCCAAACATTTTATTTTGGGCAGAAATGAAATCCTGCTGTTCTTTCCCTAACAGCTTACTGCGAGGAGCTGAGCAGATGGGCATGTACAAGACTGTAAAGCCACAGTTTGGTGGTGGGATGCGCCGCTTTTCCTGGGAGGAGAACAATATCTATGAGAACATAGAGAGCGAGCTCTGCTTCTTCACCTCACAGGTTAGAGGTCCAAACTTCGGTTCTTCGTCATCAGTGTCAACTGGAAGAGTTTAAATGTTACACAGTCCTTCGTTTTTAAAAAATACAATTGTATGTATTATTTTATTTAATTTAATAAAACGATGTGTGCATGTTGTGTTTAGGAGCGTCAGAGCATCATTAAGTACTGGCTGGATAATCTGCGTGCCAAACAGGGAGAGATGCTTCACAACATCCACTTCTTGGAGGGACAGCCAATCAGTAAACATTTTTCATGCTGCTCTTTATTCCTGTTTTAACCCATAATGGATCTTCTATACAGTCTTGTAATAAAAACCATAGAAATTCCTAAGGGGGGTTTGTGATTCTGTTACAACTGTTGCTTGAACTTTTAGTTCCAGAGCTAATGGCTCGGGGGGTGATCCATCAGATGTTTCCTCTTCATGAGCAAAGGATACTCAACCAGCTGATGACGTCTTGGGTCCAGGCTGTATGTGAAAGGCAGCCCCTCGGTGAGAAAATATTACGGGATTACTTGGCATAACAGAGATATGTTGTTTAAAACCTGCTGATTATTGATAGCTTGTTCTCATAAACCATTTCATTGTAATCTACCCTGTAGATGACATCTGTGACTACTTTGGAGTGAAGATCGGCTTGTATTTTGCTTGGCTGGGTTTCTACACCAACTCCATGGTCTACCCTGCTGTCATTGGCTTTCTTCTCTGGATACTAGCAGAAGCTGACCAGGTATTAGAAACCTCTTTTTTTTTTTACCTTAAAGGGATAGTTCACAATTTTTTGAATAACGCTGTGTTAAAAGGTTATAAGCAGTTAAGATCTTACCTGCAGCAGATAAGACTTGGCATCTTCAGATGACTTGGTCCTAGATCCTGTTAGTTTGAGAGGTGACCAGACCAAAGTTGACTTCTACCATCTTAGAACAACTCCGACCTTTAAAACATCATAGCATTTATGCTAAAACTATTTTATAAACCTTTAACCTATGGTCATGTTTGCATTGGTCAGTTATATACCAATAAGGTGATCATTTTAACACAGGAAAGAAGGTTGGAGGCAGTGCACCAATGCTCTCCCTGTGTGAAACACATACTCAGAACAAAACTTGTCAACATTTCTGTTCAGAGTAACTGATCTGTTATAAGGTAGTAAATCAAATATACTAAAAACAATTATGTTCAGTTAAACCACAGAAATATTACCAACTAGCTCTGAAATTAAAAGTCTAGAACAATTGTTCAGATTCCTCTGTGGCATAGAAGAATAGTTCACTATACTTTGGTGCTTTCAGTCAAATTCACATCCCCCATTCTTTTTATTTTTGCCAGTTTGTGCTGTCTTGTATATGTTCTGATTTAATAAGCCCATTTAAAGAGTTTACAGTTAAGTTTAGAAAATCATCACTGTTTCTACAAATGAGAGCCACACACACAGACTGCATGACACCTGTGTGTGTTTGTTTATGACTTTATACATTTGGCATGCTATAATGGGGGATAAGAGATCTTTAATCTAAAAATGAGGGGGGAAAAACATGAGTTTACTCCCCCACTTTTGAACGCCTGGGAGCAGTTGCTTCATTTGCCACATTGTTATAGGAACCTTAAGAAGCCTTTCCATCTACTTCAATCATTCTTTCTAAAATGTGTCTTCACCTCGTATGACCATAGGAGAGAGCAGTCAACGTTCCATAGCTCCGTAGTTAAACAGGATTTCACTAATATTTCAAAACAAAGACAACATGACAGAGTTGGCTCTTTAAAGTTTTTTTGCGCATCTTATGTCAGCATTAAACATGATTAGCATAGTTAGCATTATCAGTGTATGTTTCCTGTTAGCAGAGTTAGCAGGCCCTTTCCTAATGCAGCGTGCCCCATAATAGGCAGACCTGGATTCTTTAAAAGAATAAAACACAGCATCTACTGTTATCTACTGACCTCTATCTCCTCATGCAGCAGCCTGAATGAGCAGCAGACATGCTTCCATAAAAATGTTTCTTTTCTTGAAGGTTCTTACAGCTTTTTTGTTTCTCCTGCCCTCATTTTTAGAAACATCAATGATACTGAAAATAGCTTCCCAAATTATTAAAGAACATCCACACTGAGTAGTGTTGTTAGTGCCACCTGGGGGTGCTTAGGCATGATCACTGAGTTTTAGTTTCTGACTGACCAATCACGGATCAGAGCCAGTCAAGTGTGAAATCCGCTGTTTCTATCCATCAACAGATTTCTTGGTGCATCTCTATAAGAAAGTCATCTACTTCAGGTAATACATGACCTGCTCATAACCTTTTAACAAAACCTCACTTAAACAATTTCTGCATCGTCCCTTAACAACATATTAATATTTTTCTTTTTCTAATCAACTAGCCTTACTGTGACGGACAGATTAAATCAGAAGTCAGCTGTAGTTTAGGCTCATCCATCCTTTCATCTAATAGGCACTCCCAGCACGCCCTCTGGCCTCTAGTTTGCAAGTGGTGCATTTCTGTCATTATTCAAAGAAACAGAAATAATTTTCTGATATTTGCACATGCATTTGTTTCTTTGTTTGAAAGATTTAGAGCGGATTTATCCCAAAATGAAAACTGGCCCAGCAGAGACAGATGTTTGTGTAATTGTTTTTAGATTGTTTTTAGAGGGTAATAAGATACATATTAGCTCATTGAAAAGAGCTTCATGAGAATAACAACTTTGCTTTATAACACAAGCCCTTTTCCCATAGTATTTCACTGCATTTTTGCAGAAAATGATCACCTAACGTCATGTCAAAACAGTCACTATAGGTGAAGTTGTAAAAGAGCAGCTAAAATGACAAAAGTCTAACTAACAGCCAGGAAAAGTGGAACGGATGTCCTTGAGGTCATTGTCATTGTGTTTGTAATGTTACCTTTAAAGAGTAAAGCCATCATCAGTTTGTACTGCCAAGAATGATGCAGCTAAGAAAACAGCTTTTCAGATCAAGACGAGGTAAGAGGCTCAGCTGCAGTGAAGAAGCATCAGGACCTCTGAGGAGTGTTCCTGAGGAGTGTTCGACAGAACCATGTTGCCACTATAGCAGAGCTTGCTCAGCTTCAGTAGCAGGTGGGTGTGAGTACATCTGCAAGCGAGGCAATGACTTTCAGGAAAAATGGACACCAGTATACTGGTGCAAAGTCATATTTATGGTGAATCCTCCTGCTGATTGTCCATCTGTAGGTGAGCACTAACATGGGTTGTAAGTCCTCCAAACATGAAGCCTTCCGATAAAGTCTGAGTTTATTTCACTGTTGTACTAAAGAAAACTTTGATGTTTCCTTACCATAGCTTTACAGTTAAACATTGCATAAAATGACAAAGTCTTTATCTTTTGTTCCCGCACAGACCAGCCAGGATATCTGCTGCGTGGTTTTTGCCCTCTTCAATGTCGTTTGGGCAACATTGTTTCTGGAGCGCTGGAAGCGGCGAGAAGCGGAGCTGGCCTACAGATGGGGCACTCTGGACACCCCCGCTGAGTCCTTGGAAGAGCCCAGACCCCAGTTCAGGGTGAGAACTCTTCACTAAGGCTGCTTGAAAGTAAAAGCACAGGTTTCTGCATTACTTTGTTTAGTGATGACCCTGAAAGTTTCTCATGTCTTGGTGCTGTTTCTTCTGACAGTCTGCACATACTTATGACCAATCGCACAACACAGGGTAAGTTAACAATAGCAGGAAACAGCATTGGTGGGTCCATGTGCTCTGAAAGCAGGCAGGAGGGGCGGCAGGGCCTATTAGGGGCTGTGGGTGACAGGTCCGGATAGCTCAGTTGGTATAGCATGAGACTCTTAATCTCAGGGTTGTGGGTTCGAGCCCCATGTTGGGTGATTGATTTTTTTTCAGTGTGTTGCCTAAATAAACAGACCATGTTGGCGTTACACTTGTGAAGTTTATTTTTATACTTCACTTTTATCTAATACTTCCTGCTGTGTCTGCTGCTTCTTCTTCTGTGTCTCTACAGGGAGTGAAGCGCTGGAGTCCCATAACTGGCTGTGAGGAGTTCTACTACCCTCCTTGGAAGAGAGCTCTGTTCAGATGGCTTGTCAGCCTGCCGGTCTGCCTCCTCTGTCTTTGCTTCGTCTTCCTTGCCATGCTCCTCTGTCTCCAGCTGCAGGTCTCAGTTGGACACAACAGTCCACCAAAAAACAAGATTACACAGTCAGACAAAAATAATTCAGTATTAAAGTACTCAGTTTAAACAGCTGAAGTTTGTATTCATATACAGTTCCTTGCAAAAGTATGTACACCTTTTTGTCCCGTTCCACAAACTTCAGTGTATTTTGTTAGAATTTTATGTGATAGATCAACACAAAGTTGTGCATAATTGTGAGGTAGGAGAAATATGACAAAAATTTAATAAAATTATTCAAATTCAATTCAATAATGAAATTCAATAATCAAATAGTTAGTCAAATTATCCACCAATGAAAATTTGAATATTCCAGTGAAGTTGGGACAATGTGTAAAACTTAAATAAAAACAGCATAAAATGATTTTCAGTACTATTGAACCTGTATGTAATTCAATACGCTACAAAGACAAGATATTTAATGTTCAAATTGATAAACTTTGTTTTTTTATTTTTGCAAATTTTCACTTGTTTTGAATTCAAAGCTTGCAATGCGTTCCCAAAAAGCTGAGACAGGGGTAACTTCATTGGAATTAGGGTTGTATTTGTATTCAGCCCCCCTGCATCATTTCTTTGTAGAACCCCCTTTCACTGCAGTTACAGCTTCAAGTCTTTAAGGGTATGTTTCTAACATTTTTGTACATTTATAGACTGAAATGTATCGCCATTTTTCATTGCAAAATAGCTCAAGGTCAGTCAGAGTTCAACATCAATTTTTAAAGACTGGATTTAGATCTGGGCTGGAGTGTTCTGTAGTCTCCATCATTTTTCCAGGATTATCCTGTATTTAACTCCATTAAACCTCCCATCAACTTTAGCCAGATTCCCTCTCCCTGCTGATGAAGACCATCTCCCCGGCATGATTCCTACATATACATGTTTTGCCATGGGGATCGAGTCTTCGGGGTGTCTAGTGCTAGTTGTCTCACACACATAGCATTTTCTACATAGGCCAAAAAGTTTAATATTGGTCTCGTTTCTAGGTTTGCAGTTGTGTCATCCTCTTTCTGTATTCAGATGATGGACTGAACAAAGGTCTGTGAGATGTTTAAAGCTTGGGATAATGTTTTCTAACTTAACTCTGCATTTATTTTTTCCACAACCTTCCTGATCTGCTTCCACCTCTCTGCCTGCTCAGACGCTTTTCTCCTAAGCTCCCTGCTTGCTTGCATTCTTTTACTCCTAACTTCTTATCTCTAAGCCAAAATTACGGAAATATTGGACTAAAACTACTTCTTACCAGCGACTCCCAAGGATTGTTATTATTATTTTTTTTTTTTTCTAAAGGATTTTGATGTTATTATAATCAAACTCGAAAGAAGGACAAGTTGATGCCAGCTACTCAGCACAAAATGCCTCCCTTCACCACAGAGGACTTCGACAAACTTTTACAGAAATTGGACGACTCACTGGAAGATCTCAGCAATTAAATAAATTAGAATGGCCAGAATTACAGAGAAATGCCCCCGTTTCCCCTGGGAAAAGGAGACCTCGACAGCGAGCTGCTGTCACAACAACTGATTCAATTCAGTTTATTTCAATTCAGTTTATTTATATAGCGCCAATTCACGACACATGTCGTCTCAAGGCACTTCACAAAAGTCAGGTACATGCATTACAATTAATCCGAATCACTGAACAGTGCAGTCAGATCCTTTTATTTATTCAAATTGGATAAAAAGTTTGTCTATCTAAGGAAACCCAGCAGATTGCATCCAGTCAGTGACTTGCAGCATTCACTCCTCCCGGATGAGCATGTAGAGACAGTGGACAGTCACTGGCGTTGACTGTGCAGCAATCCCTCACACTGAGCATGCATGTAGCGACAGTGGAGAGGAAAAACTCCCTTTTAACAGGAAGAAACCTCCAGCAGAACCAGGCTCAGTGTGAGCGGCCATCTGCCACGACCGACTGGGGGTTAGAGAGAACAGAGCAGAGACACAAAGAGAACAAAGAAGCACTGATCCTGGAGTACTTTCTATGGGAAGGAAAAGTAAATGTTAATGGATGTAGCTCCTTTAGTCGTTTCATCTAGAAAGAAAGAACAGATAAACTCTGAGCCAGTTTTCAATGTTAGAGTCTGAAGAGAGCACATAGAGTTAGTTACAGTAAAAGCTCAGTCAGTAGCTATGTCTAGGAGAGAGAAAGGGTTAAACACTGAAAGACAGGGCCATGTGGATCATCGGTAGAGGGTGAGCATTAAGTTGTTGCCAGCAGAAGCTCGGACGATACCCCTCTCCAGAAAGGTGTTACAGGTAGACACAGAGTCAGGCCAGGTGTAGCTTCTAGGAAGAGAGAAAAGAGAGAACAAAGTTAAAAGCTGAAATAACAGCAAATAATGCAAAATTGAAGAGTAGTGTGAGAATGTAGCGAAGAGGGTGAAAGTGGTCATTATGTCCTCCAGCAGCCTAAGCCTATAGCAGCATAACTACAGAGATGGCTCAGGATAACCTAAGCCACTCTAACTATAAGTTTTATCAAAAAGGAAAGTTTTAAGCCTAGCCGTAAAAGTAGACAGTTTGTCCATGTAGAGCCCACTGATGGCCATTGTTATACTAAAAACCACAACGATTGGGATACCTCTCTCTGTCAGATTGACCATAACCATTGGAAAAGAGAGGGGGTCATACAGGTAGCAGAAATAGAGGGTGTGTTTGCACCTCAACCATAACTGAGCCGGTTTAGGCTAAACCTGACTCCCCCTTACTCCATCCAACAAGGGGAGAAGAAGACGGAGGTAAAATAAGAAAGATAGCTCAGGATAACCTAAGCCACTCTAACTATAAACTTTATCAAAAAGGAAAGTTTTAAGCCTAGCCTTAAAAGTAGACAGGGTGTCCGCCTCACGGACTAAAACTGGGAGCTGGTTCCACAGGAGAGGAGCCCGATAACTAAAGGATCTGCCTCCCATTCTACTTCTAGAGACTCTAGGAACCACCAGTAAACCTGCAGTCTGAGAACGAAGTGCTCTGTTAGGAACATATGGAACAATCAGATCTCTGATGTATGATGGAGCTAGATCATTAAGGGCTTTATATGTGAGGAGGAGAATTTTAAATTCTATCTGGATTTAACAGGGAGCCAATGAAGGGAAGCTAAAGTAGGGGAAAATATGATCTCTCTTTTTAATTTTCATCAGAACTCTTGCTGCAGCATTTTGAATCAGCTGAAGGCTTTTAACTGCATTTTGTGGACATCCTGATAGTAAAGAATTACAATAGTCCAGCCTTGAAGTAACAAATGCCTGGACTAGTTTTTTCAGCGTCACTCCTGGACAGGATATTTCTAATTTTGGCAATGTTCCGGAGATGAAAAAAGGAAATCCTAGAAACCTGTTTAATATGGGATTTAAATGACATGTCCTGGTCAAAAATAACACCAAGGTTTTTTACTTTATTATCGGAGGTCAATTTAATGCCATCCAGGTTAAGTGATTGACTAAGCAGTTTCTTTTGTAAAGACTCCGGTCCAAAGATGACAACTTCTGTCTTGTCTGAATTTAGAAGCAGAAAATTTAAAGTCATCCAAGTTTTTATGTCTTCAAGACATGCTTGTAGTCTATCTAACTGGTTGGGCTCATCAGGATTTATGGATAAGTAAAGCTGAGTGTCATCAGCGTAACAGTGAAAATTTATTCTATGCTGCCTGATAATTTTACCTACTGGAAGCATATATATAGTAAAGAGAATTGGCCCAAGTACTGAACCCTGTGGTACTCCACAATTAACCCTGGAGTTTTAAAGATGATTCATCTTTACATGAACAAACTGGAATCTGTCAGACAAATAAGATTTAAACCAGCCTAGTGCTGTTCCCCTGATCCCTACAGCATATTCCAGCCTTTCTAAGAGAATATTATGATTGACTGTATCAATGCAGCACTGAGATCTAACAGAACCAGTACAGACACAAGTCCATTATCTGAGGCCATAAGAATATCATTAGTGACTTTCAGCAGAGCTGTTTCAGTGCTATGATGAGCTCTGAAACCTGACTGAAACTCTTCAAACAGGTCATTGCTGTGTAAATGCTCACACATTTGATTAGCAACTATTTTCTCAAGAATTTTAGATAAGAATGGAAGATTGGATATCGGTCTGTAATTTATTAAGTCATCTCGATCAAGCGAAGGTTTCTTAAGCAAAGGTTTAATTACAGCTACCTTAAAAGCTTGTGGTACATACCCATTTACTAAAGATAAATTAATCATATCTCATATCTAAGATAAATTAATCATATCTGATAGAAGTGAGACAGCTGGAAAAACAGATTTGCCCCACTACAGAATGAAAACCAGGAAAATGATCCATCTTCTGAGAACAATAAAAGGTTTGAGAACAACCTTCATTCTAAACAGTCTTCTCCTAAGCTGCCAGAGAAAAAACGCCTCACCGGACCAAGAACCCTAATAGTGGGCAACACAGCTGTGGATGGGATTAAAAACTTCTGTAACAAGAAAAACACAGAAGTTATGATTGGTACCAGTAACGTGGTGTCCGATATCTCAGAGAATATTCTTGCAATCACAGAAAAGCGCCCGTCTCTAGAAAACCTTATTATACATTGTGGAGCCATGGATGACGTGGCTAAGAAAAAATCAGAAGGACTGAAGGAGGATTTCACTCGTCTTCTGAATACTGATCATGGTCTCAATATCAAGGTGTTTCTCAGCGGACCCTTTGCACCGATTTTCTGTGGAGATGAGATTTTTTCGAGACTTCTGATGATTAATAAGTGGTTGAAAAAAGCATGTGCTACTACATCTGTGAACTTCATCGAAAACTTTAATATTTTTTGGGAAAAAAGACAACTCTTCAAGCAAGATGGTTTCTGTTTGAACAACCTGGGAGCCAGATGTCTCACATATAATCTCTTCTATTCAGTAAATAATCCGCCAGCAGCTTCAACCTTCAGCAGAGAACATGGAGTATCAACAACAACGATAACGCTGCCTCCAACAGCTCCAGCAGAGACAACCGACCAGTTGGCTGAGAAAGAGAGGTCATCACAAAAAGTCTCCCCGTCGAAATCCACAGGAGAAGTGGATCGCCCCGTTATACCCCCCTCCCCCAAAACCCAAACCGACACCCCCGGTAAACCCCCTCACCCCAGAACCCGACCCAGACGGCACAGAACTCTCCCATCTCCCCACTGAGCCCGCTTTTTGCTTTCGTGGATTCTGATAACATGAAAGGAGCTCTTAAAATCGGGACCCAAATGGCCCTGACATCTTCTCCTGTTAACACCCCCGGGGCCGAGGCCCTGCTACTGAACCAACATCTTCCAAATACCCCAGAGCCCCACCACCTCCCAATCTATCTCCTCCTAATCAGGACCTTCAAATCACTTCTCTGTGATACAGTCTGGGCCCCAGTGGTAACGCTATCAGAAATGAGCATGTCCAGGAACTACTCGGGCCCCTAATAGGAAATAGTTGTAAAATCTCTGTGCTTATACGTGACAGAAAGAACAAAGCCAGGAGGATAACAGACAGTAATAAACTATCAAAAAAAGCCACTGTCAGGTACAACCAGACACAGAGTTAATATCAGCAACTAAGTCATATAAACTGGCTTTATTGAACATTAGATCTCTGTCAGGAAAATCATTTTTAATCAATGACTTCATTACTGACCACGATCTTGATGTTATGTTTATAACAGAAACATGGTTACATGAATTTAATGAACCTCCCATTCTGATAAAGTTGATGCCTCCGAACTACAATTTTCTTTGTGAGAGCAGACAGCAAAGAAAAGGTGGAGGGGGGGCCACTTTGTTTAAAGATTTACTAAAGTGTAAAAAAGTATTTCTGGGCAAATTTGACTCAACATGTTAAACAGCAAATGCACAAACAGGGACATATTTTGGACTTGATCATCACTAAGGGTCTAAACATTTCCAAGGTGTCTGTAACTGATGTTGCTCTATCTGACCACTTTTCTGTTAGTTTTGAAAGCATCATCTGCAATGACTCAGTTTGCCAAAGAGACATTGTAAGAAAACGCATCTTTAAGAGCGGTGCTGCTGAAACCTTTAACCAGATTTACTCTTCTACCTCCACTTGGCCCTGTAACACTGTAGATGAGCTGGTAGAAAACTTTCATTCTAAAATCTCGGACATCATTGATTCAATTGCTCCAATTAAAGTGAAAGTCGTTTCTGGGAAGAAAATGTCTCCGTGGAGAAGTGTTCCACCAGTCAGAAGTGAAAAACAGGAGTGTTGAAAAGCTGAACACAGGTGGCGAAAGACTGGACTCCAGGTTCACTATATTATCTATAAAGAGAGACTATACAGATATAACCTACAACTGAAAAATGCAAGGGAATCTTTCTTTTCTGAGATCATCACCAGAAACATTAACAATGCTCGTGCCTTATTTGCCACAGTCGACAGGTTAAAAAAACCCTCCTGTAACTGTAGCATCTGAACTCCACTCTACCAGGGCCTGCAGTGAATTTGCTAAATTATTTACTGAAAAAACCCAAAAATCAGGGGGGCAGTCAGCCCATCCACATCAACTCCAGTACCAAAGTTGTCTCCAACTAAAAACTTTTTTCGAAAAAATTTCTCAATTTCACCAAATAACTAAAAAAACGTACAAAAAAATCATACCCCAACTAAGCTGTTCTTCATGCTGTCTCGATGTTTTACCCTTCAGAAAGCTTTCGCCCGAAAAAAAACATCTGTTTTAACACAAATAATAAACACCCCCTTTTTTTTCGGGGTTTTCCCCCAGGCCTGAAAACAGCAATTTAAAACCTCTATTGAAAAGAGCAACTTGGACAAGCTGCTACTACAGAACTACGGGTCCATATCAAACCTCCCCTTCATCAGTAAGATTATTGAAAAAGCTGTTTCAAAAGTTAAACAACTTCCTAACAATGACCAGCAGCTTCGATGTCTTCCAGTCAGGCTTCCTGCTCCCCCACAGTCCAAGACTACTCTTGTCAAGGTGTTCAGTGAAATCCGTATAAATGCAGACTGGGGAAGAACCACAGTGCTGGTATTACTGGACCTTAGTGCAGCATCGACACTGTTGAGCACCCCCATTTTATTAGAGCGCCTGGAAAAACGGGGTCGCCCTTTTTCGGTACAGCACTCAATTGGTTTTAAATCCTACTTGAAGGGCAGGTCTTTTTTTGTGTCAGTAGGTAACTTTACATCAGAG
Organism: Crenichthys baileyi; assembly: GCA_036173005.1. Classification (NCBI taxonomy): domain Eukaryota; kingdom Metazoa; phylum Chordata; class Actinopteri; order Cyprinodontiformes; family Goodeidae; genus Crenichthys; species Crenichthys baileyi. The sequence goes on from JAHHUM010000639.1 coordinate 310,391, forward strand.
ACCAAAAAATCACATGTGGCGTTCCCCAAGGGTCCATCTTGGGGCCCCTCCTATTCAATATCTACAAGCTCCCCCTAACTCAGATTTTAAAAACAACAATGTAAGTTTATCATAAAATTGCAGACGACACACAGCTATACGTTACGATGTCACCAGGGGACTATGAATCCATTCAAGACTGGGGAAATGCTTAGAAGAAAAAATGCATGGGGTGTCAAAAAATTTTTTCAGCTGAATCAAAAAAAAACTGAAAATAAAAATCTTTGGACCAAAGGAAAACCCTTTTTAAAATTTTCACACAGCTTCAGTTAATACAGCTAAAAACCGCCGATCAGGCCCCGAAACCTGGGTTAGTGATGGACTCAGACCTAAACCCTTCAGAGGCACTAAAGACAGTAACAGGTCGGCCTTCTATCACCTAAAGAACATCTCCAGGATTAAAAGGCTAATGTCTCAGCAGGACCTTGAAAAAACGATTCATGCGTTCATCTTTAGTAGAATTTATTTTGCTACGTTTTTTCTTCACAGGTCTGCCCAAAAAGTTTATCAGAAAAGGGGTTGATCCAGAACGCTGGCCCCCTCCTCACTGGAACTAAGAAAGTGGAGCACATCACCCGGGTTTTAAAGTCCCTAGACTGGCTCCCTGTAGCTCAGAGAATAGACTTTTAAAAAACTTCTTTAGTCCTATAAATCACTGAAGGCTTAGCACCAAATACATTACAGACTTTTTTTCAGTGTATCAACCACCCAGACCCCCTCAGGTCTTCTGGCTCAAAATCTACTCTACATACCCAGACCAGAACCAAACATGGAGAAGCAGCTTTTAGTTCTTATGCTCCACTAATCTGGAAAAAAACTCCCAGAAACTGAAAAAGTGCCGAAACCCCCAATTGCTTTAAATCAAGATTTAAAAACTTATTTTGTTTAGAGTGGCCTTTGAATGTGTTATCTGAACATTATTAAAGTTTTCAGTCCAATTTTCCTTTCATTTTCTTATCCATCATTCTATTCTCTTTATTTTATGTTTTTTTAAATTACCTCTGTTGTTTGATTTTCTGTATCATTGTAATGTTTTTCCTCGTGTACAGCGCCTTGAGTGCCTTGTTGCTGAAAAGCGCTATATAAATAAACTTGACTTGACTTGACTTCCTGCTGCGTTCCTTCATTTTCATGATTAAGTTCATTTTCTAATGTTCTCCAACAAACCTCTGAGGCCTTCACAGAACAGCTGTATTTATACTAAGATTGAATTATACAAAAGAGGACTCTGTGGCTAATAGAGAGATTTTGTAAGTCAAGTGGTTGCACTGGATCTTTTCAGGGGTATCAAGTCTGCTAAATACAAATTGAGCTTACATATTTTTATCTGTATAAGATGCTAGAAACTATGTATCATTTTTCTTTCACTTCTTGATCAGGCACTGCTTTGTGGTGGTCTATCACCTAAATTATTTATAATATTCATTGAAGTTTATGGTTATAGAGTAAGTATAAACACTTGCAAGGCACAACATCCCTCACTAGTTCCGATTAAGTTGTTAGCCTTCATTCTTCTAATAACATTCTTCACTTTGCAGGAAGTGGTGATGGAGATTCAGGAGCTTCCTGGCATTACAAGGTTCATCCCTAAGATACTCCTGGCCATCACTGTAACTGTATGTGATGAGGTATATAAGAAGATTGCCTACTGGCTCAATGACATGGGTAGGAAACAGAAAAATCATTTTGGTAAATGAAAGAATTCCTGTTGTGTGAATATTAGCAGAGTTACTTGATAAAAGGAAAGGAAAGGATGGCGTCACTCATTGTTTCTCCAGCAGAAACAGAAACAGCACACAGAACAGCTCTAGTACTTATCTCTAATGCTTTATCTTTGTTCATCCAGAGAACTACAGGCTTCAGAGTGCGTATGAGAACAATTTGATCATCAAGATGGTTTTTGTAAGTTCTCCTGTTTTATTTGGTGGTGAAATAGACACAGTTTTTGAGGATAGTTTTATTTTTAATTTCTTCTCATGTTTTCTTGTTTTTCACAGTTTGAATTCATCAATTCTTACCTCAGCCTTTTCTACATTGGATTCTACCTCAAGGACATGGAGCGACTGAAGGAGGTAAGAGCGTTGGGTTAAAAGAGCTTCATTTAGAAGAAAGCTGTAATTCGGAATTACAAAAACATGAAATTCTAGAGCTGTCATTTGAATTTGTTCGGGAATATTGCTAAATATTGAGCTTTGGCAAAAAACATGTCCAGTCCTGTAAACAAATAAGCAGATTCCATCAACCTTTAAACACTTTGACTTCAACAAAACTGCTCAGCAGTTGTTGACTAGACAGCTATCTAGAGACACATAGCCGTCTAGTCTTCTCTGCTTCTTTCATGGTTTTGTTTCTTTTGATGAACCATTGTTATCAGAGCTCATAGTGCACAATTTGAACATGATTTCAAAAGAACCAGGCAGTACAAGAAGTCAGTTCTCTAACAACTTAGTCAAATCGTCAAAAATTAAGAAGTTTTGGCATGGAAAATGTGTCATATTGGTTGCCATATTAAATCAAATGTTAATAAAAACATAATCATTCAAATCATTATAATATTGGTTCTTATTGATTAGAAAGACAACATGACCGCTTGCCAGGGGAGGCACATCCTCTTTTTGGATCTGTGGTCACCGGCATTTGGATCAGCTGAGCGGTGATGGTGGAGCTAAGCTCGTTGGTGTTTCTCCCTTGGCTGTCGTTGCAGTGGCGGTGATGTGGTGTGTTTGTTTGGTTGCGGGGGCATGGTGGGGGCCAGAGACCTCTTGCCGGATGAGTTTGTCCGGTGTCTTGGTGTGCAGTTGGGGGGTCCGTTGTGAGTACAGTCCACGGTGATGTCTGCTCTGTTGCGCTTGGCGGCGGAGGCTAGAGTGGAGTTGCGCGGGGCCCTTGCTTTGCTGTTGCGGTGCTCAGTGTGGTGGAGGGCAGGATGCGGCAGGGGTGCTTTGAGCGGGGCCGTGTGTAGAGCTTGCACTGTGTGAATGTCTCATCGGCTTTTCGGGGATGAAGCTCATCTGTGGAGGTGTGCCCCTGCGGGGAGAGGATGCATGGCGTTCGGGGGCATGTGTTCGATATCTGTGTCCTGGTTGGGGGTGGCCCTGTTGGAAAATTCATGTTGGGGCTCATGGGGTTGGGATTGGAATTCATTGGCGGGTTGGGACTGTTTCGTCTTGGGACGGCTCTGGTTGGCGGGCTTGTTTGGACCAAGTAGACCCCTCTTTCGTTCGTGGTCCCTTCTCTGGATGGGGATGGGGGTCTTTTGGGGCTGGGGTCGGAGCGGGGGGTTGGGGTCTGTTTTTATGTGTAGGCATGATGGTGGGAATGTGTGATCGTGTGCACCTTGTGTCAGGTTGGGTCTTGGGCTGCTCACCTCTCCTGAATTAGCTTAGGCGCCCCATCGTGTGGGGCCTATCTCTTCCCTTCCGGTGGCTGGTGCCACTTCCCGCTTGCGTATTTATGGTTCTCGGTGTCCTGGGCTGGGTGCTTTGGTGTGTGCCGGCTCACTCCCGTTGGATGCTTGCCGGGGCCTAGGCCCCCTGGCTTTGTCGGGCCTCTGATTGGGGGTGATGTGACCCCGGGGGTCGGGTCTCTGGCTCCACGGCAGGATCTGCTCTGGCGTAGACGGGTGCCGGCAGGGCCTGTGGTGGGCTCGTCGCTACATCTGTACTGTGGCTGCTGGGTGGTTCCCCTGGGGCCCTCCTCTGCACTTCTCTGGGTGGGCTGCAGTAGTCCCGGCAGTGGTCTTTGGATGTCTGTCTTGGGTTCAGGGGGACAGGTTTTTGTCTCCTTACACTCGTTATTGCATATTTTGATGGAGAAACCTTATTTACACAAGTGCGCTCACACTCAGACCCACAGGTGTTTGGATTCACTTCCTGACAGATACACAGATGTTCTATATTGAGACGCAGTTACCACCAAATACATCTTGCATTCCTTAGTACCATACAATTTTCAGGAACATTGCTGTTGTAATATATGTTTCTGCAGGTGTAAAAGCATTCTTCTAGCATCTTTTTTTTTATCCTTCTTTCTATCCTCAATTATTTTCTCCTCTCCATTTTTCCTGACCTCTCTCTCTTTCTTGCTTGTTGTTTTTCCGTCATGTGTCCATTGCAAGTGAAAGTAAATCTGTTGGGCTTATTCTTGGCACTCAGACAACGATTCTGTGTGCTAGTCTGCCAGACAGGACTCGTACAAAAAAAGAAAAAGAAAGACAACATGACACTAATCCTTTGATGAAATTTTTGAAAAGTATAACATTCAGATTAGTTTATTTATTACAGAGAGCATTTTTTTTTACTTATTTTGGGATAATTTGGGCACGCAGCTTTTTGCACTTTCACTTATATCCTCATTTGTAAGTTACTTTGGATAAAAGCATCTGCCAAATGCATTAAGATAAACACATAAACAGACTGATTTATATTCTTGTAAATAACATAAAGGTAATGGTAAAATCAGGCTATAACATCACTACATGTGAAATCTTTTACTTAACCTTTGTACATTGCAGCATAAAAAATACTTTTGCTACACATTATTTAGATTCATTGCAATACTTTTTGTATTCATTTGATTGTTCACCCACTACCAACCAAACCTAACACTGCTGACCACCACCCCACCAGCCCTCCCTACGCCAGACCAGGCATAAGAACAAAATAGGTCGCTCTACCTAAAGCAGCATTTTTGAGGACACTAAGGAAATGGCTAAGTGTGCTGTGTATCTGTGGTAAATAGCCGCAGAACTACACAATATTTAGATGTTTCTATATTGGTAGCTCAAAATACAATTGACCATTTATAGTTTCTCTTATTGGAACAAATGTCATGCAAACAAACTTTTATCAGTTACCAGTAAAAATACAACCGTTCAACAATAATGTAGCAGGTATAAGTATTTTGGAACTCCAGTTCAATGAGAAGGGCTACAACACTGTAGTGAAACCTCTGCAAAACCTGTTTTCCATAATAGTAAAGATCCCCTGAATAGGCAATCTAATTATTTTTATTTCCCATTTTGATCTTTGCCTTAAAAAATCTCCTGTGTTTTAGTGTTTTGTGCAGTTAAACTAGCCAACTCTAAAAAGCCCAGAATTTTAAAGCCTTGATCCAAACACCACCAGTACCAGCAGCAGGACCTTCTGAACTAAAGTAAACTGAGTGAGTTTCCACATACTTACCTGATAACAGTTAACAAATGCAGGGTTGAACAAAATCCAGATATAACAATGGCCTTGTTTTTTCATTGCATGGTTGTCTTAAGAAAGGCACCAACAAAAGTTACTCTGCATGATTTTAGACCCAACTGTTCCGAGTTTGCATTTGTGCTGAAAGTCTCTGATTAGCATATCCTAAAACTATCATCAGGTGAGCTCAAATATCCAGGATGATCATGTAAACACAGACCTGCTTCTAATCCAAATATGACTGCTCAAGATAACTCTCTGAACTGAAGCTACCATTTCGTTCCAGTTAAACTAGGATGCTGAATACCCCAACTACTGTAGGGCACACAAACTCTGGCCCGAGAATCCAAAAACTAATTTCTAAGAGACTATTTATTTTATGAGCACTAAATATGGGATTTTAAGATGTTTGAGGATGTGTGGAATGACAAGGAACAGTAAAGAGGTCAGAACATGAAAGGAGATTTAGGAAAATGAGGGAATCAAAGGGATGAAAAGCGGTTGTAAATAAGGTGAGGGAAATGAGAGAGGTTGTAAATCAGAATGAGGAGGATAAAAGACAAATAGAGATGAGGAGGATGAAACAGGTCATAAATCGGGATGAGGAGGATAAAAGAGGTCGTAAAGAGGCTCCTGGAGGGTGAGTAGGATGAAAAGGGAGTTTTAAATAGGGTAAATAGTTAAGATGGAAGGAGTTGTATTGATGGATGAGGGGGATATTCCCAACAAATCGCATGAAACTTTGAAAAACAAACAGATCTAGTTTATATACAAAAATATATAGTCAATACAATTCAGTTGTAACCAGCAATTCACGAAATATGTCATCTCAAGGCACTTTACAAAGTCAATCAAACTGAATCATACAGATTCCAAGTCAACTTCGTACTTTCCAACTGATCCTAGTCTCGCGACCCCCCACTTGATGTCTTGCAATCCTCTAGGGGGTCCAGACCCACACTTTGGGAACTACTGATCTAAGGGAACCCACCCGATTAAAGGAAACCCAGGAGGATGAGTGGATGAAACGGGCTTTTAAAGAGGGATCAAGAATCGGAGTTTGATTAAAAGGGATCATAAAAAGGGACATAAGATTATGAGGAAGATAGGTGCTGAGCAATAGCAAGTATTAACATGGTGTGGGTGAGGTTTGGAGCCCCATATAATGTGTTCCATATGGATGAGCCAACTAGAAGAAGGCTAACCAGGTGATTGGATGCACAGTTGTGACATGGCCATGCTCCTGAACCAAAATTAATTAATAACATTCAATTAGATAATGAAGTTTCACTCATCCATTCTTCAAACACTGCTGTAACTGCAATTAATGACATTTTTTCTGTTATATATCAAATGTGAAGTTTCTGTTTTACTTTCAGATGTTAGCTACTCTGCTGATTTTCCGCCAGTTCCTGCAAAACATCAAAGAAGTCCTTCAGCCATATCTCTACGAACAAAGCAAGCTTGGTGTCTTCACTCCAAAGATGTTGTGGGAGCTCCTCCAAGCAATTATTCTCAAGTATGGGCGCCTGGCTCTGGGGAAGGCACATGCCTCAATGACATCCTATTCATTTTTGAGTCCCACGGGGATGTCAAACAGTCACGCTGCAAACTGCAACCAGGAGCTGAGGAAAAGAGGGGATCTGAAAGCTGGTTTCAGGCTCTCCGAGGAAGAGTGGGACATGAATGATAGTGTTATGAAGCATCGCAAAGTCAGCTTTACAGAGAAGCTGGACTACAAGAATGTCAAGACGGAGACCCACGCTGTGGAGGACAGTCTCCTGGAGGACAGTCCAACGCTGGTGGAGGATGGAATGGATCCATCCAGTATTTTTGACAGTTGTGATGAGGACAGTGATTGTGAATTGTTGTCTCAGGTAATGTGGTCAACACTGCTTATTATCTATATCTTTCTCCCTAGTGGTCAGAGTCTCCTGACATCTTATAAGATGTGTGAATAAACAACGTTTTGCCATTCTTTGTATAATGGGTTCAATAAAGATGTCTCAGTTATTAGCACAGAATGTATCATGTGAAATGCTTCCTTCAACAGGAGACCAAGGAGAATGTTAATGTGTCCTCTTCAAAAGAATCCGACTATTTCTGTCAGAGAAGAAAGAATGTAAGTGAGGGTAAAGATGACAAGAAAAATTGGATGGATCCACCAGAAGAACCTAAAACTGTTGCTTTGACCCAGGCTGAGATTGAGAGTTGTATGCAGACATATGAGGTAGCATTCCGGATATATCCAAAATGTACTTCCATAATCATGTCTACCCACACTTATGTGTACACATTGAAATATAAGAATAATCTTTTATCGTTGTGATTCGATGTGATTAGGGAACACTTCAGGACTACCAGGAGATGTTCATTCAGTTCGGCTACGTGGTGCTCTTCTCTTCTGCCTTTCCCCTTGCAGCCATGTGTGCTCTTATCAACAACATTATTGAGATACGAAGTGATGCCCTGAAGCTCTGCACCGGCCTTCAGAGACCTTTCGGACAGAGAGTGGAGAACATCGGACAGTGGCAGGTCAGTGGCTTTCAGCTTGGAGAATGTCAGTAATGTCTTTCGGGTTCCTATCTCAGCAGCCTGTATATTTGTTTTTCTCAACAATAGACTGCAATGGAGGCCATGGGCTTAATAGCCATTATAGTTAACTGTTACCTGATTGGTCAGTGTGGCCAGCTTCAGCGCCTGTTCCCCTGGCTGAGCCCTGAGATGACCATCATCTCCATTGTCTTACTTGAGGTATTTACTCTAAAGTTTCATGAACACAAAGAAGTTCTTCCTCTTAGTCCATAATCATAAACACTAAACATCTGACAGGTTTTATGGTGTATGTACTTACAGGGGTTGGACAATGAAACTGAAACACCTGGTTCTAGACAACAATAATTTATTAGTATGGTGTAGGGCCTCCTTTTGCGGCCAATACAGCGTCAATTCGTCTTGGGAATGACATATACAAGTCCTGCACAGTGGTCAGAGGGATTTAAAGCCATTCTTCTTGCAGGATAGTGGCCAGGTCACTACGTGATACTGGTGGAGGAAAACGTTTCCTGACTCGCTCCTCCAAAACACCCCAAAGTGGCTCAATAATATTTAGATCTGGTGACTGTGCAGGCCATGGGAGATGTTCAACTTCACTTTCATGTTCATCAAACCAATCTTTCACCAGTCTTGCTGTGTGTATTGGTGCATTGTCATCCTGATACACGGCACCGCCTTCAGGATACAATGTTTGAACCACTGGATGCACATGGTCCTCAAGAATGGTTCAGTAGTCCTTGGTAGTGACGCGCCCATCTAGCACAAGTATTGGGCCAAGGGAATGCCATGATATGGCAGCCCAAACCATCACTGATCCACCCCCATGCTTCACTCTGGGCATGCAACAGTCTGGGTGGTACGCTTCTTTGGGGCTTCTCCACACCGTAACTCTCCCGGATGTGGGGAAAACAGTAAAGATGGACTCATCAGAGAACAATACATGTTTCACATTGTCCACAGCCCAAGATTTGCGCTCCTTGCACCATTGAAACCGACGTTTGGCATTGGCATGAGTGACCAAAGGTTTGGCTATACCAGCCCGGCCGTGTATATTGACCCTGTGGAGCTCCCGACGGACAGTTCTGGTGGAAACAGGAGAGTTGAGGTGCACATTTAATTCTGCCGTGATTTGGGCGGCCGTGGTGTTATGTTTTTTGGATACAATCCGGGTTAGCACCCGAACATCCCTTTCAGACAGCTTTCTCTTGCGTCCACAGTTAATCCTGTTGGATGTGGTTCGTCCTTCTTGGTGGTATGCTGACATTACCCTGGATACCGTGGCTCTTGATACATCACAAAGACTTGCTGTCTTGGTCACAGATGCGCCAGCAAGACGTGCACCAACAATTTGTCCTCTTTTGAACTCTGGTATGTCACCCATAAAGTTGTGTGCATTTCAATATTTTGAGCAAAACTGTGCTCTTACCCTGCTAATTGAACCTTCACACTCTGCTCTTACTGGTGCAATGTGCAATCAATGAAGACGGGCTACCAGGCTGGTCCAATTTAGCCATGAAACCTCCCACACTAAAATGACAGGTGTTTCAGTTTCATTGTCCAACCCCTGTATTTATCCATCAAATCACAGATGTGAAAATGAATGTCTTTGTACTCTGATGTGTTGTGTTGAGTTTGTCCCTTGTGGTCTTGTGGGTTTTTCAGCACTTTGCAATCCTTCTAAAGTACGTCATCCATGTCGCCATCCCCGATATCCCTGGCTGGGTGGCAGATGAGATGGCCAAGCTAGAGTACCGACGAAGGGAAGCTTTCAAGGTATATAGCAATGTCATAGCTTGAAAGACCTTCTGCCAACACAAGGCCTGCTGTTGGCTGCAGATTGGGTAGTTTGTGTTGTATTGTTGTATATGTGTCGCTTGGTCTCATTAACCTGAAATGCTCTGTGGTTCAGTCTGTTCTTGTGTCAGTGGCAGTGGTCGATGTCAGTAATCGTTCTATTCAGTAGTGTGAAAATGTACTTACTCCTTTTTCTGATTTCTTCAGTTCTTACTTGTTATACATAAGAGCAAAATGACCCGATTAACTACAAAAAACGGAAATTATGATTTCATTTATTAAGGAAAAAAGGTATCCAAACCAACCTGGCTCTATGCAATCACCCACCTCCCTTGTTAAAATGTGAATTAACTGTATTCAGCTAAGTTCAGTTTCACAAGACAAAGCTGATTACTGCCAGAACTTGAGGTAGGCTAAATTATCTCAAAAAGCAACACATCATATCCTGGTCAAAAAAAGAACAGATGAGTCATTGACATCTATCAGTTTGGAAAGGGCTTCTAAGTCATTTCTAATGATATAAGACTCCAGTGAACAATGGTAGGAACCGTTGTCCTCAAATGGAGAAAACATAGACATTAGTAAAACTTCCCAGGAGTGACTGGTCTACCAAAATTATTTTAAGAGTACATCAATGACTCATCCAGGAAGTCACAAAAGAACCCAAAATAACATGTAAGGCTCTGAGGTCCTCATTTTCCTCAGTTAAGGTCAGAGTTCATAATTCAACAATGAGAAAGAGAGACTGGACAAAAATGGCATCTAAGGAAGAGGTCAAAGGTGAGCACTGTGGCTGAGCAATCTATCTTGATGATGCCCAAGACTTTTTCTCCACCTCTGAATGGCTCAAAACAAAATAAAATGAAGGATTTAATGACATGTATGAATTGAGACGCTCTAGTGTGACCTTTAACAGACTGTTACTTCTTGAAAACGCTCCAGAATGGCAGAATTAAAACAAGTCTGCATAAGGAGTGGGCCAAAATTGCTCTACAGTGATCTAAATAACTTATTTATTACAAACAGGGTGTAATTACTTTTCACACAGGGCCAGGTTTGTTTGGATAGATATTTTCCCCTTAATAAATAAATAAATAATAATTAAGTCCCTTAATTTAGGCCATCTTTGGCTGATATCAACATCAGATTGATGATGAGACACATTTATGTGGGCCCAAAAGCAAAAACAAAAGATATCTGTAAGATTTCACTGTATGACATCTTCAGTAGTTTAAGTGTGCAAGCATTACAAACAGTTTAAACACTTTTAGTCTAGAAAATATATTACAAATCGTGTTTTTTAATATTTTTTTTCTTATACTAGCAAAACAGCTCAAAATCACAGTTAAGAAAAATAGCATTTAAGCATTAAATACTGTACTAACTTAACCGCAAAACCTGTTAACCGTGGTCAGAAGTCCGTGGTTTTGTGCTTTAAAGTCCTTGTCCTCGTTATTGCCATGGCTGAGACAAAAACTTCATCATAAAACCCAAATTTGTAACTTCTTCATGCAAACGTTGGAGCTTCACCAGTACAGACAGCAGCATTTCTGCTCTCCTCTTCTCTGGCCAGGCCGTCCTCACATCAGATCCCCTGAGTCTTATTTTTAACTTCTTATTTTACAAGTTAAGACTTCTGCCTCCATGTGTCTCCACCAAAGAGATGAGATTTCCAAAAAGCTTCCAACGCCTAGATCCAGTATGTTCCATGAGAGACAAGAGATTGGACGCTCAAAGTGATCCTTTTCCGCTTTCACAGAAAAGAGCAGCCTTGATGTACTCTCAGCTCTCCTGTTATTACCCATCTCTCACTCTATCACTGCCAAAATCAACCATGGATGTCTTAGTCTGAGAGAATACAGTTTCTTTATTAAGCTTGATGCATCTCTGTGCTTCATCTGACTTCATTTCTAAACACCTCACTGATACTGAAAATAGCTAATTTGACTTCATTTAGCAACAGTGTCGACACAGAGGAGTGTTGTTTCAGCTCAACATGGCATTCTCAGTGAACTTAAAAGGATTAGTTATTCAGTGTAGGACAAGGCTGCCAGTGGCAGTTAAAATGAAAACCATTTGATTTCTTCCCAAACTGATTTCTCAGTGCATCGCTAATCAGAACAGATGTCAGACAGAGCTGAAGGCTTCAGCTAGGGTACTTTAAATGTTTTCTGAGGGAAGGTGTTGAATAATGTAAGGATGTCGGATTTGTCACTTTGTCCTAAATGTCTCTCCTTTCAGAAACATGAGCTGCAGGCACAGCAGCACTTCCAACAGCAGCTCAGGCGCCGGCGGGAAGAGGAGGAGCTTCACCGTCAGGCTCAGCTGCAGGCAGAAGCTCGTCACGAGAGCGACTACCACAAGGCAGACATGCAGCACCAGCACCATCACGACAAAGCACAGGGAAGCAAGCCTGGGGACAAGCCCAAAAGGCCCAACTCTCTGCTGGGAAATAACAACGTGATGAAGCTGAAGCAGATCATTCCTCTTCAAGGAAAGTTCTCATCCGGTTCTTCACGGTCACCAGCTCAG